>JAOTON010001369.1:0-322172 GCA_034440635.1 Lepas anatifera
CCATAGGGTTAGTGCTTAAGTTAATCGTTTAAGGGGAATAGTAATCCGGTGCCCTCTTCAAGAGGACCAAGCTAACCAGAGGGTGCCTTAGTGTCGGCTGGGGGCTCTAGGCCCCAGGGGCTCAAAAGGCTCTTTTTACAGACTGTTCTGATAGGTAAAAAAGGCCCAAGTTGTCATAGAATGGAGTGCTGGAGAAGGCTTTAAAGGGCTCTGGTTTATATTAATTTCCACGATTGGCCACAGGGCATAGTTTGGGTGGGCCGCGCTTCGCAAGGCCAGTATCTTCAGCGGAGGGGGCCTCTAGGCCCTCAGAACGAAGGGGGTGGCCCCGCCGCAGCCGCCCTATCCCATTGCTGCGCACCTGAAGCCGTTCAGTATTAATCTCTAGTGGATTTCCTGAGCAGGGGACTATTAGACTATTGGGATACCCTTTCAACAGGGGAAGAAATCGAATGATATCCGACAATCTGACTAGCTCGGGAAAATGAGGATTAAGATCTGAATCTCATTGAATTTTCTGAACACTCAAACCCAGTTCAACGACGGCTATTCAAACCGGTATATAAACAACCGTCTAGCATCCGTCTAATATCCGTCTAACATCCGTCTATCGGGAACCTTCTAATATCTGACCATAATATAACAGTTATATTATCAGTTATGCAGGTAAATATGTACATTTAAGGCGCCATAAAGCATGGCGCTGGTAAAGACCGTTTAGGTCCTCATACAGCGCCATATAGACATGGCGCTGTATGAGGCACATTGCATGTTCACGTACGGCGCCAAGGGCGCCAATGTCCTCGGTTTCTGTCGATGTTAATTTAATTCGACAATGTGATCCTAGAAACTCCCAGGCCAGTTTGGGTCTTATATTCGAATGAAAAAATCATGCCTGAACATTTTTATTCAATAAAAAGAATGTGTTTATCGTTTGGGGGTTACTGGAGTTTTATACTGCAGCTGCAACTACGGCGCCAAAGTGTACGCATAGGGCGCCAAATGTCTCCACATTTTTTCGATACTGCACCGGAATACACAAATGGCGCCGGCACAAGACATCGACGGTACAGGGAGCGCCGCCACCAGCGTCAGTCTCAGCAGCGCCGTCACTGCCACGGCTGGTCACCAGACAGCCGATAAGGGGCGATGTGTGGCCTGCTTGGAGGAGCTGAGAGGCACAGGACACTTCAAAAGGAAGAAAGATAAGCTGACCAGGAAGCCACCCTGCTCCCTGTGTCAAAAGTTCGTCTGTGAGAGGCACTGCCGGCTCGTCCGGGTGTGCCAAAAGTGCGCGAGTGGCACTGGTGAGTGAGCGCGAGAACGATCTCTTGCGCAGTGTCTGATATGTTTACTGACAGCGAGTCAGGTGCTGTACTGTGCGCGAGTACAGCGAGTATTGTGCGTGGCATTACGTGTAGGCGTGGGGATTTTCTGTGAATCTCAGAAAACGTGTGCATAGTGCCTTTTGGTCTGTGCGCAAACATTATTTATATGTGCTGCTTGATGTGTGCACATATTTCCTTTTCTTCTGTGCTTTATCAAATTTCTTACGCCAAACGAACGCCTGTTTTGTAACGAGATAAGAATAAACGTTACCGTATAATGCAATTGTGCCTTTTCTTTTTGATCCGATACAAAAACGCAAAACAGGAAAGTTACGAAGGGAGAACTTATCGCGTAAAAAACTATGAAGGTGAAATGGTTTTGGCAGAAGGAAAACACTTTACATTTCTCAGCTGATTTTTCGCCCATCAACAAGCTGTAATTAGACTTTTTGACCCAGGATGACCTCGTACACGCTTTACACTACTTTTATAGTGTTCCTGAGACAAAACAGGTCCAAAATCATGTGTCATTTGGCAAAAAGTATGAACTTAAAAAGTTGACCTCTGATGACCTACCTTGACCCCGGCTGTGCAAGTTGAGACCAGAGTATTTCAGATATGATTTTCTGAACATCATAGCTGAGTTCTGAATGCAAAATGGCTCAAAAACATGTATCGCATGACCACATTTGGATACAAAAATATGGTGACCTTTAGTGACCTCATCTTGACCTGACCCGGTCATGCCACCAGCCTAACGGTCTCAAAGCATCTTGCTGCATTCAAGTGAAGGCTTTCCATGAAGTATGAAGCTCATAGCTTCCATTGCCTGATCTCCGTAGCATTGCAACCTCAAAAACCACGCTTTTGACAGCTGACCTCAGTTTCACCTTGACCTTGACCTTAAACTTTAAATTAAGTACATGTTTTAGTTGTTCGTGATGAGATCTTTCGATTGGCGTTTGAATTTTTCAAATCGGACTATTAGTTCGGGAGATAACAGGGGGGGTAAAATGTACCCCCAGCCCCGCGCGTTCGGCTGGAGACCTCAGCCCCGCGCGGGCTAAGGTATTACACGTGGTATCTACAAAATTAATTCAATTTTTTCGGGCAATTTCCGTTTTGTTCATGCATTTGCAATGGAGAGGTCATTATCTGTACCTGCCCCTAGGTCTACGATCTGAAAAATTCCGGAATTAGTTGTAGTACTCGGCGGGCCTTTTATGTGGTATGCGCTTCAATTCGATAGATTCGCCCTTTTCTTACTTATGCACCTTAAACATTTTTGGAGGTGAGGTAGCCTGACATGTACTGGTAACCTGACCTGAGATGTTCCAACCTTAAAATATTGGGGAAGGTTGCGGAATCGATCATGGATAAGGTGTGCTAAGTACGGCAGCGCTTCATGTCACCGTTTTTTCGTGCCCGTGGAGCAACCCAAGGATTTTCAAACACAGCCCCCCACCCTGGCGGGAACTAACAATCCGACGTTGTCATGGTGACCAATCCTATCCACGGAGATCAGCTTGCAACTGGAGTATTTTTCCGCCTTTGCTGGAATCGGCGCTAGTGAAAGAATATGACTTCTTAACCCTCACCACACGAGGGGGGTGCATATATGGCCCCCTAAGGTTTTTCACCAGATATTTTCCCACTATCCTTGAAATTGTCTACCCAGGGCCACACTAAATCCAATCACCAGGCGAGGTCAAATAAGTTCACCTCACTTCAATTTTCGAGCACTTGCATAGATACATTACTTGGCCAATTGATTTCAAATTTTCTTCACTTGATGGCCCCTCCAGGATCTAAACAAATTATATCCGGGATTTTTCAATTTGGTGACCTGAGGTCAGGCCACGAGGTGACCTCCCCCATAAAAAGACATGGGGAAAAGCTGTCTTTTGGTCCAAAAGTCACAAAAATGATTGCAAATTATCAAATTTCTCAGAAAGGTATTCTTAGCAGCCTTTTCACGGATTCCAGGGGTAATATTTTCCCTTTGGCATATTTGAGGTCATCTCAGGTCACCAGACATCAAAAACAGTATTTTGACCATAACTGTTGACCTAATTAAGATAGAGCACTGAATTAGACGTCATCATGTATGTTTTATCACTGGCTTTCGTTTGATATTCGACAAGTTCACTTTCTGACCGTTCGTGACCTCAGGTCATGTCAGGTCAATAAGTGCCCTCTGGAGGTCAAACCACTGTCGGCAGGGCATTATGTTCCACACAGCGGAGAAAGCCCATTTTCCTATGAAATGTAGTTACCAGACCTCAATAGCTCTAATGGCATAAAAGCTGTGCTTAGTTTTCTTAACCCTCGCCCAACGGGGGGCATCGATGACCTCAGGCTACAAAAATAGCTACATTTCGAAGTCGATCAATTTGAAACTTCCTACACTTCATGACCCCTCCTGGGTCTACAAGGTGTATAACCGGGATTTTTAGATTTCGTGTCCTGAGGTCAGGTCACGAGGTGACCTCTCCCATCGAAAAAGCATGGGGAAAAGCTGTCCTATGATCTAAAAGTCACAACAACGATTGAAAATGCTCAGCTTGATCAAAAAAGCGTTCTTGGACACCCTTTCACGGATTCCAGGGGCTATATTTGCCCTTTGACCTTTCCAAGGTCAACCAAGGTCACCAGGGGTCAAAAACAGTATTTTGACAATAACTTTTGACCTAATTAAGCTAGAGCGCTGAAACAAACACCATCGTGTTTTTCTTGTCACTGGCTTTTATTTGATATACGACAAGGTCACTTTCTGACCTTTCGTGACCTCAGGTCATCTTAGGTCACGAGGTGACCTCTGGAGGTCAAACCACTGGCGGGAGGTCTTTACGTTTCACGTAGCGGAAAAAGTACATGCACTTTCCTATCAAATGTACTTTACCAGACCTCAGTAGCTCTAATGGCGTAAGAGTTATGCCCAGTTTGCTTAAGCATTGCATATTTGAGTAAAAATAGTGTTATATTGTCGGAGGCTAGAGAAAGACTGCGTCGGGACCAACCATGTATTCTAATTTTATCCTAGTTATATACACTCGCTCAAACCGACGAAACCGATTCCTGGTACACACAAATACACTCGTGACACACACTCTAATTTTAGGACTGAAACTGAACACTGTACGACAATAGCCGATTTTGACATAATTTGACCTCCGGAGGTCAAACCATTGACCTGAGCACTAAAACATGTGAAGTAATTTCTTACTGAATTTACGCGAGCTTTCTAGTGCACTTTGCAGATTTGCGCTAACGCCCATATTTTCGGAGTCAGAGGGGGCCATCGATGGCCCCCGGTGGGCCGAAGGTGGCGCCGGACCCCGGTGGGGCGCGGGTTAAGCATTGTATATGTTAGTAGAAATAGCCTATAGTGACCCAACTTGATCTCTGGAGGTCAAAATATTGAACTGAGCGCTTAAACGCATGCAAGTTAAAACCTTGCTGAATTCACTAGAGCTTTCCAATGTACTTTGCAGATTTGCGCTAGCCCCCGTATTTTCGGAGTTAGAGGGGGCCATCGATGCCCCCGCTGGGCGAAGGTGGCGCCGTACCCCCGGTGGAGCGCGGGTTAACTTCACTCCTATTTTTATAGGGTACAGAAATGGGGACAGATTTGGTAAATTGGGAAAAATAAAATCAAAGGGTATAAAATCATTATTTTTAATATCTTTGGTACGAATGACGATGTCCGGATTTGCATACGTGAGAAGTAGGTAGGTACAATTGGAAGACGTATTTGAAAATTAACATATTGCGGTTGTCATATCTTTCCCGGTCTTCAAAACTTGTAGGGACATTCCCTACAAGTTTTCGGGGTTCTCCAAACTTGTGGGGACACTGTCCCTAGTGTCCCTAGTGGTGGCTACGCCCATGGGCAGAACCACAGCATGAAACAAATTTTGAAGTAGAGCTCAATGAGCTTATAAGCGCATAAGCTATAAGAGAATATTGTCTTTACGATACATCCTATAGGATGTATCGTCAAGGCAATATTCCCTCGAATTGGATCGGTTGAAAAAAACAGTTTACGGATAGAGCACGGCCTGGTGAAATTATGGTAGAAGAAATGCTTAAAGTATCTGTATACATATCTTCCTACTATAGCACTGCAAGGTAAGCCAAGCTGACCGCATTTCTTTGTGCACCTATAGTCGGAGGACCTGGGGTCCGATTTTGCAGGGGCGGTGGCAGTCAGGGCACGAGCGGAGGTGGCGCTCGTCAGCCCTCCGGAACGAAAACCTGCTGGGTCTGATAACAATGCAATATGTTATTTTGGAGAAAACCAGTATGTCTTATATCCAATCAAATAATCTCACGAATATTTTAATGAAAACACGTGACACTACACATTCGTTGCGTGATGTCACATTAAACTTCAGCCAAATCGGAAATAAATCAGAAATTTGTTTAACCAGCCTATAGGAAAGGTAACAGAGACCAAAATCCCACAAGGGGACTAGATGGAGTAGCTTTTCTAGCAGGAACGTGAAGATTAACTAGCCCCCCACCTTGTTGGTGGTGACGCTTATGCATGATAAGATATTCAAAGGGACAAGCTAGACATACCCACGGTAAGATTATCCTAAAAAAACAGCGTCAACGCACCAGGTTCCATGGAACCTTTTTCCTACAATCCAAATGGAAGTGATGTTCATTAAATGTTTCCGATATTTTTAGCGATACTACTCACCACTAGTATAAACTATGACAAACAATTAAGTAAAATTAACTTAAAAGCCTTTATTTCGATGATACCATTACGGTTGAATTATCATTGCGAGTCGATCGATATACAAAATGACTATGTTAGGCTGATGTGACACTTGAGCGGACCTTAGATCAGGTCATCTTATATTTTGACCTAGGATAGTCACATTGTACATCGCCTAAACGAGGGAAGCGAATGCTACCTAAACATTGATTCTAACTAAAATCTGCCAGACGCTAGAGCTCAGAAACTGTTCTCTAGCCTGTCACCTTCTTTAACCAAGTATGACCTTAACCCGCGCCCCACCGGGGGTCCGGTGCCACCTTCGCCCAACCGGGGGCCATCAATGCCCCCCCTCTAACTCCGAAAATATGGGGGTTAGTGAAAATCTGCAGAGTGCATTAGAAAGCTCGCATGAATTCAGTAAGAAATTACCTTGCATGTTTAAGCGCTCAGGTCAATGGCTTGACCTCTAGAGGTCAAGAAAGGTCACGATGGGCTATTTTCACTCAAATATGCAATGCTTAACAAAACTGGGCATAACTCCTATGCCATTAGAGCTATTGAAATCTGGTTCAATAAATTTGATAGGATATTACCAGACCTTTTCCCGCTATGTGGAAAGACCTCCCGCCAGTGGTTTGACCTCCAGAGGTCACCTCGTGACCTAATATGACCTGAGGTCACGGGAGGTCAGGAAGTAAGCTTGCCGTATATCAAATAAAAGCCAGTGACAAGACAATCACGATGGTGTTTGTTTCAGCGCTCTAGCTTAATTCGGTTAAAAGTTATTGTCAAAATACTGTTTTGACCCCTGGTGACCTTGGATGACCTTGGAAAAGTCAAAGAGCGAATATGACCCCTGGGATCCGTGAAAGGGTGTCCAAAAACGCTGTTCGAGCAGTCTGAGTTTTTTTAAATGATTTTTGTGGCTTTTATATCATGAGACAGCTTTTCCCCTTGCTTTTCCAATGGGAGAGGTCGCCTCGTGACCTGACCTCAGGTCACGAAATCGACAAATCCCGGATATACACGTTGTAGACCCTAGAAGGGTCATGAAGTGCAGCAAGTTTCAAAATAATCGACCAAGAAATGTAGCTCTTATAGAGCTTCAAAGTTGAAGAGAGGTGACCTTGGTTGACCTCGCCTGATGACCCTGACCTTGGGTGACTTAAGGTAAACATTTTCAGGGATGGTGGGAAAATGATGAGATGAGAGATAGAGCTCTTAACCGCGGTGCTGCGTTTCGTCCTTTTTCTGCTATTCCGAAAAAACCTTAGGGAGGGGCATCGATGGCCCCCGGTGGGGCGAGGGTTAATATTGACGTGAGCCAAAATGTGACTTATGCATTTTAGTTATGAATTTTTATCAGCTATCCGCCAGTGTTAGTGTTTTTTTCGCTATCCTGCAAGGAGCCGAGATCAAAGGGGTGTTTGAAATCCCCCCGTTACTAGAGCAGAGGTGGCTCGGAGGCCCACCGGGGTGGGTGTTAGCAGAGGAACAAACCAGGTATAAAACAAAGCAGTGTCCAGTGGTGCTGTCAACGCCACAAGTTCGTCGCACAACGTGGAACATCACGAGGAACAGCGCACTTTTAGAGCATTCGGATGTTTCATTTTTTGAGAAGGAAAAAATAAGCAATATGGAACATATGCCATAATTCTAGCAAGTGGATCCAAATAAGGACTGAGAATGTCCAAACTAGACAACCATTAACCAGGGGTGTGGATGTATATCTAATCAGGGGTGCCAGAGTACCCGAAGGGAAGGTTGAATTCGAGTTAACATGTCCTCATTTTCGTGTTTTTAATTTGAAAGAATTTTAACTGTTGTTTTTAGCTCCTCAACAGGCCGGTGAGAAGGCTAGAATGCACTTTGTAATATGCTAGGTCCTTTTATCATGAGGGCTATTGGCATTATTAGAAATTAAGCCACCCGGAACATTTTCGAGGAACCACGCTCCGGCCGTCAACCATGACTACATTAAGATATACATCATATCGTAGAGTTTAGATGGTTATTATAACTTCTTTGACCAGCATAAAATCCTCTTTTTTTAATAAGCAACATGTTAAGCGTTGTCACGCGGGCTTTTCGCACAGCCAACCTGGGTTCAAGTCACAGCGAGCTTCGTGAGCAAGATGCAATTGGATCCCCCGAATCCCTCTCAGCAGAAATGTAAATTGTGACGAAATACATTGGCGGACGCGAGGGAGGGGCGTTCCAGCTATAGTCCCCCAAAGCGCTGGAAGAGGGGGCCAAACAACCTTTTTCCCCAAAGGCCGGATAAATTTTTGAAAAAGGTGTTTACACTAGGTTTGTCAAGCAATTAAATCTTCGCTCCATCCCCCCAGGAGAGCGATCATGTACTTGGAGAGATAGCTTATGCTAGGTCAGTCGAGCACCCAAATCGCAGGTCCCACCAACCCCTCCCCCCAGGAGGAAAGGCAGGCATGGGTTTCGCCCCACCCTCCAAAAAAACTCGGGTCTTCGTCCGCCCCTGACGAAATATATTCCAGCAGTTGTTGCTTCATTAAGCCTGGGTAATCATTCGTGAAGATGAAAATACAAAAAAGAAACTATTGATACTTAGCATTATCATTAACGTGATTGGGGGCCTGCTCACCTCATAAAATATGTGCATACCTTTATAAACATGTTAGCATATCCACAACACGTACAGTTTTCAGCACAGGCCGCAAAACATGCAATCGTGCTTACCTGTCTTAAGTCACTATGACAAAGTCAGAAGCCGTTGACGAAGTATAGAAAAGTCTTCTTGTTGATATTCTCCCTCAACTTCTTCAAAGGCATGTGTCGACATCTTTCTTAATCAAGCTTTACAGCAAAATCCGTTAATCGCACAATTGCTTGCTTTCCACGGACACCATCACCGTTCCACAGACTGCCGAAAAATCAAGTGAGACAGAATATCCACTGGCGTGACAAGAGTGGCTGTGAATCCTCTTCAAGAAAGGCAGATAGCCTGTAAACGTGGATGTGATTGGTCATTTGGGAGCCCTGTTTATGTTGAAGGACATGGTTGGTCGAGAGACTACCTGGGATGAAGGGACGGCTCATGTGTCAATAGTTAACCGTTAGCCTCGGGAAGGGTCTGGTGTGTTTGTGCAGAGATCATAGGCGCGTAAACATTCGAAACAAGGGTACTTGCCCCCCAGATTGACCTTCGGTATCCCCTGCTTAGGATCCCCCCGATCATGTGCCCCTTTCCCTGATCATGTGCTCTTCCTCCAGCTCAGAAATAATGTATCCGCCCATACCCTGGCTTCCCATGTTCCTACGCCTCTGTTAGAGTTAGTGGTAGTGAAGCACGTTTAAATTTTCATTAAGATTTTACTCAATTAGTTCAGGATCTCTCCTACACTGGAATATTAAAGTCTATAAAATTAGGCGAGATAAGAATCGCTGCTGAAGAAGCTTTTTCTTGGGGCTCAGTGGTGCCCAAACTGCAGAGGTCATACCGGAAGGAAGAGAAGAAAGCTAGGCTTGATCTATGACAGAGCACCAAACTCTGCCTCTGGGTGGGACCGAGCCAGTCACTTGGTAAAACTTACAGAGATTCACGGACCGAGCCTATCATACACGCTAATAGTCTGAACCACCCAGACCATCAGCCAGCCAATTTTAGTTCGCAGCTCATCGCACTGTGTTTCTCCAAACGTTTTCTAATTCCCTTTCAGGATTTTAATTACTAAGGGGCTACATATTTCACAGATTTGTCTCCTATTTCTATACTTTTATGTTTTTATTTTTTAATTTCTTTGTACTAAGTATCAACAAACTTCCTAAGCTCACATGCAGCCAAATGGAATTCTGTAGTATCACAGGAAAGTAGGTTTAGTAAAAGAGAATATGCACTGTTAGATCTGTAAGTAAGCATCTGCGTACCCAAAGACACTGCATGCAGAAGTCATCTATCAGACTGCATGCAGAAGACATCCAGAGACATCTATCAACAGGGCGTAGCGCGGGAAATTTAAGAGGGAACAGCACCCATCGTCGGTGTCACTGGAAGTGATAAGAACGGAAAGCGCTTTACTATTATTGCCCGTTTTATTCCGCATGTGCCTGCGAAGACGTCCATTTATTCATAAAGGCGTTAAATTGATTGATGGGCGGATTGATTGATGGGCGGTGACAGCACAACAGGTGAGGGAACCTCCAGCTGTGACAAATCCCTGGCAACGCGGATACCCAAACTCACAAACTGGAAGGGGTTCCAGCAAGAATGACATTTGAGAGGGTGGAAACCAATGACAAATGGGACGTTCCGAATAATGGACCGCCCCACAATTATTACAAGCTCGGGGCAGACGGAAGTATGGAACCTATGAGTATGACTTTCAAGCAGCCAGCTAAGCCTTTTCCATTGTTTGATTCGTAATGGGGTTTACAAATACTTATCTAACTTGCACTGTATTTTTGGCGTGATATTAATTATGTGGGCTAAGTTGCTCTAAAACAAGCATGCTCATGAAGCGAACATTTCAGATGTTGTGTATGAAACGGAGTAATTACAAAACTTTCCGGTGTGTTATTCTCAAACATAAGAAGTTATTGATACGAGTTACAGTTTTCATTGCTTAAGCTGCAACCATAAGCTAATGTGAGAAACATCACCTTGCGTTGTTAAGTGACAATCTAGGGCCAATAGCTCCCACACGCATCTGTATTGCTATACAAATTCCAACTTTGAGGCCTAAATGGTATTCAACTACCTGAGATTCTGGTGTTGTATAGCATTCAAGTATCAAATGTGTGGGTGGGCCAATAATACTTATTGGACACTATCAAAATATATACGCGAAGGAACATATCAGAGAGCCAGGGATACTTGAATTAAGAGGAGTTTGAAATCTCCATTAATGTTTTAGACGAGACATAACCCTTCCATACAGGTACATACATCTCATTTTAAATATTTGATCTTTTCAGAGTGCTAGCTGTCAACAGCTAGCAGAATTAACGATGGCAATATATCAGTTATTTAGGCTAAAAACATGCGCCAACAGTTATGTCATAGAGTATCTACGTTTGTCGTATTTAATCCTTCCACTGCAGCTCACTGGAATTAAAGAATACCTTCAGTGCCTTATTCATTTTAGCGGGGGGTTTCCTGGTCAGAACTCCACAGCAGAACTATTTTCTGGCGTCTCCGTCAGCCCCACTCACCTCAGTTATCTCCATACCGCAAACATCCCATCAATCACCACTGTAGTTAGTGGCGTGTCTCCACCCACCTGTCCCTTCTGTGGGTGCGTGTGTGCGGGTTTCAGTTTCGCTTTGCATTGTGCGAGTCGCCTCCTCGGAGCGGGGTTCACAGCGGGGGCTCCGCTCCCGGCCGATCATTCCGGGCGCTTCACCGTAGCTGTTTTCATCGCTCTGTGCTGGCTTGGCGCTGTTACGTGACCACACAAAAGGGCAACTGTAGGCCTCGGCGAGTATTCAGCGACCCTTACCTTCCATGAGATGTCAAGAAAACGTATGCTCTGCCTGGCTTCCGTTTCACACCTTCTTGTGTGGTCTTGGTCATTTGAGTCGTTCAGATTTATTAACAGAGCCCATGAATATCATTGCAGTGTTTGTACAACATAAGCTTGCAAACCAAAACCAGTGGAAATTTAGCGAGGTAAGGAAACATTTTTCATATGGAAGGAAGAGTTTTCCTTCACATTTCTTATACGCTGCATGATTTGTTGGGATCTGCCTCATGCTCTGCATCCTTGGATCCAATTTTACACTTCATGGAGGAGTTTGGGTTGCTCTCCAAACAGTTCTAAGCATTTCGCCTATAAAACCTATCCTCTGCCCACGATACAAATTTTGGGGTTTAACTATGCTCCAACTGCCAGGATTACTAAAAGGCGTCGCCAAATCTTACCCGCTGGGAGGGATTTGGGAGATCAGAACAACTTAGTTAGAGACTTTCCCGGAACATGAACCCGGAAACTGTGCTCAGAAATCGGACGCTCTATCACAGAGCCATGAACACCCCTTCACGAGCCAATGATATAATTCTGCTGGTGATTATCTTATGGTCGTTCATATGCATTATTGATGAAAACTATGTGCCGGACACTAATCCACTCACATAAATTCGTCCCCCATTGAACAGGAAAGGACCGCGGAGGCCCTTACTTTTTACACTCCACCACTTCCTGATTCCGGTTCAATCGAGACGAAATCGGAAAATACTATAACCAGCAAGTGCAAAAAACAGCAATGACCCCAATATTCAGTGAAGCTTCAGCTCCAGAGAGCAAAGAGAAAAAAACCTTGTCAGCAATATTCTTTATACTGACTGACCGTTCACTCTGTTACTGACCACGACGCGCGGGCTGCTGACGGCGATATTTTGATCAAGCCATTGACGTGGCTATAGTGGGTAGGTGGGATAAGCACACGGGCTGTTGAGAATGGGGGCCAGAAGCTGTCGGCGTGAGTTTGGACTAAATGTTTCAATTCAGACAAAAACTGCAAGTTAACACGCGCACTGGAGGAGGGGGGGGCTCGGAGGCCCCTCCACCTGTTTTTCCAAAGTGGCCGGAGAACTGCTTGTAGCCGAAAAACGAAACGTGGCCACATTTAACAGAATTTAATAGCGCGTCGAATAGTGAAGACTTTTTGAAAATCGGCCGAAAATTTGTTGACTTATAGGCTTTCAAAGTAAGACCTGCATTTTGAGATCGCCGTAAACGCGCGGTCGGACCAGTTAGCTTGCATTGCAGACCGAGTGGTGACGTCATAACGTCATATAAGCGGGACCATATGTCAAGGTCACTTCACATGAAAGTCAAGGTCAAGGTCAAAGGTCACAGGTCAAGGTTATATCTGCACTTTCAAGGTCACTGACCACTGTGCGTCCGGCCAAATGACGTTACCCCGTCTGACATATTATGCTATGACGTCATCGGTAGGGTACCCCAATACAAAGGTCAAGGTCAAAGGTCAAGGTCAAAGGTAATTGGAAAAGGTCAATCCTCATTTCCCGCCAAACAGTGGCTACAGTGTTAGTCAAAGTGTATACCATAATAAGTAGTATACCATATGGTGACCTTAACACGCGCATTGACGGGGGTCTGAGCCACCTTCGCATTGAAGGGGGCGGGTACCTGCCCCCTAAGATCTCGAGAACCACGGTAGGTAGCGAAAAACAGTAAACGGCGTTGGGCTGCCCATCCACTTCTCCATCGAAAACATTTGTACCATTTTTTTGTCAGGTCACATTTAAGGTCACGAGAGGTCAAAACATGCCCGTTATAGGGATAGCATGTAAATTCAGTTTTTCGGCCATTACATCTGAACAAATAAAGATAGAGCCAAACGACTTAAACTGTATGAATCCTCTCAGCAAGCCGAATCGAATGATATATAATTTGACCTTGCTAGGTCAAATCAAGGATTTGACCTGACCTGAGGTCAGGTCAGGGTCAAATTATATAAAATGCATATCATTACAACTGCAAAGGCCAGGCGAGTCTAATGCAGCTAAAATAAATGCTCTATCACCATCCGTGACTGAGTTATTCCGTAAAAACAATTTTCCCATGTATTTTCAATGGAGAGGTCATGCCTCGTACCTGACCTTAGGTCATCGATATCAAAAATACCGGAACATATTTTAGAGAACTCGGTGGGGCCATTATGTGATATGAGTTTCAATCGGATAAGTTCACCCTGCTCCGACTTATGCTATCTTAAACTTTTTTTGAGGTCGGGTCACTTGACCTGTACTCGTGACCTGAACTGAGATGACCTATCCTTAAAATTTTCACAGAAGTTGCAAAGATGATGAGGCAAAAGGTATACCAAGTACGGCGGCGCTACGCGCCGCCGTTTTTCTACTGTCTCCAAAAAGCCCGAGGGGGGCGCGTGTTAAAGGTCAATGACCTTGAATGACCTTGACCCAAAAGTTGTGGGGAAGCCTCTTTGAGACCTCTTCTCTATGAACCTTGTCTGCCTTTAGCTTATTCCCGCCACTTTCCTGCATAATCACAGCATTTACCTCGATCCTAGCATGGCCAATATTTGACATTTACGACCTCGTTTGACCCTGAAGATATTGACTTAGGTCAATGAAAATTAGTCATCATGTAGATCACTATAGCCCCCACCCACCTACCAAGTGGCGTTTTTCTAACTCTCTTAGTTTCCGAGATCTTAGGGGGCCTACCAGGCCCCCTCCAGTGCGCGTTAGTGCCAGACCCCCTCCAGTGCGGGTGTTAAGGCTAGCGGACTCTTACTGCCAGATATAGTTCCGCCACATATATTATACTAAAATTTAGTACATCAAAAACGTCAAACGTACCATATTTTTTACTGGATGAGTTATATCCAGAGTATTCACTTGACTAATGATTGGAACTTATACTTGATCCTTGATAATGACAGCCTGTGGCAAAGTCGACCAGAAACAAAAAAGCTTAAAACGTAAGGGGCCTATCCAAGGGAATCCCAAACAACCTCCAAGTCCGAAATTCATAGGGGCTTCCTAAACAAATCCCGCGCGGGGAACTCTACTCTTTCCCCACCTCTTGGATGAGTGACCAGTACGGTAGGGGAATCCATCCCGTTACCCAACCTGGTTGGGTATCGATTGGAATTCCCCGTACGATCCCCAACTGTTTCCCCAACCTTCCCCTACCAAAATGCTGGCTGGGCCCTGGGTAGACCCCTTACGTTAAAGTTTTTCCGTTTCTGGTTCAATTTGCCACAGACCATTATTATCAACGATCAAGGATAAGTTACAATCATAAGTCGAGCGAATTCTCTGGATGTAGTTCATCCATTAGAAATATCGTACGTTTGACGTTTTCGTTTTTCATATACTAAATTTTATTATAAAATATGTGGCGGAACTATATATGACAATAATATTCCTCTAGTTCCTAATTTGCAGTTTTTGTTTCAAAGAAACTTGTATGCCAAACTCACTCGGGCAGCTCCTGGCCGTCATTCTCAACAGGCCGTGTGCTTATCCCACATACTAAAGCCACGTAAATGGATTGATCAAAATATCGCCGTCGGCAGCATGCGCGTTGTGGTCAGCAATAGAGTGAAGGGTCACTCAGTATCAAACATATTGTTGACAAGTTTTTTTTGCTCTGCTTTCTAGAGCTGAAACTTCACTGAATATTGGGTTATTTTGTTTTTTTCCACTTGCTGGTTATAGTATGTTCCGATTTCGTCTCGATTGAACCGGAACCGGGAAGTGTTGGGGTATAAAAATTTAGAGGACGGGCCTCCGCTGTCCTTTCCTATTCAATGGGGGATAAATTTATATGAGTGGATGAGTGTCCGGCACGTATACCCATATTTTTCATCAATAATGCACATGAACTACCATAAGACAGAATTATCTCATAGGCTCGCGAAGGGGTATGCATGGCTCTGTAGTAGAGCGTCTGAGTTCTGAGCAGTTTCCCAGTTCATGTCCCTGGAAAGTCTCTAAATAAATTGATCTGATGTCCCAAATCCCTCCCGCAGGTAAGATTTGGCGACGCCTTTTAGTAATCCTGGCAGTTGGAGCATAGTTAAACCCCAACAATTATTATCGCTGACAGAGGATAGCCTTTGTAGGCGCAATGCTTAGAAATGTTTGAGAGCAGCCCAACCTCCTCCATGAACGTGCGAAATTGGGTCTGAGGATGCAAAGCATGAGGTAGATCCCAACAAATCATGCAACATATTACATGAAAAACTCTTCCTTCCATATGAAAAATTATTCCTTTCCACGCAAAATTTCCACTGGTTTTTGGTTGTGAGCTCATGTTGTGCAAACACTACAATAATATTCAAAGGCTCTTTTAATTACTATGAACGACTCAAATGACCAAGACCATCCAAGAAGGTCTGAAACGGAAGCTAGGCAGATCATACGTTTTCTTGACATCTCATGGAAGGTAAGGGTCGCTGAATACTCGCCGAGGCCTGCAGTTGTCATATTGTGTGGTCACGTAACAGCGCCAAGCCAGCACAGAGCGATAAAAACAGCTACGGTGAAGCGCCGGGAATGATCGGTCGGGAGCGGAGCCCCCGCTGTGAACTCCGCTCCGAGGAGGCGACTCGCACAATGCAAAGCGAAACTGAAGCCCGGCACTCGCGCACGAAGGGACAGGTGGGTGGAGACACGCCACTAACTACAGTGGTGATTGATGGGATGTTTGCGGTATGAGATAACTGAGGTGAGTGGGGCTGACGGAGACGCCGGAAAATAGTTCTGTTGTGGAGTTCTGACCAGGTAACCCTCCGCTAAAATGAAGAAGGCACTGAAGGCATTTCTTAATTCCAGTGAGTTGCAGTGGAAGGACCAGCTACGACGAACGTAGATATTCTACGACCTAACTGTTGGCCCTTGTTTTTAGCCTAAATAACAAATATATTGTCATCGTTAACTCAGCTAGTTGTTAACAGCTAGCACTCGGTAAGATCAGAATTTCTAAATATTATGTACCTGTATAGAAGGGTTATGTCTCTTTTAACACGCGCATTGACGGGGGTCTGAGCCACCTTCGCATTGACGGGGGGCGGGTACCCGCCCCCCTAAGATCTCGAGAACCACGGTAGGTAGCGAAAAACGGTAAACGGCGTTGGGCTGCCCATCCACTTCTCCATCGACAACATTTGAACCATTTTTTTTGTCAGGTCACATTTAAGGTCATGAGAGGTCAAAACATGCCCGTCATAGGGATAACATGTAAATTCAGTTTTTCGGCCATGAAATCTGAACAAGTAAAGATAGAGCAAAACGACTTGAACTCTATGAATCCTCCTAGCAAGCCGAATCGGATGATATATAATTTGACCTTGCTAGGTCAAATCAAGGATTTGACCTGACCTGAGGTCAGGTCAGGGCCAAATTATATAAAATGCATATCATTAGAACTGCAAAGACCAGGCGAGTCTAATGCAGCTAAAATAAATGTTCTGTCACCATCCGTTACTGAGTTATTCCGTAAAAACCATTTTTCCCATGTATTTCCAATGGAGAGGTCATGCCTCGTACCTGACCTTAGGTCATCGATATCAAAAATACCGGAACATATTTTAGAGAACTCGGTGGGGTCATTATGTGATGTGAGTTTCAATCGGATAAGTTCACCCTGCTCCGACTTATGTTATCTTAAACTTTTTTTGAGGTCGGGTCACTTGACCTGTATTGGTGACCTGACCTGAGATGACCCTAACCTTAAAATTTTCACAGAAGTTGTAAAAATGATGAGGGAAAAGGTATACCAAGTACGGCGACGCTACGCGCCGCCGTTTTTCTGCTGTCTCCGAAAAACCCGAGGGGGCGGGTACCCGCCCCCGTCAATGCGCGTGTTAAGACATCGATGGAGACATCAAACTGCTCTTTTAATTCAAGTTTCTCTGGCTCTCTGATATATGGCTTCGAGTATATATATATTTAATAGTGTCCAATAAGTATTCTTGGCTCACCCGCATATTAGTTAATTGAATACTAGACAAGATCAGAATGCTAGCTAGTTAAATACCATTTAAGCATCAAAGTTGGAATTTATATAGCAATGCAGATGCGTGCGAGAGCTATTGGCCCTAGACTGTCATTTGACAATGCAAGGTGATAATTCTCACTTTAGCTTATGGTTACGGCTTAACCCGCGCCCCACCGGGGGTCCAGCGCCACCTTCGCCCCACGGGGGGCCATCGATGCCCCCCTCTAACTCCGAAAATATGGGCGTTAGCGCAAATCTGCAAAGTGCAATAGAAAGCTCGCGTGAATTCAGTAAGAAATTACTTCGTATGTTTTAGTGCTCAGGTCAATGGTTTGACCTCCAGACGTCAAATTAGGTCAAGATCGGCTATTTTCACTCAAATATGCAATGATTAAGCAAACTGGGCATAACTCTTATGTCATTAGAGCTATTGAGGCCTGGTAAAGTACATTTGATAGAAAATTGCCAGTACTTTTTCCGCTATGTGGAACGTAAAGACCTCCCGCCAGTGGTTTGACCGCCAGAGGTCACCTCGTGACCTAATATGACCTGAGGTCACGAAAGGTCAAAAAGTGACCTTGCCGTATATCAAATGAAAGCCAGTGACAAGACAAACACGATAGTGTTTGTTTCACCGCTCTAGCTCAATTAGGTCCAAAGTTATTGTCAAAATACTGTTTTTGACCTCTGGTGACCTTGGATGACCTTGGAAAAGTCAAAGGGCGAATATGACCCCTGGGATCCGCGAAAGGGTGTCCAAAAACGTTGTTCTGAGCAGTTTGAGTATTTGCAATCATTTTTGTGGCTTTTATATCATGAAATAGCTTTTCCCTATGCTTTTCAAATGGGAGAGGTCGCCTCGTGACCTGACCTCAGGGCACGAAATCGAAAAATCCCGGATATACACCTTGTAGACCCTGGAGGGGTCATGAAGTGTAGGAAGTTTCAAATCGATCGACTTTGAAATGTAGCTCTTACAGAGCTCTAAAGGTGAAGTGAGGTGACCTTGGTTGACCTCGTCTGGTGACCTGACCTTGGGTGACCCGGGGTAAAAAATTTCAGGGATGATGGGAAAATGATGCAGTGAGAGGTAGAGCCCTCAACTGCGGTGCTGCGCCTCTTCGTTTTTCTGCTATCCCGGAAAAACCTTAGGGGGCCATCGATGGCCCCCCGGTGGGGCGAGGGTTAAACAATGAAAACTGCAACTCGTGTCACCTGCAACACAACGAATGTGTGGTATCACATGTTTTAATTAAAATGTTTGTGTGGTTATTTGATTAGATATAAGACATATTAGTTTTCCGTAAAATAACAATATCATAGTATCGTTAAAAATATTGGTAACATTTGATGAACATCACTTCCATTTGGATGGTAGGAAAAAGGTTCCATGGAACCTATTGCGTTGATGCTGGTTTTTTATTATATTCCTACCGTGGGTATGTCTAGCTTGTCCCTTTGAATATCTTATCATGATAAGTGTCACCTCCGACAAGTTGGGGATCCAATTAATTTTTGCGTTCCTGCTGAAAAGCTACTTCATCTAACCCCCTTGTCGGATTTCGGTCTCTGTTACCTTTGTTATCTCTCTGTTACCTTTGGTCTCCTTTGTTACCATTGTTATCTGACCCGGCAGGTGTTCTCCCTGGAGGGGTGACGAGTGCCACCTTCGCTCGCGCTCTGACTGCCACCGCCCCAAAAAATCGGACCTCAGGTCCTCTGACTATGGGTGCGCAGAGAAATGGGTTCAGTTTGGCTGGTCTTGCAGTCCTTTAGTATAAATATACGTATACAGCTACTTTGAACATTTCTTCTCCCATAATTTCACCAGGCCGTGCTCTATCCGTAAACTGTTTTTCAACAGATGCAATTCGAGAGAATATTGCCTTTACGATACATCCTAAGCTCATTGAGCTCTACTTCACAATTTGCTTCATGGTGTGGTTCTACCCACTATTTGCTTCTGCACTTGCTGTTTATATGCTGCTTGTGCGCAGTGTGGTATTTTCTTCTTTTAGAGATATTCTTCTCTGCGGCAGATTGCAGTCGACAAATGACGGGGATCGCCGAGATTTCTTCGGTTTCGAAATCCGAAACCGCAGACCACAAATAAATAAGCAATTCTCCTCGTGGCGCCTCCTACAACCAGTACCATACACATACACTTATACCACTTAAGACCAAGCCACCACGCATAAACACTCGCCACACCACCACACATCCATCGCTGAAAATTGTTTTTACTCACTGTTACATCCATAGTTTTGTTGCATACTGTGCTTTTATGTGTGTTTAGTTTCTGTATCCTGTAGTTTTTAAATGTCTCTTTTTTTAGGTAACTCATCACACTGTATCCTTCGCGAGATGTTAAACATTGTTTTCACGTGTACCTGCTTGCTGTTCGCCCTAAATTCAAGCTGAATTTAAAAATCATTGCTATCAATGACTTTCAAATTCAAAACTTGCTCCTGAAGAAGACACGCCGTCGAAATATTAATATACTATTTGCCATTTTTAATTTCATTATACTATGAGCGATTGCCGGTTATTTTTTATAACATTATCATCATGACTTTCACGCTCATTACAACACTTCGAACTCTTAAAACCTATATTTTGTTTAGCCCAAAAACCTTCTATGTATGAGAGTGTGATATCCCAGTGATGTAAGCTTTAATCAATATGTTGACAGCATATTTATCTTTCATATGCGCCGGAATGAGTATAACTGCATAAACATTCCTGTAGGTGCGTAGTAAAACACCAAAATGGTAACCCATAGACTAAACAGTGACGGATCCATCCAGTCGGTTTGGGGGGTGCAAGCAAAAGTCGAAGAAAACATAACGGGGTGAAAGATATCAGCACAAGATGCTCGTTTTTTATCCAATGCCCAATGTATACACTGAAGTTGACTGGTTCTGTTTAAAATTGAGAGCTGAAGCACCAAAACCGTGTTTATAAATTAAAAACGAGCCGGGGCAAAAAGCAGGTCAACCGTATTGAGGGGAAGGATCAAAGCATAATTTTATCCTGATCATTTCCGTTTGGAGGGGGATACTGCCTTTCCTGTCCCCCCTGAATCCGTCACTGAGACTAAACATATTGTGATCTTGACTTTCGTTGAAACACCAACCACAAAAAGTGTCTCTGCTATGCATGTAATCATTTACTCATACTGGAACATCTGGCGTTGGTTTCTGCGGCTTTTAGAATTTCGGAAGAGCGCCACTGCAGTGGCTGCAGTGCAGTACAGCGGCGACCAGTGCACTGGTTGCCCAGTCAGTAGTCGGCACCTGATAATGTCACAGATTTCTAGCAACAGCCAAGACAATTGTCCCTGGAGGGGCAGAATAACTAGAAGTATTTGATCGGGATGATCCTCTCTGAAATTATATATGGTGGGTGAAAACGTGACTACCCTACACATTTCCCTTTTCTTCAGCGCACATAAGGAACGTGTCTCATTACCACGGAAGAAACCTCTGAGCGGTAGAAACCTAAGTCCCATTTTAAACTCATTCAGCTAGATATTACATAAGAATTTTGATTGCAATAGACACTACAGTATTATAAAAAAACCAACACAATGTATGTCGTATGTGCCGGATTTCTAAAGCGTATATTACACAATTCCGTTTAACTACATAATGAGCAATTATAAAATAGACAGTGCAGCCCCCTTTTTCCGAGAGCAGTGTTGACCCTGACAACGTCCCTGACCCTGATTCACACTGTTATCTCAGAGACTATACTCTGTAGTTATTTCATATCTGTCAAAAATATTATACTGTTCTATTCTTTAAACACGCGCATTGACGGGGGCGGGTACCCGCCCACCCCCTCGGGTTTTTCGGAGATAGCATAAAAACGGCGGCGCGTAGCGCCGCCGTACTTGGTGTACCTTTTCTTTCATCATTTTTACAACTTCTGTGAAAATCTTAACCCTATTTCCGGCAGGGGGCTAATATTGCCCCCCTTCAGGTTTTTTAAGAATATCTCCGAAACGGCTTGCGATAGAAATTTGAAACTTCCTGACTTTTCCTAAAACTAGTACAGGCAGGTTTTCTGAAATTTTCAAGATTATATATTTACCAGGGGCGGAGCTATGGCTGGGTTTTTGGGGAGGTTCTATCCACAAACCAAGTATTATCGTATGCGATGGGTTCTTTGTAAAAGGAAGCCGTCTCTGTTGATCCTGATACCAGTTATATGGTTTTATTATATCATTTTTTATGTGATATGATAGTGCATTCACAATTGTCACTATTTGTATTCATCAGGGGCGGTTACAGCAGTTCAAAATGGGGAGAATGTTACCAAGAAAGACTAAACGTTAGTAAGTGAGAAGACTGCTTACAGCCGTGCCAGGGCGAATACAATTGGGTATATGAAAATTCAAAATAGCCCGCGCCCCACCGGGGGTCCGGCGCCACCTTCGCCCCACCGGGGGCCATCGATGGCCCCCTCTAACTCCGAAAATATGAGCGTTAGCGCAAATCTGCGAAGTGCAATAGAAAGCCCGCGTGAATTCAGTAAGAAATTACTTCGCATGTTTTAGTGCTCAGGTCAATGGTTTGACCTCCAGAGGTCAAATTAGGTCAAGATCGGCTATTTCCACTCAAATATGCAATGATTAAGCAAACTGCGCATAACTCTTATGCCATTAGAGCTATTGAGACCTGGTAAAGTACATTTGATAGCAAATTGCCAGTACTTTTTCCGCTATGTGGAACGTAAAGACCTCCCGCCAGTGGTTTGACCGCCAGAGGTCACTTTGTGACCTAATATGACCTGAGGTCACGAAAGGTCAAAAAGTGACCTTGCCGTATATCAAATGAAAGCCAGTGACAAGACAAACACGATGGTGTTTGTTTCACCGCTCTAGCTCAATTAGGTCAAAAGTTATTGTCAAAATACTGTTTTTGACCTCTGGTGACCTTGGATGACCTTGGAAAAGTCAAAGGGCAAATATGACCCCCTGGGATCCGCGAAAGGGTGTCCAAAAACGTTGTTCTGAGCAGTCTGAGTATTTGTAATCATTTTTGTGGCTTTTATATCATGAAATAGCTTTTCCCCATGCTTTGTCAATGGGAGAGGTCGCCTCGTGACCTGACCTCAGGGCACGAAATCGAAAAATCCCGGATATACACCTTGTAGACGTTGGAGGGGTCATGAAGTGTAGGAAGTTTCAAATTGATCGACTTTGAAATGTAGCTCTTACAGAGCTCTAAATGTGAAGTGAGGTGACCTTGGTTGACCTCGTCTTGTGACCTGACCTTGGGTGACCCGGGGTAAAAAATTTCAGGGATGATGGGAAAATGATGCAGTGAGAGGTAGAGCTCTCAACCGCGGTGCTGCGCGCCGTCGTTTTTCTGCTATCCCGGAAAAACCTTAGGGGGGCCATCGATGGCCCCCGGTGGGGCGAGGGTTAACTGGCCCCCCACCTTGTTGGTGGTGGCGCTTATGCATAAAATATTTAAAGGGACAAGCTAGATATACCCACGGTAAGATTATCCTAAAAAAACCAGCGTCAACGCACCAGGTTCCATGGAACCTTTTTTCCTACAATCCAAATGGAAGTGATGTTCATCAAATGTTTCCGATATTTTTAGCGATACTACTCACCACTAGTATAAACTATGAAAAACAATTAAGTAAAATTAACTTAAAAGCCTTTATTTCGATGATACCATTACGGTTGAATTATCATTGCGAGTCGATCGATATACAAATTGACTATGTTAGGCTGATGTGACACTTGAGCGGACCTTAGATCAGGTCATCTTATATTTTGACCTAGTATAGTCACATTGTACATCGCCTAAACGAGGGAAGCGAATGCTACCTAAACATTGATTCTAACTAAAATCTGCCAGACGCTAGAGCTCAGAAACTGTTCTCTAGCCTGTCACCTTCTTTAACCAAGTATGACCTTAACCCGCGCCCCACCGAGGGTCCGGTGCCACCTTCGCCCAACCGGGGGCCATCGTTGCCCCCTCTAACTCTGAAAATATGGGGGTTAGTGAAAATCTGCAAAGTGCATTAGAAAGCTCGCATGAATTCAGTAAGAAATTACTTTGCATGTTTAAGCGCTCAGGTTAATGGTTTGACCTTTAGAGGTCAAGAAAGGTTACGATAGGCTATTTTCACTCAAATATGCAATGCTTAACAAAACTGGGCATAACTCCTATGCCATTAGAGCTATTGAAATCTGGTTCAATAAATTTGATAGGATATTACCAGACCTTTTCCCGCTATGTGGAAAGACCTCCCGCCAGTGGTTTGACCTCCAGAGGTCACCTCGTGACCTAATATGACCTGAGGTCACGGGAGGTCAGAAAGTAACCTTGCCGTATATCAAATAAAAGCCAGTGACAAGACAATCACGATGGTGTTTGTTTCCAGCGCTCTAGCTTAATTCGGTTAAAAGTTATTGTCAAAATACAGTTTTTGACCCCTGGTGACCTTGGATGACCTTGGAAAAGTCAAAGGGCGAATATGACCCCTGGGATCCGTGAAAGGGTGTCCAAAAACGCTGTTCGGAGCAGTCTGAGTTTTTAAATGATTTTTGTGGCTTTTATATCATGAGACAGCTTTTCCCCTTGCTTTTCCAATGGGAGAGGTCGCCTCGTGACCTGAACCCAGGTCACGAAATCGAAAAATCCCGGATATATACGTTGTAGACCCTAGGAGGGTCATGAAGTGCAGCAAGTTTCAAAATAATCGACCACGAAATGTAGCTCTTATAGAGCTTCAAAGTTGAAGAGAGGTGACCTTGGTTGACCTCGCCTGATGACCTGACCTTGGGTGACTTAAGGTAAAAATTTTCAGGGATGGTGGGAAAATGATAAGATGAGAGATGGAGCTCTCAATCGCGGTGCTGCGTTTCGTCGTTTTTCTGCTATCCCGAAAAAACCTTAGGGAGGGGCATCGATGGCCCCCGGTGGGGCGAGGGTTAATATTGACGTGAGCCAAAATGTGACTTATGCATTTTAGCTATGAATTTTTATCAGCTATCCGCCAGTGTTAGTGTTTTTTTCGCTATCCCGCAAGGAGCCGAGATCAAAGGGGTGTTTGAACCCCCCCCGTTACTAGAGCAGAGGTGGCTCGGAGGCCCACCGGGGTGGGTGTTAGCAGAGGAACAAACCAGGTATAACACAAAACAGTGTCCAGTGGTGCTGTCAACGCCACAAGTTCGTTGCACAACGTGGAACATCACGAGGAACAGCGCACTTTTAGAGCATTCGGATGTTTCATTTTTTGAGAGGGGAAAAATAAGCAATTTGGAACATATGCCATAATTCTAGCAAGTGGATCTAAATCAGGACTGAGAATGTCCAAACTACACAACCATTAACCAGGGGTGTGGATGTATATCTAATCAGGGGTGCCAGAGTACCCGAAGGAAAGGTTGAATTCGAGTTAACATGTCCTCATTTTCGTGTTTTTAATTTGAAAGAATTTTAACTGTTGTTTTTAGCTCCTCAACAGGCCGGTGAGAAGGCTAGAATGCACTTTGTAATATGCTAGGTCCTTTTATCATGAGGGCTATTGGCATTATTAGAAATTAAGCCACCCGGAACATTTTCGAGGAACCACGCCCCGGCCGTCAACCATGACTACATTAACACGCGCATTGACGGGGGTCTGAGCCACCTTCGCATTGACGGGGGGCGGGTACCCGCCCCCTAAGATCTCGAGAACCACGGTAGGTAGCGAAAAACGGTAAACGGCGTTGGGCTGCCCATCCACTTCTCCATCGAAAACATTTGAACCATTTTTTTGTCAGGTCACATTTAAGGTCACGAGAGGTCAAAACATGCCCGTCATAGGGATAACATGTAAAATTCAGTTTTTCGGGCATTACATCTGAACAAGTAAAGATAGAGCAAAACGACTTGAACTATATGAATCCTCTTAGCAAGCCGAATCGAATGATATATAATTTGACCTTGCTAGGTCAAATCAAGGATTTGACCTGACCTGAGGTCAGGTCAGGGTCAAATTATATAAAATGCATATCATTAAAACTGCAAAGCCCAGGCGAGTCTAATGCAGCTAAAATAAATGCTCTATCACCATCCGTTACTGAGTTATTCCGTAAAAACCATTTTTCCCATGTATTTCCAATGGAGAGGTCATGCGTCGTACCTGACCTTAGGTCATCGATATCAAAAATACCGGAACATATTTTAGAGAACTCGGTAGGGCCATTATGTGATATGAGTTTCAATCGGATAAGTTCACCCTGCTCCGACTTATGCTATCTTAAACTTTTTTTGAGGTCGGGTCGCTTGACCTGTACTGGTGACCTGACCTGAGATGACCTAACCTTAAAATTTTCACAGAAGTTGTAAAAATGATGAAGGAAAAGGTATACCAAGTACGGCGGCGCTACGCGCCGCCGTTTTTCTGCTATCTCCGAAAAACCCGAGGGGGGCGGGTACCCGCCCCCCCCGTCAATGCGCGTGTTAAGATATACGTCATATCGTAGAGTTTAGATGGTTATTATAACTTCTTTGACCAACATAAAATCCTCATTTTTTAATAAGCAACATGTTAAGCGTCGTCACGCGGGCTTTTCGCACAGCCAACCTGGGTTCAAGTCACAGCGAGCTTCCTGAGCAAGATGCAATTGGATCCCCCGAATCCCTCTCAGCAGAAATGTAAATTGTGACGAAATACATTGGCGGACGCGAGGGAGGGGCGTTCCAGCTATAGTCCCCCAAAGCGCTGGAAGAGGGTACCAAACTATCTTTTTTCCCCAAAGGCCGGATAAATTTTTGAAAAAGGTGTTTACACTAGGTTTGTCGAGCAATTAAATATTCGCTCCATCCCCCAGGAGAGCGATCATGTACTTGGAGAGATAGCTTATGCTAGGTCAGTCGAGCACCCAAATCGCAGGTCCCACCACCCCCCTCCCCCAGGAGGAAAGGCAGGCATGGGTTTCGCCCCCCACCCTCCAAAAAAACTCGGGTCTTCGTCCGCCCCTGACGAAATATATTTCAGCAGTTGTTGCTTCATTAAGCCTGGGTAATCATTCGTGAAGATGAAAATACAAAAAAGAAACTATTGATACTTAGCATTATTATTAACGTGATTGGGGACCTGCTCACCTCATAAAATATGTGCATACCTTTATAAACACGTTAGCATATCTACAACACGTACAGTTTTCAGCACAGGCCGCAAAACATGCAATCGTGCTTACCTGTCTTAAGTCACTATGACAATGTCAGAAGCCGTTGACGAAGTATAGAAAAGTCTTCTTGTTGATATTCTCCCTCAACTTCTTCAAAGGCATGTGTCGACATCTTTCTTAATCAAGCTTTACAGCAAAATCCGTTAATCGCACAATTGCTTGCTTTCCACGGACACCATCACCGTTCCACAGACTGCCGAAAAATCAAGTGAGGCAGAATACCGCTGGCGTGACAAGAGTGGCTGTGAATCCTCTTCAAGAAAGGCAGATAGCCTGTAAACGTGGATGTGATTGGTCATTTGGGAGCCCTGTTTATGTTGAAGGACATGGTTGGTCGAGAGACTCCCTGGGATGAAGGGACGGCTCATGTGTCAATAGTTAACCGTTAGCCTCGGGAAGGGTCTGGTGTGTTTGTGCAGAGATCATAGGCGCGTAAACATTCGAAACAAGGGTACTTGCCCCCAGATTGACCTTCGGTATCCCCTGCTTAGGATCCCCCGATCATGTGCCCCTCTCCCTGATCATGTGCTCTTCCTCCAGCTCAGAAATAATGTATCCGCCCATACCCTGGCCTACCATGTTCCTACGCCTCTGTTAGAGTTAGTGGTAGTGAAGCACGTTTAAATTTTGATTAAAATTTTACTCAATTAGTTCAGGACCTCTCCTACACTGGAATATAAAAGTCTATAAAATTAGGCGAGATAATAGTCGCTGCGGAAGAAGCTTTTTCTTGGGGCTCAGTGGTGCCCAAACTGCAGAGGTCATACCGGAAGGAAGAGAAGAAAGCTAGGCTTGATCTATGACAGAGCACCAAACTCTGCCTCTGGGTGGGACCGAGCCAGTCACTTGGTAAAACTTAGAGATTCACGGACCGAGCCTATCATACACGCTAATAGTCTGAACCACCCAGACCATCAGCTAGCCAATTTTAGTTCGCAGCTCATCGCACTGTTTCTCCAAACGTTTTCTAATTCCCTTTCAGGATTTTAATTACTAAGGGGTTACATATTTCACAGATTTGTCTCCTATTTCTATACTTTTACGTTTTTATTTTTAATTTCTTTGTACTAAGTATCAACAAACTTCCTAAGCTCACATGCAGCCAAATGGAATTCTGTAGTATCACAGGAAAGTAGGTTTAGTAAAAGAGAATATGCACTGTTAGATATGTAAGTAAGCATATGCGTACCCAAAGACACTGCATGCAGAAGTCATCTATCAAACTGCATGCAGAAGACATCCAGAGACGTCTATCAACAGGGCGTAGCGCGGGAAATTTAACACGCGCATTGACGGGGGTCTGAGCCACCTTCGCGTTGACGGGGGGCGGGTACCCGCCCCCTAAGATCTCAAGAACCACGGTAGGTAGCGAAAAACGGTAAACGGTGTTGGGCTGCCCATCCACTTCTCCATCGAAAACATTTGTACCATTTTTTTTTGTCAGGTCACATTTAAGGTCACGAGAGGTCAAAACATGCCCGTTATAGGCCATAGGGATAGCATGTAAATTTAGTTTCTCGGCCATTACATCTGAACAAATAAAGATAGAGCAAAACGACTTTAACTGTATGAATCCTCTCAGCAAGCCAAATCGAATGATATATAATTTGACCTTGCTAGGTCAAATCAAGGATTTGACCTGACCTGAGGTCAGGTCAGGCTCAAATTATATAAAATGCATATCATTAGAACTGCAAAGCCCAGGCAAGTCTAATGCAGCTAAAATAAATGCTCTATCACCATCCGTGACTAAGTTATTCCATAAAAACAATTTTCCCATGTATTTTCAAGGAGAGGTCATGCCTCGTACCTGACCTTAGGTCATCGATATCAAAAATACCGGAACATATCTTAGAGAACTCGGTGGGGCCATTATGTGATATGAGTTTCAATCGGATAAGTTCACCCTGCTCCGACTTATGCTATCTTAAACTTTTTTTGAGGTCGGGTCACTTGACCTGTACTGGTGACCTGACCTGAGATGACCTAACCTTAAAATTTTCACAGATGTTGTAAAAATGATGAGGGAAAACGTATACCAAGTACGGCGGCGCTACGTGCCGCTGTTTTTCTACTATCTCCGAAAAGCCCGAGGGGGGGCGGGTACCCGCACCCCGTCAATGCGCGTGTTAAAGGTCAATGACCTTGAATGACCTTGACCCAAAAGTTGTGGGGAAGCCTCTTTGAGACCTCTTCTCTATGAGCCTTGTCTGCCTTTAGCTTATTCCCGCCATTTTCCTGCATAATCACAGCATTTATCAATCGATCCCAGCATGGCCAATATTTGACCTTTACGACCTCGTTTGACCCTGAAGACCTAGGTCAATGAAAATTGGTCATCATGTAGATCACTATAGCCCCCACCCACCTACCAAGTGGTGTTTTTCTAACTATCTTAGTTTCCGAGATCTTAGGGGAGCCTACCAGGCCCCCTCCAGTGCGCGTTAGTGCCAGACCCCCTCCAGTGCGGGTGTTAAGGCTAGCGGACTCTTACTGCCAGATATAGTTCCGCCACATATAATATACTAAAATTTAGTACATCAAAAACGTCAAACGTACCATATTTTTAATGGATGAATTATATCCAGAGTATTCACTTGACTAATGATTGGAACTTGTACTTGATCCTTGATAATGACAGCCTGTGGCAAAGTCGACCAGAAACAAAAAAGCTTAAAACGTAAGGGGCCTATCCAAGGGAATCCCAAACAGCCCCCAAGTCCGAAATTAATAGGGGCTTCCTAAACAAATCCCGCGCGGGGAATTCTACTCTTTCCCCCACCTCTTGGAAGAGTGACCAGTACGGTAGGGGAATCCATCACGTTACCCAACCTGGTTGGGTATCGATTGGAATTCCCCGTACGATCCCCAACTGTTTCCCCAACCTTCCCCTACCAAAATGTTGGCTGGGCCCTGGGTAGACCCCTTACGTTAAAGTTTTTCCGTTTCTGGTTCAATTTGCCACAGACTATTATTATCAATGATCAAGGATAAGTTACAATCATAAGTCGAGCGAATTCTCTGGATGTAGTTCATCCATTAAAAATATCGTACGTTTGACGTTTTCGTTTTTCATATACTAAATTTTATTATAAAATATGTGGCGGAACTATATATGACAATAATATTCCTCTAGTTCCTAATTTGCAGTTTTTGTTTCAAAGAAACTTGTATGCCAAACTCACTCGGGCAGCTCCTGGCCGTCATTCTCAACAGGCCGTGTGCTTATCCCACATACTAAAGCCACGTAAATGGATTGATCAAAATATCGCCGTCGGCAGCATGCGCGTTGTGGTCAGCAATAGAGTGAAGGGTCACTCAGTATCAAACATATTGTTGACAAGTTTTTTTCTCTCTGCTTTCTAGAGCTGAAACTTCACTGAATATTGGGTTATTTTGTTTTTTCCACTTGCTGGTTATAGTATGTTCCGATTTCGTCTCGATTGAACCGGAATCGGGAAGTGTTGGGGTATAAAAATTTAGAGGACGGGCCTCCGCTGTCCTTTCCTATTCAATGGGGGATGAATTTATATGAGTGGATGAGTGTCCGGCACGTATACCCATATTTGTCATCAATAATGCACATGAACTACCATAAGACAGAATTATCTCATAGGCTCGCGAAGGGGGTATGCATGGCTCTGTAGTAGAGCATCTGAGTTCTGAGCAGCTTCCCAGTTCATGTCCCTGGAAAGTCTCTAAATAAATTGATCTGATGTCCCAAATCCCTCCCAGCAGGTAAGATTTGGCGACGCCTTTTAGTAATCCTGGCAGTTGAAGCATAGTTAAACCCCAACAATTATTATCGCTGGCAGAGGATAGGCTTTGTAGGCACAATGCTTAGAAATGTTTGAGAGCAGCCCAACCTCCTCCATGAACGTGCAAAATTGGGTCTGAGGATGCAAAGCATGAGGTAGATCCCAACAAATCATGCAACATATTACATGAAAAACTCTTCCTTCCTTATGAAAAATTATTCCTTTCCACGCTAAATTTCGACTGGTTTTGGGTTGCGAGCTCATGTTGTGCAAACACTACAATAATATTCAAAGGCTCTTTTAATTACTATGAACGACTCAAATGACCAAGACCATCCAAGAAGGTCTGAAACGGAAGCTAGACAGATCCTACGTTTTCTTGACATCTCATGGAAGGTAAGGGTCGCTGAATACTCGCCGAGGCCTGCAGTTGTCATATTGTGTGGTCACGTAACAGCGCCAAGCCAGCACAGAGCGATAAAAACAGCTACGGTGAAGCGCCGGGAATGATCGGTCGGGAGCGGAGCCCCCGCTGTGAACTCCGCTCCGAGGAGGCGACTCGCACAAGGCAAAGCGAAACTGAAGCCCGGCACTCGCGCACGAAGGGACAGGTGGGTGGAGACACGCCACTAACTACAGTGGTGATTGATGGGATGTTTGCGGTATGAGATAACTGAGGTGAGTGGGGCTGACGGAGACGCCAGAAAATAGTTCTGTTGTGGAGTTCTGACCAGGTAACCCTCCGCTAAAATGAAGAAGGCACTGAAGGCATTTCTTAATTCCAGTGAGTTGCAGTGGAAGGACCAGCTACGACGAACGTAGATATTCTACGACCTAACTGTTGGCCCTTGTTTTTAGCCTAAATAACAAATATATTGTCATCGTAACTCAGCTAGTTGTTAACAGCTAGCACTCGGTAAGATCAGAATTTTTAAATATTATGTACCTGTATAGAAGGGTCATGTCTCTTCTAAGACATCGATGGAGATATCAAACTCCTCTTTTAATTCAAGTTTCTCTGGCTCTCTGATATATGGCTTCGAGTATATATATTTAATAGTGTCCAATAAGTATTCTTGGCTCACCCGCATATTAGTTAATTGAATACTAGACAAGATCAGAATGCTAGCTAGTTAAATACCATTTAAGCATCAAAGTTGGAATTTATATAGCAATGCAGATGCGTGCGAGAGCTATTGGCCCTAGACTGTCATTTGACAATGCAAGGTGATAATTCTCACTTTAGCTTATGGTTACGGCTTAAACAATGAAAACTGCAACTCGTGTCACCTGCAACACAACGAATGTGTGGTATCACATGTTTTCATTAAAATATATGTGTGGTTATTTGATAAGATATAAGACATATTAGTTTTCCGTAAAATAACAATATCATAGTATCGTTAAAAATATTGGAAACATTTGATGAACATCACTTCCATTTGGATGGTAGGAAAAAGGTTCCATGGAACCTATTGCGTTGATGCTGGTTTTTTATTATATTCCTACCGTGGGTATGTCTAGCTTGTCCCTTTGAATATCTTATCATGATAAGCGTCACCTCCGACAAGTTGGGGATCCAATTAATTTTGCGTTCCTGCTGAAAAGCTACTTCATCTAACCCCTTGTCGGATTTCGGTCTCTGTTACCTTTGTTATCTCTCTGTTACCTTCGGTCTCCTTTGTTACCATTGTTATCTGACCCGGCAGGTGTTCTCCCTGGAGGGGTGACGAGTGCCACCTTCGCTCGCACTCTGACTGCCACCGCCCCCAAAAAATCGGACCTCAGGTCCTCTGACTATGGGTGCGCAGAGAAATGGGTTCAGTTTGGCTGGTCTTGCAGTGCTTTAGTATAAATATACGTATACAGCTACTTTGAACATTTCTTCTCCCATAATTTCACCAGGCCGTGCTCTATCCGTAAACTGTTTTTCAACAGATGCAATTCAAGAGAATATTGCCTTTACGATACATCCTAAGCTCATTGAGCTCTACTTCACAATTTGCTTCATGCTGTGGTTCTACCCACTATTTGCTTTTGCACTTGCTGTTTATATGCTGCTTGTGCGCAGTGTGGTATTTTCTTCTTTTAGAGATATTCTTCTCACCGGCAGATTGCAGTCGATTAATGACGGGGATCGCCGAGATCTTGACGCGGCTCGAATGCGTGGAATGCTCCCTCGATGAAATAGAGGTCTCCTTGAGGCAGTTGTGCCTTGATGAAGCGCCAAAGAGCGCTTCTCTTCAGCGTTTGCTCACGACGCGTAACTTTGGGGAGGCTGAGAGGCAGCTCGCCAACGATGCAAACATGAGGATGTGGGTAAGTGATGATTATGCTTATGATAAAATTTTGTGGATCGTGTACATTGTTGGTTTATCTTGTGGGCTTCATGCACTATAATTGGTTTTAGAAGATATAACATCACGTTCAGAATAATATGCTATACATGTTCCATGAAGTTACCAATTTCAAGGTCGTCTAATTAAACTTTTTTCTCGCGAAATTTCCCACCAGTCAGATACATTATATATAAAATATTGAATGGCTGCTATCTAGTAAAACTCGCTGAACTATTTGGATGCTAACTGCATATAGAAAACAGAAAAATACTGACCTAGTATTCTGAGTTCAGCCATATTCATTGAAGATAATTTGTTCGACTCTTTCTTATTACTCATTCCATACAACACCTCAATGGATAATTTTCTTATATTGGCACTCATGTTTAAGTCTCTTTGGCAATGTAGGTACACAGTCCTTTCCTCTGGCCTTTGGATCGACATCTAATCTATATTTTGTTTATGATGGTAATGTTATAAAAAAATTAACCGGCAATCGCTCATAGTATAATGAAATTGAGAATGCCAAATAGTATATTGATATTTCGACGGCGAGTCTTCTTCAGGAGCAAGTTTTGAATTTGAAAGTCATTGATAGCAATGATTTTTAAATTCAGTTTGAATTTAGGGCGAACAGCAAGCAGGTACACGTGAAAACAATGTTTAACATCTCGCGAAGGATACAGTGTGATGAGTTACCTAAAAAAAGAGATATTTAAAAACTACAGGATACAGAAACTAAACACACATAAAAGCACAGTATGCAACAAAACTATGGATGTAACAGTGAGTAAAAACAATTTTCAGCGATGGATGTGTGGTGGTGTGGCGAGTGTTTATGCGTGGTGGCTTGGTCTTAAGTGGTTTAAGTGTATGTGTATGGTACTAGTTGTAGGAGGCGCCACGAGGAGAATTGCAATTCTCCTCACAATCATCGAAATCATAATCTCGTGAATTGCAATCGCAATTGCAATTCACGAGAATAAGCAATTCTCCTCGTGGCGCCTCCTACAACCAGTACCATACACATACACTTATACCACTTAAGACCAAGCCACCACGCATAAACACTCGCCACACCACCACAAATCCATCGCTGAAAATTGTTTTTACTCACTGTTACATCCATAGTTTTGTTGCATACTGTGCTTTTATGTGTGTTTAGTTTCTGTATCCTGTAGTTTTTAAATGTCTCTTTTTTTAGGTAACTCATCACACTGTATCCTTCGCGAGATGTTAAACATTGTTTTCACGTGTACCTGCTTGCTGTTTGCCCTAATTCAAACTGAATTTAAAAATCATTGCTATCAATGACTTTCAAATTCAAAACTTGCTCCTGAAGAAGACACGCCGTCGAAATATCAATATACTATTTGGCATTTTTAATTTCATTATATTATGAGCGATTGCCGGTTAATTTTTTATAACATTATCATCATGATTTTCACGCTCATTACAACACTTCAAACTCTTAAAACCTATATTTTGTTTAGCCCAAAAACCTTCTATGTATGAGAGTGTAATATCCCAGTGATGTAAGCTTTAATCAATATGTTGACAGCATATTTATCTTTCATATGCGCCGGAATGAGTATAACTGCATAAACATTCCTGTAGGTACGTAGTAAAACACCAAAATGGTAACCCATAGACTAAACAGTGACGGATCCATCCAGTCGGTTTGGGGGTGCAAGCAAAAGTCGAAGAAAACATAACGGGGTGAAAGATATCAGCACAAGATGCTTGTCTTTTATCCAATGCCCAATGTATACACTGAAGTTGACTGGTTCTGTTTTAAATTGAGAGCTGAAGCACCAAAACCGTGTTTATAAATTAAAAACGAGCCGGGGCAAAAAGCAGGTCAACCGTATTGAGGGGAAGGATCAAAGCATAATTTTATCCTGATCATTTCCGTTTGGAGGGGGATACTGCCTTTCCTGCCCCCCTCCCTGAATCCGTCACTGAGACTAAACATATTGTGATCTTGACTTTCGTTGAAACACCAACCACAAAAAGTGTCTCTGCTATGCATGTAATCACTTACTCATACTGAAACATCTGGCGTTGGTTTCTGCGGCTTTTAGAATTTCGGAAGAGCGCCACTGCGGTGGCTGCAGTGCAGTACAGCGGCGACCAGTGCACTGGTTGCCCAGTCAGTAGTCGGCACCTGATAATGTCACAGATTTCTAGCAACAGCCAAGACAATTGTCCCTGGAGGGGCAGAATGACTAGAAGTATTTGATCGGGATGATCCTCTCTGAAATTATATATGGTGGGTGAAAACGTGACTACCCTACACATTTCCCTTTCCTTCAGCGCACATAAGGAACGTGTCTCATCACCACGGAAGAAACCTCTGAGCGGTAGAAACCTAAGTCCCATTTTAAACTCATTCAGCTAGATATTACATAAGAATTTTGATTGCAATAAATGACACTACAGTATTATAAAAAAAACACAATGTACGTCGTATGTGCCGGATTTCTAAAGCGTATATTACACAATTCCGTTTAACTACATAATGAGCAATTATAAAATAGACAGGGCAGCCCCCCTTTTTCCAAGAGCAGTGTTGACCCTGACAACGTCCCTGACCCTGATTCACACTGTTATCTCAGAGACTATACTCTGTAGTTATTTCATATCTGTAAAAAATATTATACTGTTCTATTCTTTTAACACGCGCATTGACGGGGGCGGGTACCCGCCCGCCCCCTCGGGTTTTTCGGAAATAGCATAAAAACGGCGGCGCGTAGCGCCGCCGTACTTGGTGTACCTTTTCTTTCATCATTTTTACAACTTCTGTGAAAATCTTAAGGTTAGGCCATGTCAGGTCAGGTCACCAGTACAGGTCAAGTGACCCGACCTCAAAAAAGTTTAAGATAGCATAAGTCGGTGCAGGGTGAACTTATCCGATTGAAACTCATATCACATAATGGCCCCACCGATTTTTCTGAAATATGTTCTGGTATTTTTGATATCGATGACCTAAGGACAGGTACGAGGCATGACCTCTCCATTGGAAATACATGGAAAAAATGTTTTTTTACGGAATAACTCGGTAACAGATGGCGATAGAGCATTTATTTTAGCTGCATTAGACTCGCCTGGGATTTGCTGTTCTAATGATATGATTTTTATATAATTTGACCCTGACCTGACCTCAGCTCAGGTCAAATCCTTGACTTGACCTGGCAAGGTCAAATTATATATCATTCGATTCGGCTTGCTAAGAGGATTCATATAGTTCAAGTCGTTTTGCTCTATCATTACTTGTTCAGATGTATTGGCCAAAAAACTGAATTTACATGTTACCCCTGTTACCCCTATGACGGCATGTTTTACCTCTCGTGACCTTAAATGTGACCTGACAAAAAATGGTTCAAATGTTTTCGATGGAGAAGTGGATGGGCAGACCAACGCCTTTTACTGTTTTTCGCTACCTACCGTGGCTCTCGAGATCTTAGGCGGGGATGATGTGAAATACACTTTTTACATATCTGTTTTCATTTCACTCACATGGATCAGGCCAGAAGTCATGTGATTCTCGCGAACCTTCTTATAAGGACAATCTCACTGAATCGGTGTATGAGAGTAAATATTTTTGTTGATGGGCGTTTCACTGGTGAAGTCAGCATAATCATAACATTTATAATATATTCCATCAAAATGATGCCTCAAACTGTGGGGAAACGTCCGGGGAAGTAACGCATGATCGTGTGGGGTTGGGTTGGGATTCCCCGAACGGGATCAGCCCATTTCCGGGGTTCAACTCACATATCGCGGTGAGGGGTAAGTTGGGGAAATCACGAGCGAATGTCTGGGAATCGGTTGGGGATCGCCGTACCCAATAGATAAAGGCGATGGGGAGGGTTCGGGGAAACCTTACCTTAGAGTATTGCGATATGTAGGGGATACCCGTACGGGTTCGGTACACAAACCTCCCTTAATTTGGCATACCGTGGTGGGGAATGATTAGGATCTCCCCATCCAAAAGAGTGGGGAAAGCTACCTTTTCCCCAATCGTGATTTCGTGAAGCGTCTCAAATCCCAAGCAAATGCTCGTGATTCCCCAACCCTCCGGTTGGGTTTCCCCGACCAATTCCCACCATTTTGCACTAGCGTCCCCGTACGGGAATCGCCCGGAATTGCTGGCTGGGTACAGGGAGCACGGATACAGCACCTGGGGCACGAAACTGCAAAAAATAAGGGACTCCTGCAAATACGCGACTAACATAACAGATTCAGTTTCTGCACGATATTCTTAGACCAAAAGGGCCCCGGACAGACCACAGAGGGCCTGGGCACACCAAAGGGTCAGGGTCAGGGTCAAAAGGTCAAAAGGTCAGGGTCAAATTATATAAAATGCATAGCATTAGAGCCACAAAGCACAGGCGAGTCTAATGCAGCTAAAATAAATGCTCTATCACCATCCGTTACTGAGTTATTCCGTAAAAACCATTTTTCCCATGTATTCTCAATGGTGAGGTCATGCCTCGTACCTGACCTTAGGTCATCGATATTGAAAATACCGGAACATATTTTAGAGAACTCGGTGGGGCTATTATGTGATATGAGTTTCAATCCGATACGTTCACCCTGCTCCGACTTATGCTATCTTAAACTTTTTTGAGGTCGGGTCACTTGACCTGTACTGGTGACCTGACCTGAGATGACTTAACCTTAAAATTTTCACAGAAGCTTTAGAAATGATGAGGAAAAAGGTATGCCAAGTATGGCGGCGCTACGCGGCGCCGTTTTTCCGTTATCTCCGAAAAACCCGAGGGGGCGAGTACCCGCCCCCGTCAATGCGCGTGTTAAGTCTACGCCAGGAGAGCGTGCAAGACGGATTAACTGGCGCCATGTGCTGGGGTAATTTGAGGGTATTTGAATGAGAAGATCCCGGAAGTGCTGGCGCGTGCATTTTAATTTTCCAGTTCAGTTGTGCTTCACTTCTCGACGCGGCAGCACGCGGGAAATCGGTGTTCTTGGCCTTTGAAGTGCGTGGTAATGGTGTAGAAGGGAACGTTTTTATTAGGCAGTGACTTACACCGTCTGCACAACGCCTGGAAAAGGGAGGTGAGTCATCCAAAACTGCAAACACATAATAATTGCTTTGGTGACTGCTTTTCAGATATTAGGGGTGACCCGGGCGAACCAGTAGCCAAACATTAAATAATTACATTAACTTGTCGTAGCCTTGTAAAATGAGTCTGGTCGCGTTAAACCACATTTCTCTTGCTGCACCTCCCTTTTGTTCTATTGCCAATCTTCAACTTGCCCCCGGCAAAACCTTTTCATACTGGGACCAAAAACTCCGATTTGAGCTCCCCGTTGCCCTCCGGACCGACCGGTCATAAAGTTTTTCGGTTTACTCCCAATCGGGCTGAGATCAGAGAAGTTTAGGGCGAAAAGTGGGGCCTGGCCCCTTCTTTTCCGACGGGCATGGCCCACCCCGTCCCAGGTCATCATCAGACCAAGGTCCGTGTGGCAACGCCCCTGCGTGCTTCAATGGGTAGCCGAACGTCAAATGACGGCTGACAGCAAAGACACAGGAAAATTTTTCAAGTTGTGGGTGCGGGGGGCAAACTGGTATCTGGCCTCTCTCTCTCCCTCCGCCCCATCTCTCTCCCTCCCCCCCATCTCTCTCTATCTCTCCAAGCAGCATGGCGTACCCGCGTTTAGGTGTGAAAATAATGTGCTCCAGCCATGTTAAATTTTTACCTTTTGAGTATTCTCTGACTAGAAGAATTTTTTGGTCAAACCATATATATTGACCCATTAATTTCATTTCTTTTGTTTGACCTCTGCTTATATTAAAACTCACTGCAAGTATTTACAAACTGTGTCAAATGTTCTAGTTATGCAACGCGATCGTAACACCTGCTTTTGTTGTTCTGCAGACTGCTCCGATGTCTTTAGGGAAAGGTGAATGGCAAGTTTTTGCCCTCTGCTACAGAAGCTCCTGTAGGAAACTGCGGGTTAAGAGCGGGAAGTCACCGTGGCCGGAGATTGCAGAGCGTATCCCGGACCTGCGCGGAAAACAGTTCGAAATCAGATATTTTGACAGCGAGCTAAACCACTACATCGACGTAGAACACGACGACGAGTGCAGCGTTCCATCAGGAGCCAAGATACTTGTACCGGAGACCTCAGGCCAAATGCCATGACCCCGATAGAAGAGGCGCTCTCCGAGCATTCATGTATCTCGACTGACGTCATGACTGTCACAAGTCTGGATGATTCGAACAGAACTGTGATTTTATCTCCGAGGGACGATCGCGCGCCGGCGACTTACCCTAAACAGACAGTGAACGTCAACCCGATGTATCCTCAGTCGGCAGGGTGCTCACAGCCCCCGCAGCCTACGGTGAGTACCCCCCCCAGTCGGGGTACTCACAGCTGGGAGTGGCCCCCCAGCTAGCTGTCCCCCCGCGGGCCCATTCAAACGGGGCTGATCCCCCAGCCGGGAAACCCTGTGTGTACTGATATGTACTAATGTACTGTGTACTGAGATCGCCCAACCGGCGATGGATCCCAACGGTGGAACAGGCCCGTGGCTGAAGACCAGGAGAGTGGATTCATTCGATATCCAAGCGCTCCCACTACCTCTCAGGAGAGATATAGATGTACCAGAGTACAAACTGACAGATGGCGACTGCAGGACGCTCGTTAACTCCACATACGCCTTCTACTCTGAGAGGTTATTCTACCCAGAGGAAGAAGGCTACACGATGATAACGGAAGCTCTTCTTACTCGCGTTCCCAAACTTCTGGATGATGCCAGAAGTCCTGAAGACATTCTAAAATCCAAGAAGAAGCTGAGAACTCAAGTGAAGAACAAGTTTAAGAACCGCGGACGCCAAGAAAAGACTGACATCATGGGGTACAATTCTCCGTTCAATGTCCGTTGGAGTAGGGAAGCGATATTGGCGAAGTACCACAATGATCTCAGATATCGTTGATGAATAGATAATTACTGATATGATCAGATATTTTGTTTCACCTCATCGCTAAGCAACCCAGGCTGGGATGCGCTGGTGATATTCAACGTTGCCAGTATTTCGCACCGAATGTTATTATCTTCTTAACCAGTCGGCTTAAGGATTTTTCAGTCATCTCCAGTACTTTTGGTTAATCGTAACCGTTGAACGCTGTAATTTGATGTCCAGGACATCAGTCTAGATGCAATAAGTGGTTTTGTGTGACTTAGCCACACTTTAGGGCCAAAGGAACGCTGGGTGTCAAGACCGTTGAAGCAGCAATTTTGTGAAACACATGTTCTTAAGCCAGATTATTCTCTTGGAACAGGAACAGGTGGAATTTAGGAAGAAACACACCAGATATTTTGCATTGATAAAATTGTCAATAACCTGATCATAAAATGACATAAATGTGGATGTATAATTCAGGTCCATCCTAAAACACCATGAACAGGGCCTGAACGCAGAAGATTACACATTAACTTAGTTCAGAAATTGCCCTGTAAAATCATTTTCATCTCAATGAAGGACATGCGATTCTCGGATGGGACTTTGATTAGCATTGAAAAATACCAGTGTATGATTTCAACGTAGTAGTCTTTCTCAATGGAGTAGTACTACTCTTAAGGTTGAGTTTAACCCGCGCCCCACCGGGGGTCCGGCGCCACCTTCGCCCCACGGGGGCATCGATAGCCCCCCCCCTCTAACTCCGAAAATATGGGTGTTAGCGCAAATCTGCAAAGTTCACTAGAAAGCTCGCGTGAATTTAGTAAGAAATTACTTAACATGTTTTAGTCCTCAGGTCAATGGTTTGACCTCCAGAGGTCAAATTAGGTCAAGATCGGCTATTTTCACTCAAATATGCAATGCTTAAGCAAACTGGGCATAACTCTTATGCCATTAGAGCTATTGAGGTCTGGTAACGTACATTTGATAGGAAATTGCCAGTACTTTTCCCGCTATGTGCAACGTTAAGACCTCCCGCCAGTGGTTTGACCTCCAGAGGTCACCTCGTGACCTAATATGACCTGAGGTCACGAAAGGTCAGAAAGTGACCTATATCAAATGAAAGCCAGTGACAAGGCAAACACGATGGTGTTCGTTTCAGCGCTGTAGCTTAATTAGGTCAAAAGTTATTGTCAAAATACTGTTTTTGACACCTGGTGATCTTGTATGACCTTGGAGAGGTGAAAGGGCAAATATGGCCCCTGGAATCCGTGAGAGAGTGTCAAAGAACGCTTTTCTGATCAAACCAAGCATTTTCAATCGTTTTTGTGACTTTTAGATCATAAGGCAGCTTTTCCCATGCTTTTTCAATGGGAGAGGTCACCTCGTGACCTGACCTCAGGGCACGAAATCGAAAAATCCCGGATATACACCTTGTAGACCCAAGAGGGGTCATAAAGTGTAGGGAGTTTCAAATCGATCGACTTTGAAATGTAGCTCTTACAGAGCTCTAAATTTGAAGTGAGGTGACCTTGGTTGACCTCGTCTGGTGACCTGACCGTGCGTCACCCGGGGTAAAAAATTTCAGGGATGGTGGAAAAATGATGCAGTGAGAGGTAAAGCTCTCAACCGCGGTGCTGCGCCTCATCTTTTTTCTGCTATCCCGGAAAAACCTTAGAGGGAAGCATCGATGGCCCCGGTGGGGCGAGGGTTAATATCCCCGTATTATCTTATCCCCCATGCAAAATTCAGCCCCACAGGAAGGTAATGGGAAAATAAACTTACTCTGTGTGCAAAGAATAATTATGAATCAAACTAACACAGCCGGTAGGCATTGACACCCCACCTTCTTTAATGACTCCAAAGAGGCGTACAATAATCGTAGCAATAGAACATAATAACACTTAGGGGTAATAATATTCTGAGCAGGAATCAGAATACACTTATATCTAGCGTCGAATAATTATTGACGCTAGGACAAGCATAAAACGATTATTGACTCCATGGGCTTACACCCCCTGTTTACTCCAGAAAGGGTTGGCGTTTTAGGCCCGTTCTCAAATTACACATCTGGAGTTACTTTTTCTCTCCGTGTGGGCCTCCGAGCCACCTTTGCCTTGGTTGGAGGGGGTATTTTAACACCCCTCCTCGAACTCGGCTCCTATGCGGGATAGTGCAAAACGCCAAAGCTGGTGGATAGACCATAAAAATTCATGAATAACCTTTATTAGTCACTTTTTGGCACAGGTCAATATTGAGGTCGTGACAGGTCAAACAAAGTGGGATTTTGAGTAGAAGTTTTGGACTCTAGCGTCTGACAGAGGTGAGTTAGAATCATTGTTAAGGCACCATTCGCTTTCTCTCGTCACAGCAAATGGAACGATTTATAATATGATCATAACAGATCAAAACACAACAATAACCTGACCTCAGGTTAGGGTCACATTTAAACCTAGCATAGTCAAGATGCAGATCAACCGACTCGCAATAACAATTTCGATGTAATGATAACAAAATAGAAGCTGCATCGTGATTTCATGGAAGTTATTGACCTAAGTCTAAAAACTAAGTTTAAATAGCCCCAGATGACCTCTCAGAGGTTACAGGTAAGAAATTTCAACATGAACCTTAAAAGGGGTCCCGGATACTATGCGTTGGAGAATATGAAGACACTCTCAGCTGTCTCTACACAAATACAGCCCAATTTCTGTTTTCCCATGTATTTCCAATGGAGAGGTCATGGTCCGTACTTGACCACTTGACCTTAGGGGATCGATATGAAAAATGCCGGAATTTTTGTTTTAGCACTCGGTGAGCCCATCATGTGGTATAAGTTTCAATCCGATAGATTCACCCATTTCTTACCTATGCCACCTTAAACATTTTTGGAGGTGAGGTCACTTAACCTGCATTGGTGACCTGACCTGAGATGACCCAAACTTAAAATGTTGGGAAAAGATGCGGAATCGATCAAGAATAAGGTGCGTTAAGTACGGTGGCGCTTCGCAACGCCGTTTGCTCGTGCCGCCGGAAAAACACGAGAGGGGTGTTCAAACATCCCCCACCGAGGCGAGGGTAACGATAACTTTGGTGACTTTGGTTTACTATGTTTCATAATCCCCGATGATCTTTTCTGGGAGGTTCTTATGATTAAACTTAGTCCGGAAACCACTTCATACAACATTTATAAACCAAAGGAGAGTAAAAAACGCGAAGACACTTTATGGGAGGCTATTAAAACAGCAGAAAACGATGAAGAATCTCGCATGGTGAAACATTGCAACAAAGACTGAGGCAGCTTAACCTTCGCCCGGGTGGGGGGTCTTTTAGACCCTCCCTCGGGTTTTTCCGAAGTGACCAAAAAACGGCGGCGCGCAGCGCCGCCAAACTTGGTCTAGCTGTTCCTTCATCATTTTACATCTTTCCGGAAAATTTTGGCTCAAGGTCATATCAGGTCAGGTCACCAGGCCAGATAAAATAACCTCACCTCAAAAAATACTTAGGACCGCATAACTAAAAGAAGGGTTAATCGATCAAGTTAAAACTCATACCACATATTGGGCCCACCAGGAACTACAACATTTGTTCTGGGATTTTTGATATTGGTGACCTAAGGTCATGTGCAGAGCATGACCTTCCCATTGTAAATACATGGGGAAAATCACGAAATGAGCTTTTCTCAGTAAATATGCATGGAATCAACTCCAAAGATCGGTTGTGACTTGCTCTTAGACCATTCCTAAAGCTGATGCCAAACAATTCGACTTGTGACCTTTAAAAGGTCACCTTAGGTCAAATAAGCATTTTTTGGTGTTTGTCTCTATAAATTGTGAATAAACTAAGATAGAGCTTTTATTTTGTCACCGATGTGTTTGTATAGTCACTGAAAGTCAAATGATACACATCATGACTATACCAGGTCAAGTTGGGTCAGATCATTGACCTGGATCAGGTCAAATTCTTAAATTTGACCTGGCATAGCAATATCATATATCATTCGATTCGTATTGACGACAGGATTGCAATGGTGTATAAACTATGGCTGTATCTTGCTTGGTTTGGAAGCTATTAGCGAAAAAACGCCCTTATGCATGGGCGGCTATGGACATTCCCCAGAATATGTCCAATATTTAGTGACCTGTAGCTCCCTGGGCTTTGACCTGACACAAAAACGAATGTCACTGCAATGAAAGCACATCTCAAGAGCTTTCGAATGGCGTTAGATAAATGTTTCTAGCTATCATAGTTTCTGCGATATATGAGGTTTTCTTAGTACACCTCATATTAGCGATTTTGACCTATTGTGACGTCTGGTGACCTTGATGTTGACCTGACAAGAAAAATGACCGAGGTATTTTCGATATCATTTTCAAAGAGCTTTCGATTGCCGTTTTGCGCTTTTTTTTATCTTTCTCAGTTTTTGAGATCGTTGGGGGTTCTTTTTAGCTCCCCCACCAGGGTGAAGGTGGATCGTACCCGCCATCAGGGGCAAGGGTTAAAACAGATTATGAAGACCTAAGGATGACGAATCTTAGTGGCTCCATCATCAGGGCACGATGTCGATGGTATGAGTCCGGTGAAAAGCCCACATGTTACTTTTTCAATTCGGAAAACTGTCATATAACTTCTAAAGATATAGCCTCCCTTCATGTCGAGGGCAGTCTCCTCACCTGTAAAAATTACTCACTGAATGCATTTGCGAGCCATTTTCAACGTCTGTTCTCGCAAAGGGAAGAACCAAACCTTGACGAGACGCTGAGTTACCTAAATCGAATGGATTTTATCAAGCTGACTCCAGACCCAGTCACGCTGCTGACACGTCCCGCCGCACCACATTAACTTGGATTATATTTAAAGAGAGTGAACAATTTGAAATTACCAGGTTCATATGGATCCCCAGCAGAGTTTTACAAGTTTTTTGTTGAAATTTAAGTTCGGACATCTACGTTTTTTTATTCAGCTTCAATGTTGGCAGTCTTTCTCTAATACTACGAGAGGGTGTTTATTCCGTCTTGATTCCCTAAAGCGAATAAACCCAAAAATACCATCGGATGGTATAGGCCAATAACACTATTCAATGTTGGCTATAAATTGCTCTCATGGGTGCTTGCTAATAGATTAAAAATGGTTTGCAGTGTACTAATTGCCCCGAACAAACTGGTTGTCTGCCCGATAGATTTATTGGTGATAACACTCGGCTACTGCATGATTTATTTTTTATAATTGTCCTCCAAGTTAATCCCAGTACGGCTGCTGGAGTCGGAGTATCACTAAATTCATCAAAGGACTTGTCACAGGGATCCCGACTCCACCACCCGAGCGAGAAGCTCCCACAATGAAGGGTTAATGTAGAAGCCAAAGATTAACACGCGCATTGACGGGGGTCTGAGCCACCTTCGCATTGACGGGGGCGGGTACCCGCCCCCCTAAGATCTCGAGAACCACGGTAGGTGGCGAAAAACGGTAAACGGTGTTGGGCTGTCCGTCCACTTCTCCATCGAAAACATTTGAACCATTTTTTTGTCAGGTCACATTTAAGGTCACGAGAGGTAAAAAATGCCGTCATAGGGATAACATTGTAAATTCAGTTCTTCTGCCATTACATCTGAACAAGTAAAGATAGAGCAAAACGACTTGAGCTTTATGAATCCTCTCAGCAAGCCGAATCGAATGATATATAATTTGACCTTGCTAGGTCAAATCAAGGATTTGACCTGACCTGAGGTCAGGTCCGGGTTAAATTATATAAAATGCATATCATTAGAACTGCAAAGCCCAGACAAATCTAATGCAGCTAAAATAAATGCTCTATCACCATCTGTTACTGAGTTATTCCGTAAAAACCATTTTTCCCATGTATTTCCAATGGAGAGGTCATGCCTCGTACCTGACCTTAGGTCATCGATATCAAAAATACCGGAACATATTTTAGAGAACTCGATGGGGCAATCATGTGATATGAGTTTCAATCGGATAAGTTCACCCTGCTCCGACTTATGCTATCTTAAAAATTTTTGAGGTCGGGTTACTTGACCTGTCCTGGTGACCTGACCTGAGATGACCTAACCTTAAAATTTTCTCAGAAGTTGTAAAAATGATGAGGGAAAAAGCAACCCAAGTACGGCGGTGCTACACGCCGCCGTTTTTATGCTATCTCCGAAAAACCCGAGGGGGGACGGGTACCCGCCCCCCGTCAATGCGCGTGTTAACGTCCCACAAAGCATAGGGACGCCGCCCCACTCAGGTTAGCCTCTCAGCAGTCAGTTTCCAACCAACCTACATCGAGTAAACTATTGAGCGCCGGAGCATCTCAGGGGAACCGATCCCAAGCCTGGACATGCACTGGCACTGCATGTTCCAGAGCAGTGAGTCGAATATCAACACTCTACCAACTGAGCTTCCGAGGTGGCTATTAATTGGAGTACTAAATCAGAAAAAGAAGAGGCATTGCTAATAGCGATTGATTTCAATTTTTGTTAATACCATGAGCTAGAAATTTATCGAGGCATGTCGGAATGCTAGATTATGTCCAAAAGATATAATACAGTGGGCAATTAACTTTTCCATTATCAGTCATTTTCTCGTATCATATACAACGGACATCTCTCTTAACCGACTCGTTTACAGCGGTGTTGCAGATGGATAGATCCATTAAACTGCTACCTATTCATTTTGGCACTAGAACACCTTTCGGACAGAATAGGCTCAATAAAAGTGTAATATGTATACAGAGTGCAAGTAATGAGTATAAGCTATCGGGTTACGCCGATGACACTTTGTTTGTTAGACAGGGATATGAATAACATACGAGCTCTCTTTGAGGACCTTAGAGCTTACGCCAAGTTTTTTGGGCTTATTGCCAAATGAGAAAAATGTGAGGCCATGTGGTTAGGCCATAATTCTGATGATTAACCCGCGCCCCACCGGGGGTCCAGCGCCACCTTCGCCCCACCGGGGGCCATCGATGCCTCCCTCTAACTCCGAAAATATGGGCGTTAGCGCAAATCTGCAAAGTGCAATAGAAAGCTCGCGTGAATTCAGTAAGAAATCACCTCACATGTTTTAGTGCTCAGGTCAATGGTTTGACCTCCAGAGGTCAAATTAGGTCAAGATCGGCTATTTTCACTCAAATATGCAATGATTAAGAAACTGGGCATAACTCTTATGTCATTAGAGCTATTGAGGCCTGGTAAAGTACATTTGATAGGAAATTGTCAGTACTTTTCCGCTATGTGAAACGTTAAGACCTCCCGCCAGTGGTTTGACCTCCAGAGGTCACCTCGTGACCTAAGATGACCTGAGGTCACAAAAGGTCAGAAAGGGACCTTGCTGGATATCAAATGAAAGCCAATGACAAGACAAACACGATGGTGTTTGTTTCAGCGCTCTAGCTTATATAGGTCAAAAGTTATTGTCAAAATACTGTTTTTGACCCCTGGTGACCTTGGATGACCTTGGAGAAGTCAAAGGGCACATATGGCCCCTGGAATCCGTGAAAGGGTGTCTAAGAACGCTTTTCTGATCAAGCTGATCATTTTCAATCGCTTTTGTGACTTTTAGATCATAAGACAGCTTTTCCCCATGCTTTTTCAATGGGAGAGGTCACCTCGTGACCTGATCTCAGGGCACGAAATCGAAAAATGCCGGATATACACCTTGTAGACCCTAGAGGGGCCATAAAGTGTAGGAAGTTTCAAATTGATCGACTTCGAATCGTAGCTCTTACAGAGCTCTAAAGTTGAAGTTAGGTGACCTTGGTTGACCTCGTCTGGTGACCTGACCTTGGGTGACTTGGGGTAAAAAATTTCAGGATTGGTGGCAAAATGATGCAGTGAGAGGTAGAGCCCTCAACCGCGGTGCTGCGCCTCTTCGTTTGTTTGCTATCCCGGAAAAACCTTAGGGGGCCATCGATGGCCCCCGGTGGGGCGAGGGTTAAGTAAATCAGAGATCACGACAGCTGAATTTTTGTTTTGAATGGGTATCAACACTTAAATTACTTGGAATCAGGTTCAGCAATAACATTGGTGAAGTGCTGTCATTGAACTATGAAACCATCCGATCAAAAGCACATCAAATAATTAGTGTATGCAGTCACATAAATTTTTATTTGATCGGAAAAATTACTGTGGTAAAAAACCTGTTTTCTCAGTTTACTCACTTATTCACAACTCTACCGAGACACGACAGCAATACCATAAAAAGGCTGAAGAAAGACGTTTTCTCATTGTTGCGGGGAGGAAAAACCGAAAGAATTAAATGGCAAACAGCTATTGAAGATGCCAGTGATAGTGGCCTTTGCATGGTTGATTTCAACAAATACATAATTGCACTCAAATCTTCTTATGTCAGAAACAACTCCAATCAAAACACGCCTAGGCGAAACTATTCCAGACCGCCATAAGTAATGATCCAACTCTATGGGATCGAAATGTTAAGTCGCTTCAATCTTTTGCAAATCCATCTGGTCTTATGGAAAGACGGAAAGAAAGGAAGAAAGAAGGGTTATGGCTTTCTGGTCTTACTCGCAGCTTCTCAAACGCAAGAATAGTGCAATGGTTTAACATAGGAGCTGTTTGACTTAACAAAGTACTAGATGAACAAGGCAATTCACATTCATTTGAACATTTACGACATTGTTTCGACCTAAAACGAGCTAACAAAATGGACAACGTCTTAATCCATTCTTTGAAGCCAGAAGTATGACAGGCGGTTCAGATATTTTCTTAAAAATTGACTTATACACCCAGCTATTCAATTTGCTCTATCAAAAACTTACGGCACAAGCACGGCGTAACCACGATTTTTCTCTACTGGTGCTGCGCCTGAGGGGGCCGCCTTCCACTAAAAAGGGGCCCACCGGCCCGCCAAGTACGTAAAATGCTAAAATTTACATTAACCGATGGGTTAAAATCAAAATACCAATTTCATTATCGTAATTAAATGTTACTCTCAACCGATCCAACTCACCTACCTGACCCACAAATTATACTCAGCAATGGATAGAGGACTTGACTTCACAGCAGTCTACTCGGACATTTCAACATGCTTCGGCAAAATTTGGCACGACTGATTATTTCTTAAGTGCAAAAACGAATTTGGACTCACAGGACCCCTCTTAAACTGGCTTAAATCCTATCTGTCCGACAGAACACAACGTATGATTGTTCGTAACGACATTCTGACCACCCAGGCGCATCAAAACGCTTTTCCAAATCCACGAAACGCTCAAAATATGCCCCGACTAGATCATACTGTCTGAGAACCCTAAAAGCGGGCTGCCCTCAAGGCTCTGTGCTGGGGCCATTATTGGCAATAATGTACCTTGACGGACTATCGACGAAGACAACGAACGAGATACTATATTTCGCCGACGATATATCCCTCTACAGATCGTACAAGCCTTCAGACATACAAGAATCCCAGACTTCACTCCAAAAAGCACCTGGACGTAATTCATCGATGCGGCCAAGACTGGGCAATGACGTTCAATCCATCAAAAACAGTCCAGCAAAATGTATCATTTCGACGCAAAAAAGTGGAACTCGGGCTGAAATTTGGCAACCATACCGTTTCCAAGAACCAAAACCATAGACATCTTGGAATCACACTTTCCAGGGATCTCCGGTTTCATGAACACGTGAACAACATTTCGGAACAAGTCAGTAAAGCCCCCGGCGCCCCCTCCATCTAATTGCTAAATACCTACCAAGGACAATTCTGGAAAAAACCTCTACCCTATTTACGTAAGACCTTACTTTGACCACTGCGACACAATTTTCGACGGACTTAAAACCAAATCTGATGCTTGCCGGCAAGAGCGAGCTCAAAACAGGGCGGCTAGGTTAATCACCGGAGCAAAAAAGAGAACCATGCTATCTGCAAATCCCAATTGATGACATTATAACGCTGCACTGTCCTGTGCATACACAGTAGGAAATTTAACCCTTGCCCCGGTGGCGGGTACGAGCCACCTTCGCCCTGGTGGGGGGCTAAAAAAGACCCCTCCTACGATCTCAAAAACTAAGAGAGCTAGAAAAAAGCACAAAACGGCAATCGAAAGCTCTTCAAAAATGATATCGAAAATACTTTGGTCATTTTTCTTGTCAGGTCAATATCAAGGTCACCAGAGGTCAAAATAGGTTAAAATCGCTAATATGAGATGTACTAAGAAAACCTCATATATCTCAGAAACTATGATAGCTAGAAACATTTTTCTAACACCATTCGAAAGCTCTTGAGATGCGCTTTTATTAAGTGGCATTCATTTTCGTGCCAGGTCAAAGCCTAGGGAGCTACAGGTCACTAAATATTGGGTATATTCTTGGGAATGTCCATAGCCACCCATGCAAACGGGCGTTTACTTTTTCGCTAATAGCTTCCAAACCAAACAAGATACAGCCATAGTTTATGCACCATTGCAATCCTCTCGTCAATACGAATCGAATGATATATGATATTGCTATTTCAGGTCAAATTTAAGAACTTGACCTGACCCAGGTTAACGGTCTGACCCAACTTGACCTGGTATAGTCATGATGTATATCATTTGACTTCCAGTGACTATACAAACACTTTGGTGACAAAATAAAAGCTCAATCTTAGCTTATTCAAAATTTATAGAGAAAAACACAAAAATGCTGATTTGACCTAAGGTGACCTTTTAAAGGTCACAAGTCAAAATTTTTGGCATCAGCTTCAGAAATGGGCTAAGAGCAAGTCGCAACCGATGTTTAAAGTAGATTCCATTAATACTTAATGAGAAAAGCTCATTTCGTGAATTTCCCCATGTATTGACAATGGGGAGATCATGCTCTGCACATGACCTTAGGTCACCAATATCAAAAATCCCGGAACAAATGTTGTAGCTCCTGGTGAGCCCAATATGTGGTAAGAGTTTCAACTTGATCGAGTAACCCTTCTTTTAGTTATGCGGTCCTAAGTATTTTTGAGGTGAGGTCACTTCACCTGGCCTGGTGACCTGACCTGATATGACCTTGAGCCAAAATTTTCAGGAAAGATGTACAAATGATGAGGAAACAGCTAGACCAAGTTTGGCGGCGCTGCGCGCCGCCGTTTTTTGATTACTTCGGAAAAACCCGAGGGGGGTCTAAAAGACCCCCACCCGGTCGAAGGTTAAGGAAGAATAGTCTATGGGAGGATACTTTAGACCAGGAGACGAACACACGGCAAACCAACATGCTTAAGTGAATTGTGATTGTATCTTTGCTCTCATTCACTACAAACGTCACTGCTTATGCACACAGGGACTTAGGATATTCACGGCTATCTCGGTAACAAATAGGCCGAATTCGCTGAAAATTGGCCGGTATAAGTGAAATATGGAATATTTTATAGTATATTTTCATTGGGCTTCGCATGCACATTCTTTATTGAACAAAAACAGTTTTTGTACGTGTGTATATTTATATTCTGTCGATGACTTAGGAACATAGGAAAAACGTGGTGCAGTGTGCAGAGACATGCTAGGTTACCAAAACATGGGGTTCCATAAGGGAGTGAATGGAGTCATGAAAACATAAGACTTATGATCTCGCATTGCGTTGTTGTAACTATAATGCTGCTAAAAAGACTCGTGTGGCACATATAGCCAAAGAAGCTGACGTGCCCTACAGCACCAATCATCATCATCATAAAAAGACTCGCCTGTCAATCGAACTGTCTAGTTAACGTACATTGTAATCGGCTTCTCCTGCGCTGGAGCGCCCCCTGCCGAGGCCGCAGGCCGAGGTTTTTGTTGTCGTACCAAAAAAATATATTAAGACATTCCATGATACTTTCAGAATGAAAAAGACAGCATTGCATGTTTCATCTTGTAACTGGGGTATTCCACGATATTTCAGCACACTTGATGGTCGAGTTTACACCCTCATGTCTTCAATTTTCTTTAAACTTTGTCCATCGGGTTGTCGGCAGCCCGGAACACGCCAATGGGATTTTTTAGCTCACTACGTACAACGGTTCAGGGCTTGTAGCCTCCGGCAGTTTTACCCTTTGCCGGCGCAGAAGTTTCTTCTACAGCTATTGTATCCAATTAGAATAATGATAAAAGGGTAAAATTATATATAAACATGTTTGGAATAAGCAAATGAACACAACAGTGGAAACTTAAGTATTTTCACTGAAAAAGTTATAATTATTAAACAATTTTAAGTAGTTTGAAAATATGTTCTTCAAAAACGATTTGGAAACTGACGATAACACGTAAGAGAGCATGTCTCAAAATATTAAGATCACCTATAAAAACCGTGCGTATTGCTTTTAGACATGACAAACTACCAAAATATACCATGGGTGCGTGCCGTTAGCGCACCCCGCGCGGTGCGCTTGGCACGTTTGCTTTCTCCTATATACCTTAGATGCCGCGACATTGATCTGAAGATAAATGCCGATGGAGCAAGGAGTTGTGCGTTGACAGAATAAATTCATTTCCAGTCATTTCTGTAGTGTTTCCTCTTTGTTTCAGCGATTGAAATTACGGCCTTAAAGCTCGAAACATGCCAGTTGAGGTACAAGGCCTTCAACCAGTAAGTTAGTTGAAACACGAGTTTTTCTGCGTGTGTTTGAAAACCGTCACAAGAATGTAAAGCAAAAAATCTCAGAGTGTTGAGATAAAAATAAAAGCCACGGGTATTTACTTTTAAGCATAAAAACCGGCGGCATATCATATGGGTAAGCGCCGTTGGCGAGCCTTGCGCAATGCGCAGCGCACGCTCACCTCTTCCCTTACATGATGCGCCCTGAACTTGACCTGAAGACGACGGCTGATGGAATAAGTGGATGGTCAGTAACAAAATATAACCGTTTTATCAATATGAATGGTGTTTCACTTCTGATTAAACGCTGCACATAACTTACCGTTTTAAAAGCCTTAGGTATTAGATGATGACATCAAACGGATATCGAAATGCTTGGGCGTTTGCAGAGTGAGAAAATGACTACATTCGGGATTAGCCAAGGATCTATCGAAATGATTATTTGCAACATTCTTCAACTACATAAAACTATTAACACGCGCATTGACGGGGGTCTGAGCCACCTTTGCTTTGACGGTGGTCGGCTACACGCCCCCTAAGATCTCCAGAACTACGGTAGGTAGCGAAAAAAGGGTAAAGAGCGTTGGGTAGCCCATCCACTTCTCCATCGAGAATATTTGTAACATTTTTGTCAGGTCACATTTAAGGTCACGAGAGGTCAAAACATGCCGTCATAGGGATAACTTGTAAATGAAGGTTTTCGGCCATTTCATCTGAACAAGTAAATATAGAGCAAAACGACTTGAAGTCTATGAATCCTCGCAACAAGCCGAATCGAATGATATATAATTTGACCTTGCTAAGTCAAATCAAGGATTTGACCTGACCTGAGGTCAGGTCAAGGTTAAATTATATAAAATGCATATCATTAGAACTGCAAAGACTAGGCAAATCTAATGCAGCTAAAATAAACGCTCTATCACCATCCGTTACTGAATTATTCAATCAAAACCATTTTCCCTTGTATTTCCAATGGAGACGTCATTGCTCGTACCTGACCTTAGGTCATCAATATAAAAAATACCGGAACATGTTTGAGAGAATTTGGTGGGCCCATTATTTGATATGAGTTTCAATCGGATAAGTTCACCCTGTTCCGACTTATGCTATCTTGAACTTTTTTTAGGTCAGGTCACTTGACCTGTACTGGTGACCTGACCTGAGATGAACTAACCTTAACATTTTCACAGAAGTTGTAAAAATGATGAGAAAAAATTAATGCCAAGTACGGCGGCGCTACGCGACGCCGTTTTTATGCTATCTCCAAAAAACCCGAGGGGGGCGGGTACCCGCACCCCGTCAATGCGCGTTTTAAGTGATTTTAATTATTGTTCCTCGTGAGAAATGCAGTACGCATTATAGGGTAATGACCTGTAATCATTAAACGCGCACATCACTGCTAATAAACGAAAACAAGTTATCACTTTATCAAGAGCGTACTTGTGCACGTTGAAATTGTTTTATTTTTTTATTCCAACTGGTCCCATTTATGTGACAAGTTACACCTACCATGATCTATTTCAGCATTCAATCACATGACCACCACAATTCTCTAATCCCCCGAAATTTCACGCGCAAGAGCCCTTCTCCCATCCTGACGAATTGAAAAATATGAAAAAGGACGACGGAAAATACCCACATACTCCACTCGCGTTTATCGTGCCCTTTCACCTCCCCAAATATCTCCTTGGGTCTACAATCTGGTGCAAAAACGTATTTTTTTGCGAAAAATTAACCATGTGGGTTAAAGTCCGGTTTGCATTGCCTACACGGGCAAAGCTTCTCCACTGAGCTAATTTTCCGAGACCGCGGACAGGCCAGATTCACACTGGTTGCGATTATTTTCAATGTACTCCCACCATTGTCTTAAGAATTTTTGCCACATGAAGCGTCAAAATGACGCTTGTCATATTTGATATTGAAATACACTTCACAACCCCTCTTCGAAAATAGGAAAAACTGTCATATATGTACTTTTATGTTGGGCTGTTGCACCTTCCCAAGTGTATTGCATTTGTCCAAGACCTGGTGGCAGTATATAGCTTGTTTTGGAGATGCTGGAGAGAATCGCGGACTGAACTGTTTAGCTCTTCATTGTTTCAAATATCACGCAACATAGGTATATTACTTTATTCCCCTCCCACTTCAACTCCCAAAGGCACAGTTGCAAGGTTTAGGTTTGGCTGTAAGGTAAACCTAAGTTTGTGCCCTGAGACGTGTTGGGAACGAACCCAAAGAGAAATTAAACCTAAATTGTGGGGGTTGTAACAATTGCGCCATCGTTTTAGATAAAAATTTGACGTCGCAGTCCACCATAATGGGAACGGAGAGGTACAGCGGAAAATATTTTAGATCTGGGTATTCGTACAAATGTTTCCTTCCCACGAGGGCACGTGGAAGGAAAGTAACACACCCAACCTTCGTCAGCTAACGAAAAACTTAACTGAAATATAATCACTTGAATCATTATAAACACTGCCTTACAAAACGTGTTGAAGTGCTTCACGAAACATGTGGGTAACTGGCGAGAGAGTGCTTAAACATTTTCTATGGACAGTAATTGTACGTAAGTTATTATGCGATTAGAAACACATTCCACAGTTTTAGGCTTTGATCTCAATATTTTGAGACGTCTTTGTTCAGGGGCTAGTGTCAGTTTCCAGATACACGCAGAAGAACACATTTTTAACGAACTTACTGGTTGAACTATTCTCTATGCCTAGAGCTCCAAGACAGTAATTTCAATCGCTGACACAAAGAGCAAAAAGCGGCAGAAATGATTGGAAACAAGTCCACTGTCTTTGCTCAACCCCTTGCTCCATCGGCAATTAACTTCAGGTCAATGTCACGGCGTCTAAGATATGGGGGAAGCAAACGTGCCATGCGCACCGCGTGGGTTGCGCTAACGGCATGTACCTGTAACGGGGGTTTCTCGGGAAACGGGGGTTTTCGCTTCTGTGGGGGCCTGGCACCGGGTGTGTTCTGTGCGGCCATTCCCTCCACCACCCGTTACGAAATATTTAGGGAGACAGGCGATGCGGTCAGGAGCTGGGCGCGCCTCCAGGACCGTTAGCGAGACACATAAGACACGCAGGTACAACAAACAATGAGCCATTTCATGCACATAGCCAAATAAGCTCCCATTGTACGAGCCAAAATGCATATACCCCCCTTTTTGAAAATTTTAGAATATTCGCGTTAGGCCAAATAAACATCTGCGTAAATTAACATCTTAGTGCCGCCGGCCCCGGAGCGCTCCTTCCCAACTAACCCGCATAGGAGCGGTGTCGGGGACCGACTATGTCTCCTTAATTTATGAATAATACGTAGCTTCCTCCCTGTCCGAAACAATAATAAACGCAAGTTTCCACCGCTAAGCTTACGGGGCACGCCTCATCAATCGCACATAGGGAGCTCCTCACCTCCGTAGGCTCTCCCCAATCGCAAAGGCCCGGATTGGTGGCAATCGGGGGTCCCCGATATCAAAATATCCCCTCCGCTACTATGTACCCCATGGTAAATTGCATAGCCACAGCTGACTAATTATCGTTATACTTTTCTCGGTTTTTCTCATCGTCGTTATATATGTATATCGATATAGTATGCATAGCGATGGGATCCAGGGCCGCCCTACCGTCGACGTGATACCCAAAGGGAAATAAGATTTGCGGTCGAGCCCTACCGCTGCACGGCCGATCTCCGTCGAAGCGACCGACCGTGTTCCCCCTTATAAAATATAAAATGCGTAACAATCGAGTGTAATCGTCATTACGACTCGTCTTTATTGAGGGAACAGCCTCGGTCGGCTGCGCCAATATGGGTCGCCACCCATACCGGTCCGGGAGTAGTCGTCACTCCCCCCGGCCTCCACCTCATTCATCTTCACCGGAATAGCCTGACGGCTACGCCAGTACGGGCCGGAGCCCATACCGGTCCGGTGGGAAACACCATCCCACCGGCCTCCGGACTTACCTTCATCTTCACCGGAATAGCCTGACGGCTACGCCAGTACGGGCTGGAGCCCATACCGGTCCGGTGGGGAACATCTTCCCACCGGCCTCCGGACTTATCTTCATCTTCACCGGAATAGCCTGACGGCTACGCCAGTACGGGCTGGAGCCCATACCGGTCCGGTGGGGAACATCATCCCACCGGCCTCCGGACTTATCTTCATCTTCACCGGAATTAGGCCATGTTGTGATCACCACTTTTTCACAGGGTCTTTGATTACCGGGTGTTTTCTAATGTATTGATGGCCGCTGATCACGATTTTCTGGTCGAAAATTTCGAATTCGAAAAATATTTGCCCGCGCAAGCCGTTTGAAATTCTTCCGGCTTGCCAAAATTTCGATGTTTTCATATCCCACGGACAATAAAATGCAACTAATGTATTGAAAGGGCTCCAGAACTTTAAAACCGTTGAATCTGAACAATTTGAAACCTTTTTGACTCCTTGAAATATATATTTACCCAAAAAAGTACCTTGGAAAGACAGGGATGTTTGAGCTTAAAAAGATGATAATAGATGGCGCGCATGACGCAGCCGTCAATCAGTGTCCCGCTACGTCGCTTATGACAAGAAGCCATTAGCCAAAGGAGCTGGAAATAGGATTTGAGCCTATTATGAATTCGATGAATGAATATTTACCTTCACAAGATGATCTAGATTTCTCTCGCTTGCAGTTTTAAATATTATTGGTAATGGTTGCTTTCAAAGCAGATCCAATTAGGATCAGCCAGCCATATATAGATTAGGTATCTAGGCATGTAGTCACTGCGGATCAATTTCAAGTATTAAAATGTATGCAAGAGCCAGTCGATTATATTTTGCTTAGTCTTTATTTAGATATTTAGATATTTAGATATTTAGATTAGTCTTGCTATCACTAGCAGGGAGAATACCATATTTCGGGAAAAATGAAGCTACACGACACCCAGCTTGCCGTCAATACATGCCGTTGTCGGCCGAATTGTGATGCCACGGCTTGAAGAGATGGAAGGCCAGGGAAGTGGACGAATTTCATGTTTCAATAGCTTCAATATTCGAACCGACCGCTGATGAAGTTACCGAGACTTACAGAAGAGCATCTGTGCCAGGAAGAAACAGGTACAAAGTTCGCTGTGAAATAAGGAAGCATTATAATTTGAAGGAAGCGATCAGAAGGCGCCTACAAAACATGAAGATATTGTAAGCATGAACACAGCATGACAACATTGTTTGACATATCAAACAGAGCTCTGCCATCAAAGGTATCGGCAAACAGAACATTTCTGGAAAACCAGCGAGGAGCACAGAAGTTGTATATTGGTGGCTTGGATGCAGTTGTGACAGACCATTGGAGACGGCAGCAGCTGAGGCTAGCCACTGCTGCTGTCGTTGTGGCTACCAGGAGTTCTCCGGATGTTGCGTTCTGACGGAGCCGAAGCTGCGTCAGAACGCAACGGAACCATTGACAGCGACCGCTGGTGGTATATGCAGCAGCGAGCTTCCTATTTATAGCATCACACCAGCTGCTGACAGACGCCGCACGCGAACAGGCTCTGGCAGGCATAAATCAATCTCGGAAAGAAAACTTATTTCTAAATGTTACACGGAAGTCGTTTATAGACTTGTCAGGGTGATTGTCATATTATTGTGCTCGAATACGGACGAGCCGGCCTCCCGATCAGGCCTTATTGGCGGCAGCAGCAGTGGCTTGCCGCAGCTGCTGCCGTCTCCAATGGTCCGTCACGACTGCATCCAAGCCAACATTATACAACCTCTGTGCTTCTCGCTGGTCTTCTGGAAATGTTCTGTTTGCCGATGCCTTTGATGGTAAGGCTCTGCTTTATATGTCAAACAATGTTGTCATACTTTGTCCATGCTTACAATATCTTCATGTTTTGTAGGCGCATTCTGATCGCTTCCTTCAGGTTACAATGCTTCCTTATTTCACAGCGAACTTTGCACTTGTTTCTTGCTGGCACAGATGCTCTTCTGTAAGCCTCGGTAACTTCATCGGCGGTCGGTTCGAATTTTCAAGCTATTGAAACGTGAAATTCGTCCACTTTCCTGACCTCCATCTCTTCAAGCCGCAGCATCATAATGTGACCGACAACGTCAGCTCCAATCGAGAGCTGCTTAAGCGGCAGCATGCATGTTATGCATGTTAAGTGGCTTGATGGCTGCGCTAGGTGTGGTGTAGCTTCATTTTTCCCGAAATGCGGTATTCTCCTTGCTAGTGATAGCAAGACTAATCTAAATATAATCGACTGGCTCTTGCATACATTTTAATACTTGAAATTGATCCGTAGTGACTACATGCCTAGATACCTAATCTATATATGGCTTGCTGATCTTAATTGGACCTGCTTTGAAAGCAGCCATTACCAAAAATATTTAAAACTGCAAGCGAGAGAAATCTAGATCATCTTGTGAAGGTAAATGTTCATTCATCGAATTAAAAATAGGCTCAAATCCTATAGCCAGCTCCTTTGGCTAATAGCTTCTTGACATAAGCGACGTAGCGGGACACTGATTGACGGCTGCGTCATGCGCGCCATCTATTATCATCTTTTTAAGCTCAAATATCCCTGTCTTTCCAAGGTACTTTTTTTGGGTAAATATATATTTCAAGGAGTCAAAAAAGGTTTCAAATTGTTCAGATTCAATGGTTTTAAAGTTCTGGGGCCTTTTCAATACATCAGTTGCCTTTTATTGTCCGTGAGATATGAAAACATCGAAATTTCGGCAAACCGGAAGAATTTCAAACGGCTTGCGCGGGCAAATATTTTTCGAATTCGAAATTTTCGACCAGAAAATCGTGATCAGCGGCCATCAATACATTAGAAAACACCCGGTAATCAAAGACCCTGTGAAAAAGTGGTGATCACGACATGGCCTAACCGGAATAGCCTGACGGCTACGCCAGTACGGGCCGGAGCCCATACCGGTCCGGTGGGGAACACCATCCCACCGGCCTCCGGACTTATCTTCTTCGTCTTCTTTGTGGCAGTCGTCACATCGAGAGGCTCCCCGGCTCGGCAGCGCCGTAGGGGCCTCCCCGTCCGATGTGCTTGACGCCGACTGAAGGTGCCGTCGCCCGTCTTCAGCCCATCAGCGAGAGTCGTCACTCCTCCTGGAATCTTCTAAGCTCTTCTTCATCGCGTACGGTGCGCTTTTCGCCCGGTCCGGTCGTCACCTCCTGGACTTTAATTGATGTCTGAACAGAGTGGGACAGCCAGTCTTTTCAGGGGCTCTAACTAGGTTTTTGTTCGACTCTCCACCCACCTCTAATATGGCATGGCCCCTTCGATGACGTTTCGGGGTCGTATTTCATGGGTTCACTGGGTTTATCCCCCTTTTTGAAATGAGTTACCACAGAGCACCACGCACCTCTGGCCAAGGTGCCCACCGGCCTTAAACTAGCACATCCGTGTCTCCATTCGAACAAACACGCACACTCCTTCAATCACCATTCATCTATTCCCCATCCTAATGGCCAGTCCCACAACAATGTTGCTAGTAAATTTTTCCCTCCCGTACCCTTCGGTGGGGGATGCTCCTCGTGGGACACTCTGAAAAAACAGCTACCTTTCCGGGAGCTTCGCCCTCCGCAGAATTTCGTAACCTTGTCGAGGCCAGAAAGCGTTGAAAGTTCGGCCTCTCCATTATATGTATTCCCCTTTTTGGCGCTCGGATTTGGATCAGAGGCGGAAGAGCCCCACCTCCCCTTTTTCGAGACGTGGTGAGACCGCCGAAAAGTCACCTTAGACGTGGAGATTTGGGTGCCATGCTCACATCATTAGGTGATTGGATACGCCGTTAATTGTTTTAGAAAAATCCTTTCCACCCCGGCCCTGGTCCATGCTATGCAACTTCAATGCTGATACCTCTCACCTAGTCCTAGCATCGTTATCTGCTCGCGATAGCCTTCACTAAAATCCTATCTAAGTGGCCTCACGTCTAATGTGCCCAGGCCTGGACATGTCATTAAAATCTTATCCGATCCCTTCAAAAGATGGTGTCAAGTTTACGCGTACATTTTCCACTGCAGTGCGCGCCAGTGATTATGCATCCATCTAACAGTTCGGTAATTTAGTAGCATTCGGGTGGGACACACAGATAATTTCCGTCAAGTTACAATTTCGAATTAACAGCTGACGTTTCGCTCGAACTTACCCTCATCAGTGTATTGAAATAATTGCATCGTACAGAAATCACCGTCTAAAACAACGATCAGGTTTCCGAATCCAGCCCGTCAGATGTGATCACCGAATGTGACTACAGGCTGTGGAAGATGTCTGGTTGATTTTCTTGTAACGTTACCTTAAATACAGTCACCGAAAATAATGTTTCCCTCAAAACTTATTCAAGCAAAAAAAAAAAAAACAGTGGCGGGCAAAGTTTGGACCTAGACAGCCAGACTCCCCGTTCGCATGTTTTTTTTGTTGCAAATTTGAATTCGACGTTCTCTGGATGGTATTCCTATACGCATATACCTATCCCTTCCCATTATCCAGGGAACCAATCTGCGGTTCAGGCATTGTACGATATTGTATGAATGAAAATGCCGGATAAGCGCGAAATTCCTAACCCTGGACACAGCTGTCATCTTTGTTTAATCCTCCCCCGAAGTAGACTGACTGAGCACTCCGCTAATTGCTGATGACCCACGCGACGGACTGGTGGCGTGACCGCACGGGCACTAATACATCCATTAAGGTCGAAATCATACCCGAAAAGTATATTATTATAAAGTTGATGACTTGCGCTCTCGATTTGAGGCCTAATTACCCCAATCGCGTACCCTGCAGCGGTCTCCATTCCTCCGACAGTGTACTCGATCGAAACAGGCCACCCTGCGAACCCGCTCTGTCCAGCCGCCTGGGCGGATGGCGGGCACGGCGCCCGAGGGCACAAACACCCCTCCCGGAGCGCCGGGCGACGGTATCTGGCAGGCGCGAGACGGTCACGCGGCCGGCGCCAAGACGCGGTCAGTCGGCCGGATCTGAAAGCGGCGCTTTATTCCCTTCCCCAAGTTGTAATTTTTATTGCATGTTCGGGGTTCTGAATCAAAAACATAGAATTTGTTGTATTGCCGAAATGGGGTGATTTCGCAGGACTCCTTCAGGATGTGAAGGGTGGTCCGACCTGTGCACTCACTTTCAAACTAATAGTCGTGCGGACATTTGATCCAGGAGGCTTTGAGCGAGACAAATTAGGCTGGAAACGATTTCTCAACAACATCTTCACAATTCCTTTTTGGCCAAAATTATTCATGGTTATGAAACACCCCTTTAAACTATGCCGGTAAGTGGCTCATCCTTACTCTGCAGATATGGAAAGAATGCCTACGTTCATCCCACAATTATTGTCGCCAACTGCGCCGCCGCCCCGTGGACACAAGCGTCACAACAGAAGCGACCGAGTTCGGCCGCTCCCCTTCTGCGACGACCGTGCCCGCGTGAAAGAGGGGGGGGAGAGACGCACAAATATGCGCAAACAGCTATTTAGAGCGGCGGCGATCTACAACAGAAACGAGGGTGACCCGCTTTTCTCGCGACTGGACGACTGGCGGACGTGTGGAGCGCAGAGCCGTCCCTGCTTCATACTGGGTTTTCCGGTTTTTGCGGTGCACCGGTATGGAGAAGAAACTAATCAACCTTCCAGAATTTCGGCTAAACTTGAAGTTCATCTCTAAAAATTAATCAAGAGGAGAAACGTAATCGTACGAAAATAGTTGGTTCACATAATTTGTCACTGATAGCCATAGTACAATCTGGAATAAATTACACCCTCGGCCTAAGAAAGTTTAGAAGCGTGTACGAACGTGTTTCCTTTAATCACCTTCTATTTATACTATAACATCCGAACCTCACAACGTTAAAAACAGAAATTGGTACGATAAGAACGGAAGCACTATCCAGCGTTGCCGCGTAGAGCTGGTTCTAGTAACAGGCGCCACCTTGTCACCTGCTCATATCCGTATAACTCATACTGATTCGCTGCTAATTTCTATTGCCCCTTTTTGTCTGAACTGCCAATTTAATTCTAGCATGAAATATCTTGGTACGGTTTGCAAATACTAATTTAAACAATGTAATAATTCCACGAGACCCTGTTCCCAAACAATAATTATGGGAATACACTGACGTTCGATAAGTACATAATGATGATTACTCTAAAAGTCGCCCGATAAAACTTAAGTTGAGTGGATTTCAACACACACAAATGTCGCAGCCAATCTCCAGCCGCAAACGTAGTCTGAATTGCATGATTAACCTGCGTTTTGGCGCCCATGAAAAAAAACATTCATAAGGAGAAACGAACGTACCCAATATGTAGTGTGATGTTCAGCTAACCAAAGCATCGAAGGATTCCTCTGTGTACATGTCGGCTAAATTTTCTTTACATACGAATGTGCCGGCCACGAGCAAAGAAAAAAACATGGCGTCGAGAATTCTGTCCCCAGCTAGGAACCCTTTTAAATTCCGACAGATTTACTAGAACAGATGGCAAGTAGTTAACTGCTATTCTGTGGAAGAACCATAGAACTCTGTCCAGGCATTGTATAAATTTATATACAACAAATTACCCTCCGTTAGACCATATTCCGCTCAGCTCGTCATATTTCATTTCGTCCTTTGTCCCACACTTTCAGCGGTCATGCGAATCAGTAGACGATCTGGACAGATTTTCCATACCCTATATTTGTACACTTTTCTCGGGCAAGTTACACATGTTAGCGGGAATCATTTAGTACACTAGCAAAGGGGAAAATTTGAGTCGAGTTATCAGTATTTTGGCGCCACTGTTCCTTCATTCCCAAGCAACTCCATAATTTGGCACATTCCTAACTAATCTTACCGGTTCACAGATGCCTGCCGCGGCATACACTCACATAATATCCTCCCCTGCCCTGATTTCCCAATGTTAACAATTTAAACAATGCATGTCCTTTGGCTCGGTGGAAGAGAGGAAATAAATTTTGAATTTTGAAGAAACGGCTCATCGTTTCTTGTACTCACATGGCTGCTGTGTCAGCGCTGGCGCGTCCTCCCAGCCTGCCCTCCGGCGTGTGTCCCCTGGAGTCAAGCCTCCTTCCTCTACGGCCTCCGCACCAAGAGTCCTCTGTCTCTCTTCTCCTACCCCTCTGGGATCCAGACACCTCCCTCACGAGCCCTCATTGGCTCTCCTCCCCGCGCCTGCTGTCCCCGAGCAGGGGGTGCGGGTCTCTGCTCTGGTCATCACTATCTTGTGACCCATTTACCGCCGCCTTCAGCGGCCAGAACCATGTGAACCATGGCATCCCAGATGCTCCAACCCACGGGCGGAGGCCAAAAAGTCGGTTGCTCCGGGGGCACCATCTTAGCTGAGGCCTAGGACTCAGTGCTGCATCAACATCATGTGAGCACTCAAAAAGGGGGCCGAGTACGGTGCCTCGGCTGGAACTGGGAACAGAGGAAACCAATTTGTTACCTCCAGCGAGCAGCACCTGCTACCCTGGGCAAGTGGGGTGCTGTTTACCTCCCTCACCGAGCCAATGGAACAGATGGCGTCTACGCAGCTAAAATAGAAACTTAGGACTGCATCGGCACAGCACATTACATCAGCATATATACACAGAAAGAGTGAGCGAGGCAAAAATGCACTACATCGAAAAAAATGTCGCTACATACCCATGGTATATTTTGGTAGTTTTTTCAGGTCTAGAAGCAAATGCCCACGGTTTTTATATGTGATCTTAATATTTTGTGACGTGCTCTGTTACGTGCTACGGTCAGCTTTCAAATCCACGCTCAAGAACATATTTTTAAAACTACATAATTTTTTTGAATAACTACAACTTTTTTCAATGAAAATAAAATATTTTGAAATTGTCGCCGTTGTGTTCATTGGGGTATTCCAAACATTTGGTATATAATTTTACCCTTTTGTCATTATTCTAATTGGATAAAATAACTGTAGAAGAAACTGCTGCACCGGAAAATGGTAAAATTTCCGGAGGTTGCAAATCCTGAACTGTTGCACCTAGCGAGTTAAACATGTCACAAACGTGTTCTGGGAGACCGATAACCCTATGGAAAAAGTTTGAAGAACATCGGAGAGTGAGGGTTTTAGGCCTGTGCTGAAGTGTCGTGATATGCCCCAACTATAAGCAGCTCAGCATGACATCCGGCACTCTTTTATCTGTAAACTGACAGCAGTACATAGGCTAAATCTATCTCCGAGTCTGAGCCTAGGATTTTCGTCTTATATAAGTGGCTAATATTCTCTCGAATATGTTTCCAGACACTATCCCTAACCAGCCGACTCCAGTAAAACTCAATCCACACGCAACCATACTTGTTCACCAAGGACGTCGCTGTCATGTCCACTTCGATGAAGCAAGATAGTGCACTGTGTATTGCTGAAAAATGCTTCTTTGTTTAACTCTCGCCCCAGTGGGGGTGTTTGAACACCCCCGTCGAGTTTTTCCGGCGGCACGAAAAAACGGCGGTGCGAAGCGCCGCCGTACTTGGCACAACTTATTCTTGATCAGTTCTGCAACTTTCACCAAAATTTTAAGTTTGGGTCATCTCAGGTCAGGTCACAAGTGCAGGTCAATTGATCTCACCTAAAAAATGTTTAAGGTGGCATAAGTAAGAAATGGGTGAATCTCTACAATTGCAACTTATAGCACATAATGGCCCCACCGATTTCTACAAAATAAGCTCCGGGATTTTTCATATCCATGGCCTTAGGTGAAGTACAGACCACGACCTCTCCATTGGAAATACATGGGAAAAAACATAATTTGGGCTGTATTTGTGTAGATAAAGCAGACAATGCCTTCATTTTCTCCAGATCAAAGCATCCTGGGCCCCTTTCCAGGTTCATGTTGCAGTCTTTGACCCGTGATTTCTGAGAGGTCATCTGGAGCTTTTTAAGCAGTTTTCAGACTTAGGTCAATAACTTTGCATGAAAAGATGATGCAGCTTGTATTTGTTTACCGTTGCGTTTGGATTGCTATTTCAGGTCGATTGATATGCATATTGATTATGCTAGGTTAAAAAGTGACTTTGACCTGACCTGAGGTCAGATTATTTTTGTGTTTTGACCTAGTATGGTCATATTATATATCATTCAATTCACTGTGATGAGAGGAAGCTAATGGTGCCTGCAAATGATGCTAACTCAATTCTGTCAGATGCTAGAGCCCAAAAACGGTGATCAAAATTCTATGACCTGTCATGACTTCAATTTTGACCTGAGCCAAAAGTGATTAATGTAGTTTCTTCATGGATTTGTACGAGCTATCCACCAGCGTTCGCGTTTTTTCGCTATCCCGCATAGGGGCCGAGTTCGAGGGGGTGTTCAAATACCCCCCCCACCAGGGCGAAGGTCGCTCGGAGGCACACCGGGGCGCGAGTTAAACATGTAACTATAGAAAATAATCGGTTTGGAGAGGTAAGCTAAGCACCCCCTCCCCCACATATACGGAATTGCTTTCAGCCAGAGGTTAGAAAAATGGCGGGAGTGTCACCAGCGAACCTGCAAGCCTCAGGCAGGTCACCAGAAGTGTCTGAAATTTGTCACCAAACGGGCCGCGCAAAGCTGACCACCAGGTGACGTTAAGCTGGTGGCAGTCGACTGGCACCCACGGGGGCGTCATGACGACGGCAGGGGTATTGTAGGACTTAAGTCACCATATTTGGCCGGGCACGAGGCTGAAACGGCCCGGATGCAAGTGTGCCGCCTGACCATGAGATCGAGCGGGAGCATAAGTAACCTACGATCCAGCACTTTGGCTGCCGACCGCGCGCTCTGCGGCTAAATGATGACGAGTGGCGGACTGGAGTCACTCCTGCTCGCATAAAAGGTGGCAAATCAGGAAAGTTATGAGCGAGAGTTCCTGTCTGCTGGCCAGCACCCGATCCGCGTACAGACTAGGCGGTCCACAACCTGAGACGTTTCCTTCCAGAATCCGCTGCATTCAGTTCCACCGCCATCCTTCCCCTGGAAATACACAGTTTCAACAGGAACGACGTTATGGACGCTGGTCGCCAAGAACAATGGTCAAAAGTTGCAACATGAGCCTGGAAACGGGCCCAGGATACTACGATTTGGAGAATATGAAGGTATTATCAGTCGTATATACACAAATACAGCCCAATTCCTGTTTTCTCCATGCATTTCCCAAGGAGAGGCCATAATCTGTATTTGACCCTAGGACATCGATATGAAAATCCCGTAGCATATTTTTCAGCACTCGGTGGGTCCATTATGTGGTATAATTTTCAATCCGATAGATTCGCCCATTTCTTACTTACGCCACCTTACATATATTTTGGAGGTGAGGTCACTTGACCTGCACTGCTGACCTGACCTGTGATGGTCTAGCCTTAATGTTTTGGGGAAAATTGTGGAATCGATCAAGGATAAGTTGCGCCAAGTACGATGGTGCTTCGCGCTGCCATTTTCTTCGGGCCGCCGGAAAAACCCGATGAGGAAGGGTGTTAACATCCCAACACCGGGCGAGGTTTAATATTTTTCCGTGATGCTTTCGACACCCAATCCGAGGTCTGCCATAACCTACACAAAATACCTGTCTTTACCCGCGTATTTAGTCCAGGTGACAGAAGGTTAAGTTAAAATTGTTTCAACGTGTGGTTTTTGCTTTTTGGCCGCCTTCCCTTAACCTTCGCCCCACGGGGCCATCGATGGCCCCTCTAAGGTTTTTTTTTCGGAAAGGCAGAAAAACGACGAAACGCAAGACCACGGTTGTGAACGCTATCTCTCACCCCATAATTTTTCCACCTTCCCTGAAATTTTTTACCACGGATCACCCAAGGTCAGGTCACCAGGCGAGGTCAACCAAGGTCACCTCATTTCAAATTTTGAGCTCTATAAGAGCTACATTTCTCAGTCGATCGATTTGAAAGTTCCTACACTTTATGGCCCCACCAGGGTCTACAAGGTGTATATCTGGGATTTTTCGATTTCGTGACGTGAGGTCAGGTCACGTGGTGACCTCTCCCATTGAAAAGCTCGGGAAAAAGCTGTCTTATGATCTAAAAGCCACGAAAACGATTGCAAATGCCCGGCTTGCTCAGAAAAGCGTTCTTGGACACCCTTTCACGGATACCCTGGGTTATATTTTCCCTTTGACCTCTCCGAGGTCATCCAAGGTCACCAGGGTCAAAAAAGTATTTTGGCAATAATTTTTGACCTAACTAAGCTAGAGCGCTGAATCAAACACCATCGTGTATGTCTCATCACTGGCTTTCATGTTATATATAACAAGGTCACTTTCTGACCTTTGGTGACCTCAGGTCATATGAGATCACAAGGTGACCTCTGGAGCTCAAACCACTGGTGGAAGGTCATTACGTTCCACATAGCGGAAAAAGGTCTGGCATTTTCCTATCCAAAGTAGTTAACCAGATCTCAATAGCTCTAATGGTATAAGAGTTATGCAGTTTTCTTAAGCATTGCATATTTGAGTGAAAATAACCTATCATGACCTAAATTGAACTCTGGAGGTCAAACCATTGACCTGAGTGCTTAAATATGCGAAGTAAGTTCTTACTGAATTCAAGCGAGCTTTCTAATGCCTTTTCCAGATTTGCACTATCCCCAATATTTTCGGAGTTAGAGGGGGCATCAATGGCCCCCGGTGGCGCGAAGATGGCGCCGGACCCCCGGTGGGGCGCGGGTTAAAAGCGATGAAATACAATCATATTTGGGCCAAAGAGTAGATCTTCAATTTTCCTGGAGGATGGGGTGACTACCATCAGCGGCGAGGCGTCGGTTTCGAGGGGAGCGCTGTAGTTTAACCCGCGCCCCACCAGGGGTCCAGCGCCACCTTCGCCCCACCGGGGGGCATCGATGGCCCCCTAACTCCGAAAATATGGGCGTTAGCGCAAATCTGCAAAGTGCAATAGAAAGCTCGCGTGAATTCAGTAAGAAATTACTTGTCATGTTTTAGTGCTCAGGTCAATGGTTTGACCTCCAGAGGTCAAATTAGGTTAAGATCGGCTATTTTCACGCAAATATGCAATGCTTAAGCAAACTGGGCATAACTCTCAGGCCATTAGAGCTATTGAAGCCTGGTAAAATACAGTTGATAGGAAATTGTCAGTCCTTTTTCCGCTATGTGAAAGATAAAGACCTCCCGCCAGTGGTTTGACCTCCAGAGGTCACCTCGTGACCTAAGATGACCTGACGTCACAAAAAGGTCAGAAAGTGACCTTACCGTATATCAAATGAAAGCCAATGACAAACACGATGGTGTTTGTTTCAGCGCTCTAGCTTATACGGGTCAAAAGTTATTGTCAAAATACTGTTTTTGACCCCTGGTGACCTTGGATGACCTTGGAGAGGTCAAAGGGCAAATATGGCCCCCTGGAATCCGAGAAAGGGTGTCCAAGAACGCTTTTTCTGATCAAGCTGAGCATTTTCAATCGCTTTTGTGTCTTTTAGATCATAAGACAGCTTTTCCCCATGCTTTTCCAATGGGAGAGGTCACCTCGTGACCTGACCTCAGGGCACGAGATCGAAAAATCCCTGATATACACCTTGTAGACCCTGGAGGGGCCATAAAGTGGTAGGAAGTTTCAAATTATCTATCTATTATCTATCTATTATTATCTATTATCTATCTAGATCAGCTCCAGGCTGATCTAGATAGATTGGCTAAGTGGTCCGAATCCTGGAAGCTAAATCTGAATCCCTCAAAATGTCATTCGTTTAGAATCACTTTAAAAAGGAATCCCATCCCGGCAATCTACAAAATTCGAAACACACCTCTGGAGCACATGGACAAAGTTCGCGACCTGGGCATTTGGTTAGATTCCAAATTGAACTTTTCAGAGCATATAAACATCATCGTCAGCAAGGCAAACAAGATGTTGGGTCTGTTAATGCGCTCTCTTCAGACTGGCCGAGGTGGTGGAAGACTTAAGGAAGGACCAATTTTGGCTGCATATTTTGGCAATGTTCGATCAATTCTGGAATATGGATGTGTCATCTGGGGCGGAGCTGCAAGATGTCATTTGGACAGATTAGACAGGGTCCAACATAAATTTTTGATTTGGCTCGCATCCAACATTCACACATCTCGACCATCTCAGTCCTTGTCATACCATGATCTCTTAAAGCTCTTCAAAATTAGCAGTCTGTCCCAGAGGAGACTCCAGTACGACATTTGCTTCGTACTCAAAATCATAACCGGGAAGGTGGACTCCGCCTGTCTGCTCGGGAGCTTCCCACTCCATGTGCCTCAGCGGCGAACCAGGGGGATGCAAAGCCACCTTTTACATGTTTCCCTGCCTCGTGTGGAGACCGTCAAAAGAGGCTTATTTCGCAGGGCAGCGATTGCTTTTAATGGCCATCTTGGACGCTGTCCCGAGGCAGACCCCTACGCGTCGACCTTTAGTAGTTTTAGAGCCAGGGTGAGGAAATATGTTAAAGCTCATCCATTTTAGGCTTCTTATCTTATTTTTTGCCGTTTTTCATGTCTTAATGTATTGCAGTGTTTCTGATGTATTTTCATTTGCTTCATATTCATAGCTTCGTGTATATTTTATATCGAGTGTTTTATATTACTGTTGCAGGAATAGGTTGCATTACATTGTTACACGGTTGCATTGTAAATATTCATTGGTGTGCTGTCTTATTGCTTGACTTCAGCTGTAATTGGGTTTTCACATACCTGTTGCTGATAAGCCTGAATAAATGAAAATGAAAATGAAATAAATGAAATTAATCGAATTCGAAATGTAGCTCTTACAGAGCTCTAAAGTTGAAGTGAGGTGACCTTGGTTGACCTCGTCTGGTGACCTGACCTTGGGTGACCCGGGGTAAAAAAATCAGGGATGGTGGGAAAATGATGCATTGAGAGGTAGAGCCCTCAACCGCGGTGCTCCGCCTCTTTGTTTTCCTGCTATCCCGGAAAAACCTTAGGGGGGTATCGATGGCCCCGGTGGGGCGAGGTTTAAACGGGGGTTTTTCCTTCAAAACTTATTGACTTGTGCTTTATGCTTTCTTTCTTGCCCAGCAACTTGCCGTTTATAGTCTTACCGTGTTATATTGTATATATTATCTTTTTTTTTGCTTTCGTCAAGGAATTAAAACGCAAGGTAATAACCCGATCTAGTAATTGGTTATTGCTATTGACCCCGGTCACGCTCACCAGTGGCGCTAGTGTGCCATCCAAGATGGCCGCGAAAGAGGGACTCCGAAAGGTAAACAACGTTGGTGGGCCCGGGAATAGCATGGTAAGCGGTGAATTATACGTGTTTTATGCCTGGTATGTGGCAGTGGCTTATAACCAGCCGCTGCAGAAGGCAGTGAGGAGCCCAAATTCGAGGACTTTTTGGTCCCAAGGAGCAAAGTTTGTAGTCAGGATCAGGTTAAAGTTTGCTGCAACCCCCCACTTTTTTGCCGGCGGCGACGCTTATGTTTGGAAACGCATTTTCCATCGTACATTCAAACTGGAATTTCAGACAGCTTGAAACGAATAAAGGCGTATATCTACCGAACTATTTCAAGATATCAGTTTCCCGGGCTAAAAAGGAATACAGCCATAGGCGGATCCAAGGGGACAGCAAAGTGGACATGTGCCCCATAGGCAGATCCAGGGGCAAAGGGAGTATGTGTCCCCCACCATTGACCCTCGGCGCCCCCTGAAATTGCCACGCCCCCTAAAATTTCGCTTCCCACCCCCCTCCACCCCAGGATGCGAAAGTCGGCTCCCACCGATAGGGTTTTGCTCCCATCCGATAGGGTTTCTCGGTCAAGAATGGCGCCTCGCCCCCCCTCCCCGGGAAGGTGCCCCCGATCGGCAATCCTGGATCCGCCTATGATGACGGCCCAAGGATAAAGGCCTACTCCTGCTAGAAGCAGGCTCAAGGGAGTGGAAGGAGGCATAAGCGGAACTGGAGATCGCCCCACAGCCAGTCTGCAAAGTATGGCAGCAGGCCAGACGAGTCGCACCAGCCATCTAAAATTATCGCACCACCATCTTCCAAAAATTCGCACCAATATGCCACATACCAGGAAAAAAATGCACCCATTCCTACCCCTGCAATGCAATGCTATCTCAATCATTATTCAGTTAATTAAGGGCTTTTTATAAGGCCCCTCCTGTGTCTTAATAGCCATTCAGCCATTATTTGTTTATTTTAAGTGTCACTAACCTTGCAAATTCGCACCAGGTTGGTAAAATTGGCACCACTCATCCTGTCTCCAAGGGCACTCGCGCCGACGAGATCTCGTCGAAAATGCCATACTTTGTACACTGGCCTCACAGCCGCTTACCAGGTGGATGTCAATGAAAGTCAGATGGCTGAAAATGTCTGCAACAGACAGCAGCATTTGAGCCTATCTTCTTCCCAATTCTCAGTTTCAACTTCCAATGCTTGGACAGCACCTTATCCTGAGGAAACTTGTGAAAGCTGAGACTTCGACACTTTCTTCGGAAGGATACATTCTGAGGAACGCAGCATTTCTGATTGGATCTAATGGTTATCCGTCTCTTCTCCATTTTCTTTGAACTTTCCAAGATTATAACAAACAAGAAAATAACGCCAGTCTTCAATATTCACGTCCACCCAACGTCACGTGTAACCACGCTCTTTCACGAGTTTACCACGACTGAAAATCCGTTACCATAGGAACCGTGTAGGAACCAAGAGTTTATTTACAAATGCGCCGGATATGAAGCAGCCGCGCCAGACGTCAGTCCCTCTACTGGCGTTTCCAAAAAAATCCGCCAGGTGCCAACACTTTCGATGACCGAGGCCAATACTATACCACATGTAAAAGTAAAATATAGCCAGCCAGAACAAAGGTAGGATTTAGTATAAAGTAACAGTTTATTCATTTCACACTGAAGGAAAAAATGACACCCAGCCCTGAGATGAACCTAAAATATAGCCAATGAGACATCCTTTTTGGTGGACTGATGACCATTTTTGGGTATTAGATCCCGTAATTTGGCGGCAAAAACCTTTAGCCGGTGTCATTACCGAAAGTAATGCGACTCCTCATTTTGAACACCATTTCTGACACCACTTTCTGGCGTCGAAACAATACACACATGGGGAGTTACTACATCATTAAGGGTGTCAGGCATTGTAGTGGAGGTATCCCGACTACAGGGGAGGAAAACACTTCAAACCTGTCACCAACCTAATGTTTAACACTGAAAGCTGTCGCTCTCATTTTTCTTAAAATATAGGCAATTTCTAAAGCAAATATAATACTACAAATAGTACCTATATTGATAAAACAACCTGTCAATAACATTCCTGAATTCGCAAAGAGACTTACTGAAGGTCACACTCCTATGCATAATTCTGCCACCTGCGTAAACACCGCCACAGACACTGCAAAACAGCACTGACGTAAAACGGAAGATTTAAAATTTCAGCTCTCGGGAATCGAACCCGTTATCCCCTAATAATTAGTCAAGCGCCCTTCCGACTGCGCTACCTGCCCCTGGCGAAGGTGCGTGCAGAGTTACATCTGATAATGATAAATAATTATCAATGAATGAGCTAACGCATCCGATAGAGAAGTGAAGTAACCAGTTGCCATGACTAAGTGTCGTCTTATTATAAAAGCTGTCGTTGCCCATGCAAGCGGCAAGTTTTGACTATCGCCCCCGTCCACCTCTGCATTGTGGTAAGTTAGCAGGCAGGGGAGGGATGGAACTACTAATTTGTAATTGGTGTTCATTCACATGCGTTCTAGCCACAAAACATTATCTGTGATATTTCCAGGCTAGTCGTAGAAGTTGAAATTATATAAGCACGAACAGGGAAGGTAATGACAGACCAATGTGGCATAATTAGCGTTGGGAAAATCTTACTAAGACATATTTTTATCAAATAGTTTCTACCACTCCCCTGAATACAATCGAAGCAGCTAATTTACGTTATCTATTCTAGTTCCTCGCGGTGGCTACCCTGTCAGGGTGAGCTCTTTTCTTTGAAACTTCCCTGGAAACTATTTTATTTAGCCATTCAGAACTGTTCTGGTATTGTATAGATTTCCTGTCGCACTTGATGGTTTCAATGTTCAGGGTCTCTCGCTATCCCTAGTTGGTGAGTTGGTGGGTTTTTCCGCCCTTGCCCGATCACCAAATGAGGAATTTGACCCTTTTCGTGAGGTGTTGGTAGGGTGTCTGACTCTTTCAAGAAAGGTGTCCGACTCCTTTCGTAGGGTGTATGAAGGGTGTCAGACTCTTACAAGAAGGCGTCTGACTCTCTGCACTTAGCTTACAAGTGATCACGACACTTTTGTAGAGAATTGTGCTCCTCACTGGAGAGTCTGACTCTTCTGTGACCTCACAGCACGTGCTATTTCCGTTTTCGGTGCTGAAAAACGGCGCAAAACCGCCTGTAATAAAGATTTTATTCACCCCTTTTAAACTACTAAAATTCTGAATCTATAAAAGCTTAAAAACAGCCCCCTCCATGATAAAACCTAATGCTTTACACCCAGTCAGAGCAAGCTAGAGTACTTGAACCGACATGTTCGCAAATTTGCACCGACATGTGCCAATCCACGTGGCCGCACCGAGCGTTAACCCTGCCTAGAGGTGACCGCTTCAAGGCCAAGACGCTAAATCCTCGTGCCTTTGGCATGGGAATGGCAGTCACTGAGTTCATAGCGCCCATAAAACTAATGGACTTCCATTAGTGCTATGCAGATCTGAAGTGCCGACAGGATATTGCATTAATTTTGAACCCCATCACACCCCAGTTCGCAGACACCAGGCGTACTGTGGTACCCAGTATTCTAGGAAATCCACAGTTGCCCTCATTTCTGGATGATGAAATGTTCTCAGTCAACTCGTCAGCATCCGGTATCAAACCATATATAAACAGCCGCCTTCAGCGCTGAATAGACAGTCGTGTTTCTCATTCGCCATTGCGACGGGGAAGTTCTGCCGGTCAGCTCCGTGACATGTGACCAGTGGTGACGAGGAGGCTGCTGACAGTGCAGTGTTGGAACTGCTGCTGAGTTACGGCCTGTTCACAACGCCAGACTAAACGTGGGGAAATAAATTGGACTTAGTACAAAAAGTATCTTCATCGCCCACGACGAGGTCCTAACCGCTACGCAACCATAATTCACAGCCACACCAAAGAGCCCATCTTGGTGACACCGCCTCATTCTGTGTGCAGAAGCAATGGGAGCAGGGTAAGGTAAGTGAAGATACAATGAATTTTATCGTTTTATCTATCTAGCATAATTCTCGAGATTTCAGGGGGCGGGTACACGCCCTCGTCAAAATGAAGGTGGCTCAGACCTCACTCAATGCACGTGTTAAGGCTGCAGCAGTCGGCTATTGGTTTTGGCTGTAGTCATACGTCAAAACTCACAGCTTATATTCCCTGTAATTATTCATGTCCTTTGTCCCTTTACGTTGCATTTGACCTCCATTTATCTTCAGAACCCCGTGCCATTATGAACCATGTGCTATTCGAGCCCCATATGCGAGCATTTACGATGCATTTCCAGAATTTGACCTAACCAATTCCATTCTTTTCAGGGCGTAGACTGAACCTGTTTGTAATATTTAACGTTGAACACCAGCACGATGTTTTTTTCTTCCATATCTGCGTAAACAAGCTGAACGTGCTGTCTTTGCCAAACATTTTCCAAATCATGAGCAAGATATTCCACTCAACATTGTGAGTACCTCCTATCGTAGGTGTTGAAAAGCCATCAGTTAATTCAGCGACTACGTGCGGGAGTGTTCTGAGTCACTACTTCGAGAGACGTACAAGTCTCTCTACCCGATAGTGCCGAAAATTATTTAGAAGCTAGTGAGAGCGCAGTGCATTTTGTCACTACGTGTGTCTCATGATAATGGAAAGGCTTTTCAAAGACAGAGCCCATTTTTTATATCCAAATGTGGTGACTGCATAATAACTCAGAAGACTTTGATATGGGTGCGGCATTTCGGCATAAATTTGTAAAATTATTGCTGATAAAATGTGTGCCGTGGTTGAGAAAATATTCGATGATTATGTGTTAAACTGGCGAACTAATATAAATACAGAAATGCTCATCCACCATTACTTTTTACGACCGACGAGGTGAAGAAAGGGGTCGCAAGAAAAATGATGATAAGATACGGGGTCACAAGTGAGGAGTCATTCTACAATTACACCATAAGACAGCATCAATACGTGTGTATTGCCACCCTGATTTAGAGTAATTCACAAAAATACACCGAAAATCAGTGTCAGGTACCCTTGAAATGATGGTCAGGAAAGGAGTCAGATGGGTGTCGTGACTCCTTTTGATGAGGGTCGTGACTCATTTGGGTTGGAGTCAACTCTTCTGCCAATTCTACAAAAACTCTCGAATATGGTGTCTGACCCTGTATTGACACCGGATTCGGGGGTAGTGGCGCTACGTGGCGGGGTTGGAACGAACTCCCCTCCAGTGGGGACTTTTGACGGTGTCACCAAATGGCAAAAAGGTGCCATTTTTTCTATCAGTGTTGCATACGATTATAACTTCACTTACCTTACCCTGCTCCCATCTCTTCTGCACACAGAATAAGGTGGTTTTACGCCATTTTGAAGCAACAAAAACGGAAATAGCACGTGCTGTGACGTCACAGAAGACTCAGACCCTCCAGTGAGGGGTACAATTCTCTACAAAAGTGTCATGACCACTCGCAAGCTAAGTGCAGATAGTCAGAAGCCGTCTTGGAAGAGTTTGACACCCTTCATACACCCTACGAAAGGCGTCGGACACCTTTCTTGAACGAGTCAGATACCCTACCAACACCTCACGAAAAGAGTCAAATTCCTCATTTGGTGGTCGGGATACCTCCATTAAAATGCCTGACACCCTTAACCCGCGCCCCACCGGGGGTCCGGCGCCAACTTCGCCTCACCGGGGGCCATCGATGGCCCCCCCTCTAACTCCGAAAATATGGGCGTTAGCGCAAATCTGCAAAGTGCAATAGAAAGCTCGCGTGAATTCAGTAAGAAATTACTTCCCATGTTTTAGTGCTCAGGTAAATGGTTTGACCTCCAGAGGTCAAATTAGGTCAAGATCGGCTATTTTCACTCAAATATGCAATGATTAAGCAAACTGGTCATAACTCTTATATCATTAGAGCTATTGAGGCCTGGTAAAGTTCATTTGATAGGAAATTGCCAGTACTTTTTCCGTTATGTGGAACGTAAAGACCTCCCGCCAGTGGTTTATATCATATGAAAGCCAGTGACAAGACAAACACAATGGTGTTTGTTTTACCGCTCTAGCTTAATTAGGTCAAAAGTTATTGTCAAAATACTGTTTTTGACCCCTGGTGACCTTGGATGACCTTGGAAAAGTCTAAGGGTAAATATGACCCCTGGGATCCGTGAAAGTGTGTCCAAAAACGCTGTTCTGAGCAGTCTGAGTATTTGCAATCATTTTTGTTGCTTTTATATCATGAAACAGCTTTTCCCCATGCTTTTCCAATGGGAGAGGTCGCCTCGTGACCTGACCTCAGGGCACGAAATCGAAAAATCCCGGATATACACCTTGTAGACCCTGGAGGGGTCATGAAGTGTAGGAAGTTTCAAATCGATCGATTTTGAAATGTAGCTCTTACAGAGCTCTAAAGTTGAAGTGAGGTGACCTTGGTTGACCTCGTCTGGTGACCTGACCTTGGGTGACCCGGGGTACAAAATTTCAGGGATGATGGGAAAATGATGCAGTGAGAGGTAGAGACCTCAACCGCGGTGCTGCGCCTCGTCGTTTTTCTGCTATCCCGGAAAAACTTTAGGGGGGGGGCCGTCGATGGCCCCTGGTGGGGCGAGGGTTAATGTTGTAATAACTCCCCATGTCTGTATTGTTTTGACGACAGAAAGTGGTGTCAGAAATGGTGTTCAAAGTGAGGAGTCGCGTTACTTTCGGAAACGACACCGGTTAAAGGTTATTGACGCCAAATGACAGGATCTAATCCCCAAAAATAGCCATCAGTCCACCAAAAAAGGTGTCTCATTCGCTATATTCTAGGGTCATGTTATGGCTGGGTGTCATTTTTTCTTTCAGTGTACACTGAGAAAAAGTTTACTCCGAAAAAAGTGTTCCATGTGAGTTCAAAATGGCTTCATCTAAGGGCGGCCAAAAACCCTTTTTCAAGGGTTAATTACTCTTTTTTAGTTTACGGTACTTTTATTTTCAGGGGTAACCCGAGCATCTTTTTCGACGCACCACAACACATTGTGTTCTATTACGCATATAATTGAGTACCGGTATGCCGGAATTAAGGGTAGCGAAACAGTGGAGTAACGTTACACCCACCGAGTAGTGCCAAATTGACTCCAGTTTTCATTGAACTGGTTACTATCCCCGGAGTAACCGAGGCATTACCCTTGAATCAGGAGTAATGCAAGCACCCTTTTAAACTCTCCATTTTTGTTCGTGACTTTTTCACACACCAAAAAAATTGATTGTATCATATACGTTCTTTCAGGAGGCATATCCATTTTCAACGACCCTAAGCAACACACTGCGCACTAGACTACTATTTGATTAATGACCATTAATAACTACTTATTTGATGGCAGGTTTTCATGTTACATTAGCGTCCATCAATTGGCACAATTAAATGCACCAGTGATGGTGTACCCTAAAGCACTAAGCATAACGCAAATGCTTCGATGGGTCAAGTATTTCACTGCAAGAAAATGAGTTCAGACTCACGAATCATCCACTGAGGCAGAGATCAAACACAATTAATAAAACTGTTAATTTATTGGTGAAACATTGAACATCAAATTCATGATATTTCTGTTTTACAGCATAAACTAAGAGAACAGTGGAACAAATATCCACGACAGAATGTATCAGGAAACTGCGCATATATCGCAGACATAAAAAATCTAAAATCGTCATCTAGCCTCACCTAGAAATACCCTTGCTTCAGGACACATATTGTTCTATCCAAAGCCTACAGCTCCACCTTGCACCTAGACTTGTTGATGACTCAAGATGGTGGAGAAACAGTACAGACAAATCACCAAGACGCAAAGGCATCAGGAACCCCTGCTGAACATGCCTAAAACATTCCGGTTGTCAGACTTGACACATTGAGTCCGCTTTTACCATACCAATGGAGGTTACACAATAAATCGTTTAGTAGGAAGGAGGGCACAGATTGTGGCATTAAGCTTGAGTTTCGCAGTGTGTTTCAATCAATAAATAGGACCCTGATGTTAAATTTTACAATTTTTGTACTCCATGGATACTCCGGGATACTCCTGGATACTCCTTCCTCCTTTTGTAGATGTATCTACAGGGCACAAAAAGATAGCAAGGCCCTACTTAATGATTGAACTACGTTGGCAAGTTCTAGCTTAATAGCTAGATTGTGATTAAATCCAATCAATGTCCTTTTTCATCGTGAACAATTGAGTAACTCACCCCCACACCCAATCGACTTTTAAAACGCTCTGCACAGCCAATTTTACCTTAGTCCTATGCCTATGTGCAAGCTTTCTCAACTGGCCTGAAATGTCAGAATCTTCCCCAAGTCAAAGTTTCCTTCCATGGAGACAGAGCACCTAAATTTAAGGGAGAAGCACCCATTCAAAGGGGTCGTGCCCCCCATAGTTTTTCAACCAGAAAAGGACCTGGGGATCATCAAACAGAGAGAATTGAAATTTGGCGGCCAAGGCTAACAGCAAGGCGAACCAGATTCTCAGGGTGATTAGGAAAACCTTTGACAACACAGACCACGATATGTTGCCCGTATTATACAATAGCCTTGCCAGACCCCTTCTTTAGTCATTGGCGGACGTAGGGGGGGGGCATTCCAGTCATGGCTCACCGAAGTGCAGGAAGGGGGAGCAAACTATCTTTTGGGCCCCCAAAATTCCGAATTTTTTTAAGTGTTTGCACTAGGTCTGTAGAGCAAAAACTATTTGCTCCCCCCATCAGGTAGGACTCAATCCAGCCATATGCAGAACCGGTGATGTTAAAAGAGCGGCTAAGTTTATGTACGAGAAGCCTGTGGCTGACACTAGTAAAAGCGGATGAAAAATCCGTGTGAATAACATCCGTGTGCGATCCTTTTGTAAGTGAGATCCAGCAGTGGACCATGAAACACGCTAGTCGGTCACGCACGAGCGGTTGGAAAGAAAACAATGCTAGGAGTCTGGTAGTGCTGGACGGCATGCGCAAAATAGGCTCTCACATACTACCCTCTTCAAAATTTTCGAATTGATTTCCAAAAGAGAGACCGGTCTGTAATTTGCTGGCAACTTTTTGAGCCCTTTTTGAAAACAGATATCACATTGGCTTTCTGCCACCTCGATGGAAACACCCCAGATCGCACTGACAGACGACAGATAATCTCAAGGGGGATTGTACAGACTGTGACCGTACATGCTCGAACAGACCGTGCTTTAGGCTTAGATAGAGCACGTAGGAACAAAAATATATCTCAGTAAGAAGGTTCTGCAGAGCATGGGTATTTGCACAAACATGGGTGACCTTGAACTGATGACCTCCTGCATTGGTCACTTTCGGTTTCTTAAACAGTATATCTTTTGACACTCCCATGCCGTTTTTCATCGTCTTGTAGATAATAATAATGTTGCCGCTTATTCACCGAGATCACAAAGCGAAAGTGAGTGAACTGTGTGGTCGGCCAATTCAATTTTGCTGCTTCAATGGTGGCGTGACTTGCATTTTAGTAAAAACAAGGCACGGACACGAATCAGAAAGGAGTCTGACTCCCTATTTTGGATACATTTGACACCTTTTTAAGTGTCGGGTGATACGCATTAGGGAGACAAAACCACTATAGGGAGTCAGTTGGCTCTTAGAAAAATCGACCGTGGCTTTTAAGAGTGTCATTTGCTCCAAATCACACCTAATGAATCACATAAGGGTTAATGAATCCTCTGTAGAATCAGACAGTACTTCTGAGGGTAACTAAGCACGCTCAAAATGGGTGTTTGAGACTCAAAAAATAATCATTGGTGGGTTAGGGGTATACAGACACCTCAGAAGTGACAGCTTTTATTGAGGACTGTCTTGGGATCTTATATACAAAAATAGCCATCAGTCCACCAAAAAAGGGTGTCACATTCGCTATATTACATATATATATATATATATATATATATATATATATATATATATATATATATAAGTTACAATGATGTTTAGAAGAATTTCAAAAACTAAATTTATAAAAACATTATATTGCACCACATAAACGCGTTTCGTATTCACTTCATCAGTATGCAGCACAATACAAGTATGAATCGAAACAGGAATATTCAAACATCAACTTTGAATTTCGGCAATCATGTCATGCGAACAATTCTTCAACAGTCCTTCAGCAAAAAGGTTTTCCGAATATTAGCACAGAGGCCATAGTGTGCACACATTCATACCATAAAAACGCGACTTCTGAAATAAAATAGTACCATAATTCTAAGTATTCCAAAACAATTAACTCTGGTATAAGCTTGTAATGAATTTAGCTGTCGGAGTGCTTAAGTTAATGAAACCCATACGTTGTCTGATACAGTTGTTTGATAAAATGAAAGAAGCTTCTACGATTTTCCTAGCGCTTTTGCTTATATTTTTGGCTACAATTTTACTATATATATATATATATATATATATATATATATATATATATATATATATATATATATATTACTATACATATATTACTACAGGCCCTCGCTATTGGCCCCTAATTGACGTAGAGCTCCGCGGTAAAAACCAGCGTGTTGGTCGAGTACTCGCAATTGATACAAATTTGTATGACTTTAGGTCATAAGGTCACCTTCCAGGTCCGGTCAATGACCTGATTTTTGCAGCCCATTGTGCCGTTTATTCTGCTATGGGCCGGAGTTTTGGTAACAAATCACATTTTTATGGTCATTAAATTGAGATACTGACATTAACGCCTCGATTCATATTCTGTAAGCCTATGTGACCCATCATGTTAATGCAGGAGGTGGGGTCAAAGGTCAAAGGTCACAAACCGGTAAAACTCTAAATTACTCGATTTGTCTAATTTTCCGTTTCAGAGAGGAAATTAACAGTAAGTTTGTATTCCATACACATCTGAGATACTGTGCGATCTGATGTTTTTATGATCCTATGTGGTGGGCATTTTATCACCCTAGGCTGATGAGTGTTCTTAAATCTAAGATTATATTCCATATACATCTACGATACTGTATCATGTTAACCCACTTCACCCCTCTCCCCTCCCCTAATATGATCATAGCACACTTGCACCATATAAGTGGCTTTGGATATCAAGGCTACAAAGTAATGCAATAAAATCGACAGCAATGGTTGATGTCAGTGGCGTAGCCAAGGGGGGTCCTAGGGGTTCGCGGACCCCCTTGGGCTGACCTTATGCACTGGAAAACACGAGTATTGGTCTTGTGGGCCCACTGAGCTTGGTCTCAGGGGGCCCCGAGCTTGGTTTCAGAAGGCCCCCCGAGCTTGGTCTCAAGGGACCTCCGAACTTGGTCTCAGGGGCCCCCGAGCTTGGTCTCAGGCCCCCCCACGAGCTTGGTCTCAGGGGCCCCCGATCATCGGTATACGAGGGCTCCAGAGTATTCAAAATTGATCTCGGGGCCCCTGAGCTCTGTCTCAGGGGCCCCCCGAGCTTGGTCTCAGCGGGCCCCCGAGCTGGTCTCAGGGATCCCTCCCGAGCATCGGTATCGATGGCTCCGAAGTACCGAACATTGATCTCGGGAAGTGGGGGGGGGGCAATATTGATCTCGGGGTACTCCTGACTATCGATATCGGGAGACTTATGAGTGAGGCACGAGAATTGGCCTCATGGGACCCAGAGGTTGGCCTCAGGGGGCCCAAGGCTTGGGCTCAGGTCCCCCGAGCGTTGGTATCGAGGGGCGCCAGAGTACCGAGCATTAGTCTCAGGGGGGCTCCGAATGTTGATCTGGGGGCCCCCGAACATTGGTGACTAGTTACTCCTGAGAAAAGCACAAGCATGGGCATAAGGATGCCCCGAGCCTGATCTAAGTGGGACCCCAAGCTTGGTCTTAGGAGCCCCGCGCACCAGTATCTCGGGGCTCCAGAGTATTTGTATGGGAGGGGGAAGCAATTATTTCAGGGGCCTCCAAATGCCGATCTCGGTGGGCCCCCGAATGTGTGGATGTAGTGGCGTAGCCAAGGGCTCCCTAGGTGTTCGAGGACCCTCTTGGGGCCAGTCTGAACCGCTGCAAAGGATTCCCTGATCTCGGGACCCCCAGAGTCAGTCTCAGAAACCCCTGAAGATTCGTTTTCAGGGCGTCCCGGAGTCGGTCTCAGGACCCCGCCCTTAAAATTGGTCAAGGAAACCCCTCGGGGGACCCCCGAGATTCGGTCTCAGGGGCCCCCAAGAGTTGGTCTCAGGGGGCACTGAAAATTGGTATCAGGGCCCCCGAGGGTCAGTCTCAGGGGGCCCCAAGCTAGTCCCAGGGGTCCCCAAAGTGTGGGTCTCAGGACCCGGTGAAAGTCTATTTCAGGGGGCCCGTGAGAGCCAGTCTCAGAGAACCCCAAGATTCGGGGGACCCCGTAGTTGGGGACCCCGTAATTGGGTGTCGGTGCCTGTTGAAGCTGTAAAATATACAGATACATATTGTCATTATCCTTGATTCCTGCATTTGAAGGTGCGTTAGATCTGCGGAGGCTGGAAACAGCCAGTTTTCGTCGGGTTCGACGTGCCCGTGACATCCCACACTCTGCTCTTCCTCTTCCTCTTCACGATGACACACAAAAACAGACTAGTTTAGCCCAATGCTGCGTGGAGATTGTATAAAAATTAATTTGAAACGTCTTGACAATTTCAAGTCAGTGTCATGTTGGGTCACCGAGTTATGGCGTCAATTCTAAGCCCATGCAAGACAATTTTGGCCCTAGAAATAAGCCTGAAAAAACTGGGCGTTCCTCGGCTTCCAGAATAGTTAGATCAATTTTCCAAACAGCATTCGAAAGCTCCTGAAAAGGAAACCTGGAATATGTGATCTATTTTAAGGTCAAGTCCATAACAAAGGCACCAGGGCTCCCCAAAGGTCAGCAAAGGTTACCGTTTTAGAAGCTGTTGGCGAATTTTAAAAGCTGGTGAGTTTTAGAAGCTGTTAAATTCTCATAAACGGGACAAGATGCAGCAATGAATTTGGCATCATAGTGACGAGCATCACCCAAGGGTTCGAATGGTATGCGACCTGACTTTGATCATGATGGACCTAAGTCAAGGTCACGTGTGACCTTACAAGCCAATGCCGCATTTTGATGAATTCCTTGCATCAATACAAACACATTGACACCTCGGGCTTTATTCCAGGCCCATTGATTCCTGAATTATAAGGAATTTTCTAAATGTGTCACAATTTCACCATTTTGTGACATCACAAGGTCACTCGTTAACCTAGAGTAAAAATAATTTTACACCGTCGGAGAGTTCAGGTCTCGGGCAACACGCTAAGCTTTACCGCGTTTTTCCACCGTTCTTAGTTTTCCAGCGTTGGGAGGTCGAATCGATCCTCTGGTAGGGCGAGGGATTAAAATACCTCCAGTAGGGAAAGGGTTAACACGCGCATTGACGGGGGTCTGAGCCAACTTCGCATTGACGGGGGGCGGGTACCCGCCCCCTAAGATCTCGAGAACCACGGTAGGTAGCGAAAAACGGTAAACGGCGTTGGGCTGCCCATCCACTTCTCCATCGAAAACGTTTGACCCATTTTTTTGTCAGGTCACATTTAAGGTCACGAGAGGTCAAAACATGCCCGTCATAGGGATAACATGTAAAATTCAGTTTTTCGGGCATTACATCTGAACAAGTAAATATAGAACAAAACGACTTGAACTATATGAATCCTCTTAGCAAGCCAAATCGAATGATATATAATTTGACCTTGCTAGGTTAAATCAAGAATTTGACCTGACCTGAGGTCAGGTCAGGGTTAAATTATATAAAATGCATATCATTAGAACCGCAAAGCCCAGGCGAGTCTAATGCAGCTAAAATAAATGCTCTATCACCATCCGTTACTGAGTTATTACGTAAAAAACCATTTTTCCCATGTATTTCTAATGGAGAGGTTATGCCTCGTACCTGACCTTAGGTCATCGATATCAAAAATACCGGAACATATTTTAGAGAACTCGGTGGGGCCATTATGTGATATGAGTTTCAATCGGATAAGTTCACCCTGCTCAGACTTATGCTATCTTAAACTTTTTTTGAGGTCGGGTCTCTTGACCTGTACTGGTGACCTGACCTTGGATGACCTAACCTTAAAATTATCACAGAAGTTGTAAAAATGATGAAAGAAAAGGCATACCAAGTACGGCGGCGCTACGCGCCGCCGTTTTTCTACTGTCTCCGAAAAACCCGAGGGGGGCGGGTACCCGCCCCCGTCAATGCGCGTGTTGAAGCAGATTCCTGTTCACATAGTATAAGTATATTAGCCCATTAACTCCTGCACCTTCTTCCAGCTCTTAGATTGGTGAAAAAATGATTTCCTACTCTTAAAAGATGCCAATTAAGATCTTCCAAAAGTTTTAAACCGATACCGCTTTTAGATTCTGAGATATGACACCGGACAAAAATGACCCGCTGGGCGTTTGGGACATCGGCTGGCACTACGCGGCCGGCTAACGGGCGGCGCAGTCACCGCACTCAGCGGCCCGATGCGCATCGCTTTTACTGCAGTTTCCTGAAGTGTTTTTATTTCTTCTTGTTTATTGGTCATAGCAAAACGTTTAGATAGTTTTACACTCTCCAGGTTTAGTTATAGACGACACTAACCACATATTTGAATAGTACACAATAGTGGTTGATCTAGACTGGTGATTTGCGGGGGATGGATTAAAATTTGGTAAAATCATAGTATTTCAAGAATATTGGGGAATATGAGAGGTTTTGGGAAATAGTTTCATCTGTCACTACCCCTTCCTCCTCTCGTCTCCCAGACTTTGTGACTGATGCTCACTGAGCTTTAAACGAGTAATCGTAATATTCGGCAAACGGATTACAGTTTTGGAAACTCAGTCCGTCATCTCTTCCTACGTGGTGCACATTAGCTCGTTTAATATCAAAATTTCCTAACGAGTCCATTTCAATCTTTCCAAATTTTCTTTGGAGCAAGTAGCGCGCTCCAAAGTTGTATCAATGTGAACCCCACATTTCCATGTGAAGGTCATTGGTCATTGGATTTGTCATTGCAACGCCGGTCAGCTCATCATAGTTCTCATCCGCATGCCTAATATATTTTTCTGATGGAATAATCATGCATCTGCCTGATCCGCTCCGCTATGTTGCACATTTAAAATAGATTATTTTGCTTTTTCCTGCAAAAAAATTGATCTGAGGCATTGCTTACAACTATGCTTTCAATATATTGATGTCTCCAGGGCTGAATTATTTTTTCTCGATCCAGGAGGGGTTCTAGATGGTTTAACGCTGGCACTGCATCACAAGACCTAGACAAAGTCTGTGGGAGACAAAAAGTTCAGGAGGGCCCTGACCCTGTCCCTAACCCCCAGGATGTCCACTCATGGCTGTTTCACTTGACCAGAACAAAGCCACGACAGTGCTAATTGCGTTTTAGACAGAAGTTCCAAAACTTTACATGCTTTCGCCCCTCTTATACTGCACCGGACGTTTTACACTGCCCCATTTTGTCACAACAAACCAGCGCGGCGGCCGCGATAATTTCCAACTCATTTTTTTCAGCTGGTTATTGGTTTTCAATCAGTAGTGGACACAAGGGGGCTAGGGAGGCTCAAGCCCCCCCCCACCGAAATGTCAGTGTGCATATAGTGAATGCATAGCTGAGGGCTGTTCCGAAGCAATGGCGGTGGGAGGCTCCAGGCCCCTAACCGCTCCCCGCCAATGAAGTACTCAATTCGCCACTGTTCCCTATCCTTTCTATCCACTACGCACGATCCATTAAAGAAAAAGACAAGGCTCTGCTAGTTTAACAGTTTAGTAAGTGCTAATACTTCGATAAGTCTTCAAACCCCCTGAAAATTGTCTTTGATAACACCTTCCAGAAAACATCGGAACCATCTTACCTGTTTTCGTTAAAAATATTTCATAATCATTCCAAAAATAAGGCAGACCCCAAAAACGTTGGGATGCATTTCATGAACTTCAAAGTCTCCAAACGCATCGAAATTGCACTAATAATCTTCAGATTTGATGACAAGCCTCTAAACTGGCAACCCTGAATTTGCAGGGTCCACGATGCCTCCCTTCCCTGTAGGTAACAATATGCACCTAACCCACCAGACAGGAGAACAGGCCGCATCATTTTCGTCCTTTTCAGCGGACCGCAGATGTCTGAAACGCCCAGCGGGTCATTTTTGTCCGCTTCATATTTGACGTTGTCTCATGGCAAAGCCTTTCACGCAAATCTTTCTGTTTCTTCACTATCTAACTCCTAGTGACCTTGGCTTCATGTCAAGCATGCAAACTCTTCTGGGCTTTCCATATATTATCGCGAGAAACACAATTTGCAAAGCTATTTCACGTTTACCAAAACCTCGCCAAAATAAGTTCCACCAAAATCGTCCCATGAAAACCTAAGATTTTATAGATGTAGCTTTCAGCTTGTCCACACTCTGAAACACGTATCCATATCAAAAACACGAAGATCACTTCACTGGTACCGATTCTGCAGCCTGTCAAAGTCAGAGGACAAAAATGACCCGCTGGGCGGAAATGGGTTAATAATTGTTGGGGTTTAACGACGCACCAACTGCCAGGGTCATACGGCGTCACCAACTCTCACCCTGTTGGAAGGGATTTAAGCATATTAGACCACCCCAAAGGTCCAACTTGACATGTTTGATCTGTGACCTCTGTAAGGTCATTCGTGACTATTTAAGCCTTTTTTAGACATGGGTTCGCAGGAAACCCGGACAACTTGCAGGACAACTTGGTAAGAAATGATGATAGAGATTTCACGTTAGTACCATTTTGCTTAAATTGTCATTACGAGTCGATTGGTATGCATATTGAATATGTCAGACCAGATAACGCTCTTGACTTGTCCTTTGGTTTGGTCATTCTTAGATTTTGACACAGCATGTTTATACCATAGATAATTTGATTCGCTGTAACGAGAGGATTCGCCTAAATTATGGCTCTAGCTTAACGCAGTTTTCGACCTGTTTGGCTATTAACTATCTGTTTGATTATCCCCCTAGGGTTTTTCCGGCAGCACGAAAAAATGGCGGCGCGAAGCGCCGCCGTAATCAACACGCCTTCTCGATCAATTTTGCAGCTTTTCTAAAAATTTTACGGTTGTATCATTAAGGTCAGTTCACCATTACAGGTCAAGTGACCTCACCTAAAAAAACGTTTAATGTGGCATACGTAAGAAACAAGTACCTACATATATGGGATTGAAACGTATACCACATAATGGCCCCACCGAGTGCTACAGCATATATTCCTGGATTTTTAATATCTATGACCTAAAGTCAAGTATGAACCATGACCTCTCCATTGGAAATAAAAGGGAAAACAAATTGGGCTGTATTTGTATAGATACAGCTGAGAATAACTGCATATTATCCTAACCGTAGCATCCTGGCCCTTTTCTAGGTTCATGCTGCAATGTTTTACATGTGACCTCTGAGAATTCATATGGGGCGATTTAAGCAGTTTTCAGGCTTAGGTCAATAACTTCGAAATGATGAAAAATCTTTTATTTTGATATTATTGCGTTCAGGTTGCTACTGCGCGTTCATTGATATGCATATTAACTATGCTATGTTAAAAGGGACCTTGACCTGACCTGAGGTCAGATCATTTTGTTTTTTTCTGTTTGCTGCTTTTCGAGCTTTAACCTTTGATGAGCAAGAAGCTTACAGCATAGGCGCAGGAACTATTTTTGAGTTGTGGGAAAGGGTCGTCGACGTTGATGGGACTAAAGATGAATCGGCTTATCGCTTGATTTGTTGCTGAAAACAAGGTACGGGACCGGCTGGAAAATGGTGGGCACTGCCCCCATAGTCCGAAAGTTAGGGTTGTGGCCGCTACCATCATTTTTTGGGTGTATGTCCAGTCACTGGCGGATCATTGGGGGAATTATCCTTCAGACGCTCATGCTCCTTCAGACGCTCAAACCAGAGGGCCAAAGTATTTTTCGGCCCGAGGGGGAAGTGTAGAGTGCAAATAAATCAAGAAAAAAGTATTTAAAAATTTTTCGACAACATTTTAAGGTTTTTAACGTTTTTTACTCTTTTAACTTTTTTAATCTAACACTGCCCGTAAAATTGTATGGGTCGGCTAGGAAAAAGAACTCTAAAATTTTCGCAGTTACACCCCTGGATGAAATTGTGGCAAACCGTGCATCTAAAAATATATGAATCATATTTAAGCACCGCTCACTTATAGACGGATCTTGAGATGAAACTTGAAAGTCAGCAGAAATAGAACTTGCTACAATAAAATACAGTACTTTCATACATGTATTCAGGTACCCCCCAAAAAAAAAACATCCCAAACACAATAAATTTCAGAGGGGAAAAATTGCCACAGAAACGAAAACAAAAAAAAATGGAAGGTGATTTCAGATATGCCGGGGTGAGCGGGCCCCGAGAAGACGGGCGCAAAGCAAGGGGCATGTAAGGCAAGGGGGAGGGGCAGCGCAACGGACGTAGGAGGCCGACGACCCACGCGTGCAGATGGCACACCTAATTGTCGAGCTCAAATGTCTCGTGGATTCGGGTGACCGGATCGGGCACCATGCACGTTTGCAACATTGTATTACAATAGAGTGCACGAGCACGGCGGCGGCTAGGGAAACGTGTGGGTGCAACTGTTAGGGTGAAACAAGGAGGGAGGGGAAGTGAAAAGGGCATAAGAATACAAGATCCATCGGCTGATGGATCAATGAAATGCCGGCAGCAGGTAAATACAGCAATTTGTTTTCCTGGCATCAGGAGTACAAATATAGCAGTTATCATATCAGTAGTAGTAGTTATAATAACAATGCCATAGCAGAGGCAGCCACTCACAACCATTGGAGTGTACATAGGGTGTCAGAAAAGAAGACAAATTCACAGTTTTCCGGAAGTAGTCACTGCTAAATCAGTCCCAGATAGAATCAGGAAACACAAACATTCTTAACTACAGCCGCACAGGCATTGTGTAATGTCATGCTTGCTCCATTGGATACTTGCCATTGTTCGACATGATTAATATTTCATCAAAGCCTAGCCCCTACATGCTGACACAAACAACCTTTTTTACCACACAATATAATATCATGTTTATACATATTACATATATATATATATATGTGTACATATATATATACATATATATATAGATATATATATATATATATATATATATATATATATATATATATATATATATATACATAATGTATATATTTGTTTAATAAATGAGTCATAGCATGATAAAAACATTGATAGGAATAACAAATTATGGGCTCTTTGTTCTGGAAAAAATGAAGGAATTAGTTTAGAAGTCCAGTGCTGGCAATGGTACCTATGTAGTATAAGCAGTATGCAGTCTGTTTCACAATTTCGACCCAAAATAATACCAGACATATTACAAGTATATTCTGTCATTAAAACAGAAGTTAAAGCTCCTCAGTATCACATTCCATACATGGTGCTGCAGAGCATGCATGTAGAAAGAAAACCTTACTATTATGGTATAAGCAGCAAGTTGACATAGCTTAGGATTTAGACCTATCAATTTGTCATTGTTAGACAAACAGGATACCTGTAGGTATAAAAGGGTCTGTAGAGTCCCGTGGCGGATCTAGCCGGCCAGTTTGGGAGGGACAAACCAAAGGCTAAAGTAAAAAAGCAAAAAAAAACAAACAAAAAAATGTCAGGCTCTTAAAGCTGCTCTACAATGCCACTTTCTGGTAGAATTTTTGGTATTTGAGGCGAAAAGCAAAAAAAACTTCACAAGATGAAAAATATGCGCTCAAGATAATTTTTCCGGTCCAAGGCCCAGTATTTACACTGAAATTAACTGGTTCAGTTTGAAGTTAAGAGTTGAAGCACCAAAATATTGCTTATAAATTAAACCGGGGTGGGAGGAAAAAAGGAAGTCAATAACTTTTGGGGAAAAACATAGTTTTTCCCCGAGCCTTCCGTTTCGGGGGGTAAATGCCTTTTTCGCCCCCTTGGATCCGCCACTGGTACGGTCCCAAGATCTTTCTTTTAACATTTGAATTGTGCAGGAATTCAATAAAGCTTCATTTGAGATGAAATATGTAATAAGTGCCTAAATATGTTTTATAGAACTTCTATCTCAATTTCACACCCATAATACAATTGCAACATATCTTTACACAGATTCACAAGACTTGGAAGAGCTTACCCAATCTATAAACACCCAACCCTGACAGCATATAATAAACAGCCTAACAATCCCACCTTTTGGTCAATCCTATACAGACTGGAAATAGCTTCAATGTTGCTGCTTGGCCTTAGTAGGTACCTGTGCCCTAATTGTTATCTTGGTATGTCCACACAATCATGATCAATGGATCTTAAAAGTCCTTAAACTTAAAAGCATCAGGAACATAGTAATACATGTAATAGATGGTACAGTTCATGACCTAAAATGTGTTCTCCCCAAAGCTCACCAGACCCATACCTACCTAGAAATAAACGTTCTTACTGGCATGCATGTGTACACTTGTTCACAAATCTGATATTCCTTTGATGTTCCCTACACTAATTCAAAGATAGATACCTGTATGAATATATTAATTACAAGCTGGGTTTTCTAATTTTATTCCCGGCTCGTTTATATCGAACACGTAACCAGCGCCGTAATTTCAGAACAGTGGTGGATATATTTCTTCCGGCCGAATAACACAATTATTCTTATTTGGGTTTGAAATAGCTGTGCCAGGTTCGAAACGGGATTCTGAAGGAATTATCATGAAATTCATCGTGAATTTTACTTAATATAAAAGCATGTCAGGTACTTAGAAATGTACCTAGAAGGTAGCCTGATCAATTCTACATACAAAGAACCAAAAATATATCCTTAAGCATTACTTATATTTTCCCACTGGCCCGTGCCCCCAACCCCTGCAAGAAGTCCCATTGGAATTACATGTTAAATTTTTCTGGAAAAAGTCTCTAAGAACCAGAAATGGAACCTTTAAAATCCCCAAACTTCTAGAGAAATAGCTCATGTCCACCCTCTGGTCTCAGGTACGTCCGAAAGCTCATTTTCGGGCTTTGAGAGTAATTCCCAGAGTGCTCCCGAATTTTGGTTTCACGGGCCCAAAGTTAGCCTTAACACGCGCCGCGCTGGGGGGCGAAATTGGCCCCCTCCTGGCTTTCCCAGATAGCTCAAAAACAAAGAGACGCAGAACAACGAAACTCACAGTACCTTATTCCTGATCAATTTTACACATCTCATCAAATTTTTGAGTCCAGGTCGTTTTAGGTCAAGGAGCTATTCAATGTCAAGTGACCCGGCTTCAAAACCTAAAATCACGAGTTTGAAGTGGCGCACAGGGAACATCAGTAAACCGATCAGTTTGAAACTTTCACAATATTATAAGGTCATTAGGGTCTACAAATCTGTTATCTCGAAATTTCGATATTGATGACCTAAGGTGGGGTCAATTTTTTGGTCACCCCATTATAGGGGAAGTCCGTGTAAGAGTACGCACTTAACTTTCTAAAGGCTTTCACTTTTCTCCCAAATGTCTATCAACTAAAAATGTTATATGGTTGTTTAGCCTGAAGAATTGTCTATGTATGGACCATGTTTCAGCTCAATGGCTCTGAAAGGAACTCGCCACGAGCCCATCAAAAATAAAAAGTCACGTGCGTACTCTTGCCGGAGTGGGTTGGTAAGAGTACGCAAAAGAGGGGGCTGGAGTACGCATTGATGCCTCGCTGTGCTTTAGATGCATAGGCCATGTCGCGAAGTTTTTTGTCGCCAAACTAAGGGATTATATGATTTTATATCGTTTTAAATATACAAGAACTATGTTGCAACGTTTGGTTTCCCAAATATGAATGACGAACTCTATCCCGAGCGAAAATTAAATTTTACTATCTCTTAAGCATGCGCACTCTTGCACAATGGCCTACTGCGTACTCTTGCCGGACATGCTCCCTTGGGAGGAAAGTCTTCGTAAACATGTTGGCAGGTGTTTTAGCCTGAGCTCCGGTCCTGCAGCTCAGTCCCAGCTCAGCTTTCTTCTTGATGACAGATCGTAATACAATAGTTTTGATAATAGAAGCATGGTCTACACGTTCACCTAGTTAAGAAATATTACACCAAGGGTGCCCAGAAACTTATTTTGATCTGTACTCCCGCGGAAAGAACAGGAGCACGTTAAATTTTTTGTGCAACCTAGGCACTAACCTTGCTATATTGTACCAGAGTATCCACCATCTCAGTGGTTGCTAAGTAACCAAAACAGCTGCTGCGTACTCTTATCTCCTGCGTACTCTTACCCGCCCTTACCCTAAATCTATGGTGAAAAATAGAATGGGCTCGTTTTCAGTAAATACTAGATAGATAAAGCTAAAAATCCTCGAACCGGCTATTCTTACCACAATCTTGATAATAAAGTTTAGCTTTTGAGCATCTGACCTCTCAAAGGTCATATCAGGTCACGTGAGCATAGAGTGATTGTTTTGCCAATAACTTCTCACTGAATTGAGATTAACCCGCGCCCCACCGGGAGTCCGGCGCCACCTTCGCCCCACCGGGGGCTATCGATGGCCCCCTCTAACTCCGAAAATATGGGCGTTAGCGCAAATCTGCGAAGTGCAATAGAAAGCTCGCGTTAATTGAGTACGAAATTACTTCACATGTTTTAGTGCTCAGGTCAATGGTTTGACCTCCAGAGGTCAAATAAGGTCAAGATCGGGTATTTTCACTCAAATATGCAATGATTAAGCAAACTAGGCATAACTCTTATGTCATTAGAGCTATTGAGGCCTGGTAAAGTAAATTTGATAGGAAATTGCCAGTTCTTTTTCCGCTATGTGGAACGTAAGTACCTCCCGCAAGTGGTTTGACCTCCAGAGGTCACCTCGTGACCTAATATGACCTGAGGTCACGAAAGGTCAAAAAGTGACCTTGCCGTATATTAAATGAAAGCTAGTGACAAGACAAACACGATGGTGTTTGTTTCATTGCTCTAGCTTAATTAGGTCAAAAGTTATTGTCAAAATACTGTTTTGACCTCTGGTGACCTTAGATGACCTTGGAAAAGACAAAAGGGCAAACATGACCCCTGGGATCCGTGAAAGGGTGTCCAAAAACGCTGTTCTGAGCAGTCTGATTATTTGCAATAATTTTTGTGGCTTTTATATCATGAAACAGCTTTTCCCCATGTTTTCCTATGGGAGAGGTCGCCTCGTGACCTGACCTCAGGGCACGAAATCGAAAAATCCCAGATATGCACCTTGTAGACCCTGGAGAGGTCATGAAGTGTAGGAAGTTTCAAATTGATCGACTTTGAAATGTAGCTCTTACAGAGCTCTAAACTTGAAGTGAGGTGACCTTGGTTGACCTCGTCTGGTGACCTGACCTTGGGTGACCCGGGGTAAAAAATTTCAGGGATGATGGGGAAATGATGCAGTGAGAGGTAGAGCCCTCAACCGCGGTGCTGCGCCTCGTCGTTTTTCTGCTATCCCGGAAAAACCTTAGGGGGCCATCGATGGCCCCCGGTGGGGCGAGGGTTAAACTTCCATTTTGCTTGCATTGTGCTTGTATTGTCACGGGTAGTCTATTGATATGCAACATGACCATACCAGGTCACTCTGTGAACCTGACCTAGCTCGAGCTCAGGTCATTTTGACTATTTGACCTATTAAGGTCATATTATACATAATTCGATTCGCTGCGATGAGAGGAATCCAATGATGCATAAATATTTGCTCTAGCTTCCCTGAGGGCAGATCTAGAGAGAAACGCACACTGCTCTGTTGCAAGCCTATGGAACCTTTTTTGACTTTTGATGATCTCAATATTGACCTGACATAAAAATTCTCCGTATAAAATCTGTTCGTCTTGTCAAGAGCTTTCGAACGCGGTCTGTAATTTCCCGTTAGCTTTCGTGGAGAACGAGATACGGAGGGGGGGCAAAAAACGCCCCCCATGGGATCGCGTCATGCCAGGGACCCCAGCGGGGGCGTTTTAAGCCTCTGAGGGCTAACCTGGGCTTTCGAGAGGCAGTATCAGGAGTGCTGTGCCAAAAGACTCAGTCTCAGGAGTGCTTCCACACCTCCCCCTCGAAAGTTAGTCTCAGGGGAAGCCCCAGGGTTAGTCTCAGAGGGCCGTCGGAAGTCATTTCCAGTCCCCCCACCCCAGAGACAGCCTAAGGGGACCCCCAGGAGCTAATCTGGACGGCCCCGAAAGTCAGTCTCAGCCCTCTCCCCCTCCCCAGAGCAAATATGGGGGGCCCGATAATTAGTCCCAGAGGTGCTGCCGATAACTAATCTAAGGAGCCCCAAGAGATTCTCAGGGGCCCCTAATTTTGATCGAGAGGCGCCATGAACCAGTCTCAGAGACCCTCAGAGATCTCATCGGGATAGGGGCCGGGAATTAACCCGCGCCCCACCGGGGGTCCGGCGCCACCTTCGCCCCACCGGAGGGCCATCGATGGCCCCCCTCACTCCAAAAATATGGGCGTTAGCGTAAATCTGCGAAGTGCAATAGAAAGCTCACGTGAATTCAGTAAGAAATTACTTCACATGTTTTAGTGCTCAGGTCAATGGTTTGACCTCCAGAGGTCAAATTAGGTCAAGATCGGCTACTTTCACTCAAATATGCAATGATTAAGCAAACTAGGCATAACTCTTATGTCATTAGAGCTATTGAGGCCTGTTAAGTAAATTTGATAGGAAATTGCCAGTACTTGTTCCGCTATGTGGAACGTAAAGACCTCCCGCAAGTGGTTTGACCTCCAGAGGTCACCTCGTGACCTAATATGACCTGAGGTCACAATAGGTCAAAAAGTGACCTTGCCGTATATCAAATGAAAGCCAGTGACAAAAAAACACGATGGTGTTTATTTCACTGCTCTAGCTTAATTAGGTCAAAAGGTATTGTCAAAATACTGTTTTTGACCTCTGGTGACTCTGGATGACCTTGGAAAAGTCAAAGGGCAAATATGACCCCTGGGATACGTGAAAGGTTGTCCAAAAACGCTGTTCTGAGCAGTCTGAGTATTTGCAATCATTTTTGTGACTTTTATATAATGAAACAGCTTTTCGCCATGCTTTTCCAATGGGAGAGGTCGCCTCGTGACCTGACCTTAGGACACGAAATCGAAAAATCCCGGATGTACACCTTGTAGACCCTGAAAGGGTCATGAAGTGTAGGAAGTTTCAAATCGATCGACTTTGAAATGTAGCTCTTACAGAGCTCTAAAGTTGAAGTGAGGTGACCTTGGTTGACCTCGTCTAGTGACCTGACCTTGTGCGACCCGGGGTTAAAAATTTCAAGGATGATGGGAAAATGATGCAGTGAGAAGTAGAGCCCTCAACCACGGTGCTGCGCCTCGTCGTTTTTCTGCTATCTCGGAAAAACCTTAGGGGGGCCATCGATGGCCCCCTGGTGGGGCGAGGGTTAACCTTGTGAGTGCCGCCAAGTGTTGGTCTTGGGCGGTCCCAGAGCTAGTCTCAGGTCTCCCAAGAACTGATCTCGGAAACCCAAGTTATTTTCAGGGGACCTTTCAGTTATAGTGTTAGGAGGGCCGGAGAGCTAATCTCAGAGATCCGAAAATTAGTCTCACGAAGTCTCCAGGAGTGAGTCTCAGGGGTCCCTGAGGCTGCCCTCAGGTGTCCCCGAGAGCTAGTCTCAGCGAGCAATCCTCCCCTTTCTCCCCCCGATCAGAGTTATCCTCAATGCCCCACGAGAGTAAGTTCCAGGGGGTCCCAGGAGGTAGTCTCATGGTACCCCGAAATGCTGGTTTTGGGGGACGTAAGTACTGATTTGAGGGAAAAGTTTTGTTTTCGGGGTCCCCAGATATTGGTATCGGCGCCATGTGAAGTGCTAGGCCCCTGGAGATCTCTGCTCGACCCAGAAAGCAGGGGAGGGAGCGGTGGGTGGTGGTACTGGATAGCTTAACACGCGCATTGACGGGGGGCGGGTACCCGCCCCTCGGGTTTTTCGAAGATAGCATAAAAACGGCGGCGCGTAGCGCCACCGTACATGGCATACCTTTTCCGTCATCATTTTTACAACTTTGTCAAAATTTTTAGGTAGGTCATTTCAGGTCAGGTCACCAGTACAGGTCAAGTGACCTGACCTCAAAAAAGTTTAAGATAGCAAAAGCCGGAACAGGGTGAAATTATCCGATTGAAACTCATATCACACAATAATCCCACCGAATGCTCTCAAATGTGTTCCGGCATTTTTGATATCAATGACCTAAGGTCAGGTACGAGCCACGACCTCTCCATTGGAAATACATGGGAAAAAATTTACATGTATAACTCAGTAATGAATAGCGATAGAGCATTTATTTTAACTGTATTTGATTCGCCTTGTCATTGCAGTTCTAATGATATGCATTTTACCCAATTTGACCTTGTCCTGACCTCAGGTCAGGTCAAATCCTTGATTTGACCTAGCAAGGTCATATTTTATATCATTCGATTCGGCTTGCTGCGAGGATTCATATGGTTTAAATGGTTTTGCTCTATCTCTACTTGTTCAGATGTAATGACTGAAAAACTTAATTTACATGTTATCTCTATTACGTCACGTTTTGACCTCTAGTGACCTTAAATGTGACCTGAAAAAATTTCAAATATTTTCGATGGAGAAGTGGATGGGCTATCAAACACCTCTTACCGTTTTTCTCTTCCTAGCGCAGTTCTCGAGATCTTAGGGGGGCAGGTACCCGCCCCCGTCAAGGCGAAGGTGGCTCAGACCCCCGTCAATGGGCGTGTTAACACTGGCATAGCAATACAAGCCCTATACAAAGCCTATCAGAGATCCAAATTCCAAGGAATACTCACCTCCCCAAGCCCCCGGGATCTCCAACCAATGGCTAGGGAGGAGTAATTGAGTGGTTTAATCAGTAGAACCGTCCACGGAATAGGTTCTATATAGCATCTGGGGCACACTCATATATCCCTGTTATTGAGCGTCCTTTTTCCTTTCCATTTCATTTGGATTTTAGAATATAATCCAGAGATATCGCTGGAGATCTTAGGCTCAAAGAAGATTTTCGAAAATCATATGCTTCGGAAAAATGTATCTATGCCCACTTTGTACTAAAAAATAACAATTGAGACATGTCGATCAGGCACCATTGTTGAAGGAAAGCCAAAATTAATCTAGTTTTAGCATCCATAATAGCAAATCGAACAGGGAATTTGGCACTTCAGCTGATTTTCAATATATTAGCTTAATCCCAATAGCTACCGTCCTAAATATTCTGAATTATACAAATCTCAAATATTTTCGTAGGAAACCAGACAAACAAGGGCAATGACAGAAATTGATGAGCACAATCCCAAAAAGAAAAAATAGGTATAAGAAAAAAGGAAGGTTGAAATTAACAACGACAGAGTGATCCACGGTGATAGATATCTCAGGTGCCTATTGTCTTGGTAATTTGCTCATTTACAACATAGCAAGGGTAAGAAAGTAACTGTGGTGAACTCATCAAAATCTTTCCGCATAATAGACGTTATATCACGTCCGGAACACATTACCATATCCCTTTTATTTTCATTCATTTTTCATTCCTATGGACATTTTCTGATTAAAGAGTTCATGAATTCAACACCCGGAAAGAATTAGTAATGATTTCCCGAAGAAGACCATTTCTTCATACTCAAAACGACTGAGCTTCAATAATTTCATGCCTGATTACCAGAGTGAATTGAGGTTTAAAATTATACACGCAGCAACATTTAATCTCCTGAAATGTGCCACTAAGCTGTTATTATAGCCACGCTGCCATATAAGTATGGGTCAGCCTTAATACGCGCCACGCTGGGGGGGCGAAATTCGCCCCCTCGTGGTTTTCCCCAGATAGCTCAAAAACGAAGAGACCCAGAACACCGAAACTTACGGTACCTTATGCCTAATCAAGTTTACACTTCTGACCAAATTTTTTAGTTAAGGTCATGTCAGGTCAAGAAGCTATTAAGAGTCAAGTGACTCGACCTCAAAACCTAAAATTACGAGTTTGAAGCAGCGCACAGGAAACATTAGCAAACTGATCAGTTTGAAACTTCCACAATATGATGGGATCATTAGGGTCTACAAATCTGCCATCTCGGAATTTTGATATTGTTGACCTAAGGTGGGGTCAATTTTTTGGTCACCCTATTATAAGTCTATGGTGAAAAAATAGAGTGGGCTCGTTTTCAGTAAATACTGGATAGATAAAGCTGAAAATCCTCAAACCGTCTATTCTTACCACGATCTTGATCATTAACCCTCGCCCCACCGGGGGGGCCATCGATGGCCCCCCTAAGGTTTTTCCGGGATAGCAGAAAAACGACGAGGCGCAGCACCGCGGTTGAGGGCTCTACCTCTCACTGCATCATTTTCCCATCATCCCTGAAATTTTTTACCCCGGGTCACCCAAGGTCAGGTCACCAGACGAGGTCAACCAAGGTCACCTCACTTCACTTTAGAGCTCTGTAAGAGCCACATTTCAAAGTCGATCAATTTGAAACTTCCTACACTTCATGACCCCTCCAGGGTCTACAAGGTGTATATCCGGGATTTTTCGATTTCGTGCCCTGAGGTCAGGTCACGAGGCGACCTCTCCCATTGGAAAAGCATGGGGAAAAGCTATTTCATGATATAAAAGCCACAAAAATGATTGCAAATACTCAGACTGCTCAGAACAGCGTTTTTGGACACCCTTTCACGGATCCCAGGGGTCATATTTGCCCTTTGACTTTTCCAAGGTCATCCAAGGTCACCAGAGGTCAAAAACAGTATTTTGACAATAACTTTTGACCTAATTGAGCTAGAGCGGTGAAACAAACACCATCGTGTTTGTCTTGTCACTGGCTTTCATTTGATATACGGCAAGGTCACTTTTTGACCTTTCGTGACCTCAGGTCATATTAGGTCACGAGGTGACCTCTGGCGGTCAAACCACTGGCGGGAGGTCTTTACGTTCCACATAGCGGAAAAAGTACTGGCAATTTGCTATCAAATGTACTTTACCAGGCCTCAATAGCTCTAATGACATAAGAGTTATGCCCAGTTTGCTTAATGATTGCATATTTGAGTGATAATAGCCGATCTTGACCTAATTTGACCTCTGGAGGTCAAACCATTGACCTGAGCACTAAAACATGTGAAGTAATTTCTTACTGAATTCACGCGAGCTTTCTATTGCACTTTGCAGATTTGCGCTAACGCCCATATTTTCGGAGTTAGAGGGGGGGCCATCGATGGCCCCCCGGTGGGGCGAAGGTGGCGCCGGACCCCCGGTGGGGCGCGGGTTAACACGCGCATTGACGGGGGGCGGGTACCCGCTCCCCTCGGGTTTTTCGGAGACTGCAGAAAAACGGCGGCGCGCAGCGCCGCCGTACTTGGTATACCTTTTCCCTCATCATTTTTGCAACTTCTGTGAAAATTTTAGGATAGGTCATCTCAGGTCAGGTCACCAGTACAGGTCAAGTGACCCGACCTCAAAAAAAAGTTTAAGATAGCATAAGTCGGAGCAGGGTGAACTTATCCAATTGAAACTCATATCACATAATGGGCTAACCGAGGTCTCTAAAATATGTTCCGGTATTTTTGATATCGATGACCTAAGGTCAGGTACGAAGTTTGACCTCTCCATTGGTAATATATGGGAAATATGGTTTTTACTGAATAACTCAGTAACAGATGGTGATAGAGCGTTTATTTTAGCTTCATTAGACTTGCCTTGGCTTTGTGGTTCTAATGATATGCATTTTATATAATTTGACCCCTGACCTGACCTCAGGTCAGGTCAAATCTTTGATTTGACCTAGCAAGGTCAAATCATGTATCATTCGATTCGGCTTGCTGCGAGGATTCATAGAGTTCAAGTTGTTTTGCTCTATCTTTACTTGTTCAGATGCAATGGCCGAAAAACTTAATTTACATGTTATCCCTATGACGGCATGTGACGGCATGTTTTTGACCTCTGGTGACCTTAAATGTGGCCTGATAAAAAAATGGTTCAAATATGTTCGATGGAGAAGCAGATGGGCTACCCAACGCCTTTTACCGTTTTTTGCTACCTACCGTGGTTCTCGAGATCTTAGGGGGGGCGGGTACCCGCCCCCTCGTCAATCCGAAGGTGGCTCAGACCCCCGTCAATGTGTAACGGGGGTTTCTCGGGAAACGGGGTTTTTCGCTTCATGTGGGGGCCTGGCACCGGGTTGTTCTGTGCGGCCATTTCCTCCACCACCCGTTACGGAATATAGGGAGACAGGCGATGCGGTCAGGAGCTGGGCGCGCCTCCAGGACCGTTAGCGAGACACATAAGACACGCAGGTACAACAAACAATGAGCCATTTCATGCACATAGCCAAATAAGCTCCCATTGTACAAGCCAAAATGCGTATACCCCCCCTTTTTGAAAATTTTAGAATATTCGCGTTAGGCCAAATAAATATCTGCGTAAATTAACATCTTAGTGCCGCCGGCCCCGGAGCGCTCCTTCCCAACTAACCCGCATAGGAGCGGTGTCGGGGATCGACTATGTCTCCTTAATTTATGAATAATACGTAGCTTCCTCCCTGTCCGAAACAATAATAAACGCAAGCTTCCACCGCTAAGCCTACGGGGCACGCCTCATCAATCGCACATAGGGAGCTCCTCACCTCCGTAGGCTCTCCCCAATCGCAAAGGCCCGGATGGGTGGCAATCGGGGGTCCCCGATATCAAAATATCCCCTCCGCTAGTATGTACCCCATGGTAAATTGCATAGCCACAGCTGACTAATTATCGTTATACTTCTCTCGGTTTTTCTCATCGTCGTTATATATGTATATCGATATAGTATGCATAGCGATGGGATCCAGGGCCGCCCTACCGTCGACGTGATACCCAAAGGGAAATAGGATTTGCGGTCGAGCCCTACCGCTGCACGGCCGATCTCCGTCGATGCGACCGACCGTGTTCCCCCTTATAAAATATAAAATGCGTAACAATCGAGTGTAATCGTCATTACGACTCGTCTTTATTGAGGGAACAGTCTCGGTCGGCTGCGCCAATATGGGTCGCCACCCATACCGGTCCGGGAGTAGTCGTCACTCCCCCTGGCCTCCACCTCATTCATCTTTACCGGAATAGCCTGACGGCTACGCCAGTACGAGCTGCCACCCGTACCGGTCCGGTGGGGAACACCATCCCACCGGCCTCCGGACTTATCTTCATCTTCACCGGAATAGCCTGACGGCTACGCCAGTACGGGCCGGAGCCCATACCGGTCCGGTGGGGAACACCATCCCACCGGCCTCCGGACTTATTTTCATCTTCACCGGAATAGCCTGACGGCTACGCCAGTACGGGCCGGAGCCCATACCGGTCCGGTGGGGAACATCATCCCACCGGCCTCCGGACTTATCTTCATCTTCACCGGAATAGCCTGACGGCTACGCCAGTACGGGCCGGAGCCCATACCGGTCCGGTGGGGAACACCATCCCACCGGCCTCCGGACTTATCTTCTTCGTCTTCTTTGTGGCAGTCGTCACATCGAGAGGCTCCCCGCCTCGGCAGCGCCGTAGGGGCCTCCCCCGTCCGATGTGCTTGACGCCGACTGAAGGTGCCGTCGCCCGTCTTCAGCCCATCAGCGAGAGTCGTCACTGCTCCTGGAATCTTCTAAGCTCTTCTTCATCGCGCACGGTGCGCCTTTCGCCCGGTCCGGTCGTCACCTCCTGGACCTTAATTGATGTCTGAACAGAGTGGGACGGCCAATCTGTTCAGGGGCTCTAACTAGTTTTTGTTCGACTCTCCACCCACCTCTAATATGGCATGGCCCCTTCGATGACGTTTCGGGGTCGTATTTCATGGGTTCACTGGGTTTATCCCCTTTTTTTAAATGAGTTACCACAGAGCACCACGCACCTCTGGCCAAGGTGCCCACCGGCCTTAAACTAGCACATCCGTGTCTCCATTCGAACAAACACGCACACTCCTTCAATCACCATTCATCCATTCCCCATCCTAATGGCCAGCCCCACAACAATGTTGCTAGTAAATTTTTCCCTCCCGTACCCTTCGGTGGGGGATGCTCCTCGTGGGACACTGAAAAAACAGCTACCTTTCCGGGAGCTTCGCCCTCCGCAGAATTTTGTAACCTTGTTGAGGCCAGAAAGCGTTGAAAGTTCGGCCTCTCCATTAAATATATTCCCCTTTTTGGCGCTCGGATTGGATCAGAGGCGGAAGAGCCCCACCTCCCTTTTTTCGAGACGTGGTGAGACCGCCGAAAAATCACCTTAGACGTGGCGATTTGGGTGCCATGCTCACATCATTAGGTGATTGGATACGCCGTTAATTTTTTAGAAAAATCCTTTCCACCCCGGCCCTGGTCCATGCTATGCAACTTCAATGCCGATACCTCTCACCTAGTCCTAGCATCGTTATCTGCTCACGATAGCCTTCACTAAAATCCTATCTAAGTGGCCTCACGTCTAATGTGCCCAGGCCTCGACATGTCATTAAAATTTTATCCGATCCCTTCAAAGATGGTGTCAAGCTTACGCGGAAATTTTCCACTGCAGTGCGCGCCAGTGATTATGCATCCATCTAACAGTTCGGTAATTTAGTAGCATTCGGGTGGGACACACAGATAATTTCCGTTAAGTTACAATTTCGAATTAACAGCTGACGTTTCGTTCGAACTTATCCTCACCAGTGTATTGAAATAATTGCACCGTACAGAAATCGCCGTCTAAAACAACGATCAGGTTTCCGAATCCAGCCCGTCAGATGTGATCGCCGAATGTGACTACAGGCTGTAGAAGATGTCTGGTTGATTTTCTTGTAACGTTACCTTAAATACAGTCACCGAAAATAATGTTTCCCTCAAAACATATTCAAGCAAAAAAAGTGGCGGGCAAAGTTTGGACCTAGACAGCCAGACTCCCCGTTCGCATGTTTTTTGTGTTGCAAATTTGAATTCGACGTTCTCTGGATGGTATTCCTATACGCATATACCTATCCCTTCCCATTATCCAGGGAACCAATCTGTGGTTCAGGCATTGTACGATCGTATGAATGAAAATGCCGGATAAGCGCGAAATTCCTAACCCTGGACATAGCTGTCATCTTTGTTTAATCCTCCCCCGAAGTGGACTGACTGAGCACTCCGCTAATTGCTGATGACCCACGCGACGGACTGGTGGCGTGACCGCACGGGCACTAATACATCCGTTAAGGTCGAAATCATACCCGAAAAATATGTGATTCTAAAGTTGATAACTTGCGCTCTCGATTCGAGGCCTAATTACCCCAATCGCGTACCCTGCGGCGGTCTCCATTCCTCCGACAGTGTACTCGATCAAAACAGGCCACCCTGCGAACCCGCCCTGTCCAGCCGCCTGGGCGGATGGCGGGCACGGCGCCCGAGGGCACAAACACCCCTCTCGGAGCGCCGGGCGACTGTTTCTGGCAGGCGCGAGACGGTCACGCGGCCGGCGCCAGGACGCGGTCAGGCGGCCGGATCTAAAAGCGGGGCTTTATTCCCTTCCCCAAGTTGTAATTTTTATTGCATGTTCGGGGCTCTGTATCAAAAACATAGAATTTGTTTTATTGCCGAAATGGGGTGATTTCGAAGGACTCCTTCAGGATGTGAAGGGTGGTCCGACCTGTGCACTCATTTTCAAACTAAACGTCGAGCGGACATTTAATCCAGGAGGCTCTGAGCGAGACAAATTAGGCTGGAAACGATTTCTCAACAACATCTTCACAATTCCTTTTTGGCCAAAATTACTCACGGTTATGAAATTCCCCTTTAAACTATGCCGGTAAGCAGAGGTGCAGAAACTTGTCAACTCGGCTACCGGAGTTTGTGACACATTTACGAAAATCGAGGTGCATAATTGTGACAAAATAGCGATCCTGACTATATGGTTCAAGATCAAACCACATATTTTCGAAATAGAGAATGAAGCGTGTAGGGAATATTTTAACTTAGCAGCTCTGTTCTTCAATTGCACAGCGTACCATTAGTAATACAATATTGGTACTGTGTTCAGTTTCTACTAAAACGAGGGACCCCCGCTGCAGAAAACCCGCAAACCGCTGTCACAGTTGCCAGATTTTAACATGCAGCCCAATGGGGCTGATTGTTAGTAGTTTGCAGAAAGTTGTCGCCTAGATGCCGGAAATGTGACAGTCAATTTTTTCGAGAAATACACGATTGTGGGCATATTTAAGGCATTAACGATAACGCAGATACTTTATCAAGTACTTCTCTCTCCATTTTTTCAGGTTAAATCATATTTACAGTTTGAGTGTCTTCGATTTATTGGCCCCTATTTCTTCGAATTTAGCATTAAGTACGCCTAAAAGCTACTAATAAAAGTACTAAGTGAGTGAGAAAATAAACATAGCTTGGCAGCAATTCTACTTAAACTGCGCAACAGCGACAAGACAAGTTAGAAATGTTTATGTGATGTAAAGCCTGCCAAAAATTTAAACAGGCGGGAAGCCACTTATTTTGAGGGCATATTCATTAGGTATATTTAAGATAAGTGCAGGCTAAAACTAGCTAGAGTAAATATTGCTGCCCATGGCTAATCTAAGATGAATGTAGGCTATTGTAAATGCACTTTCCCATATCAAGCTTGGTTTTTCATTCCTTAGCCTGCTTGTGCCTTAGTTTGTTTGTGCCCTAGATTGGTTAGATAGATTTGGAGCTGGAGGAAGTTGGGAGAGTTGGCGCCAGCAACAGGCTGGCAACAACAGTGATTCAGGTGAGTTTTCATGATCAAATTATCTATCAATATTGTACAGATAGCAAATGTGTGCTAATGCAGTCCTCCGCAAAGTGTTAACACCCACACTGGAGAGGGGCCTGGAACTAACATGCACTGGAGGGGACCGAGTAGACCCCCTTCTTATCTCAGAAAATCACAGCAAATCTCAGAAAGAAATAGACTTCGAAAAATGCTGGTTGCGGGTGTGTTGCTTACTACCAGTGGTGGTAAGCAACGCACAGGACCTGAACTGCATGGAGTTAAAGCAGGATTTTGACTACACTGGATCTTTCTTTGGTATGTGAATTCCAATACCTCTGTACCTATTAGGGCAATAGACATAATTTTACATCTATGCAGGCTAGTTGCCTCAGAGTTTTTACTGCAAAAAGCAATGACCAGGCAGGTGATGATTGTGAGTGGGATGCAAATTTTAAGCATTTGATGTGTTTATAAAAATGCTACCTAAGGTCCACTTAACCAACACATTTTAGGTATATTCAAATACTATGTTGACATTGACATTTTTCCCTTTTGTTGATATGTGAGATAGAAGTTTAGTGGGGGAGGGGGGAAGCTGTGGTTAGGGTTCCCAATTGTGTGTACATGTATGCTCCCATTAATAGGTATGTTCCCAATAATGACTAATTTCATGATAATTGCTACATGTGATCATGTGGAAAAGTACCACAATTGGAAACACTTCTTTCAAAAATGGAAACTTCTCCAAAAAAGGAAATGCATGTCATTGGGGGAAACTGCAGTCAGAGTTGCCAATAATAGTTATGACCCCAATGCTGGAAAAAATGACCCATAATTGGAAATTTTCCTTCCAAAAACAAAAACATGATCTATAAATGAAAACTTACCACTTTCATGCTGTAATGGTTTGGTGCTAGAACCTTGTTTGCTGCAAAAAGTAAGAGACAGGTAGAGGACATTCAGCATATTGGAAATAGTATTCAAGTATACAATTATTATTTCCAGCTCTGTGTGACAGAGGAGGCATACGTCACATTGAGTTTGTGACAGCCAGCATACTTTCTGCACCTCTGCCGGTAAGTGGCTCATCCTTACTCTGCAGATATAGAAAGAATGCCTACGTTTCATCCCACAATTATTGTCGCCACCTGCGCCGCCGGCCCGTGGACACAAGCGTCACAACAGAAGCGACCGAGTTCGGCCGCTTCCCTTCTGCGACGACCGTGCCCGCTTGAAAGGGGGGGAGAGACGCACAAATATGCGCAAACAGCCATTTAGAGCGGCGGCGATCTACAACAGAAACGAGGGTGACCCGCTTTACTCGCGACTGGACGACTGGCGGACGTGTGGAGCACAGAGCCGTCCCTGCTTCATACTGGGTTTTCCGGTTTTTGCAGTGCACCGGTATGGAGAAACTAATCAACCTTCCAGAATTTCGCCAAAAACTTGAAGTTCATCTCTAAAAATTAATCAAGAGGAGAAACGTAATCGTACGAAAATAGTTGGTTCACATAATTTGTCACTTATAGCCATAGTACAATCTGGAATAAATTACACCCTCGGCCTAAGAAAGTTTAGAAGCGTGTACGAACATGTTTCCTTTAATCACCTTCTATTTATACTATAACGTCCGAACCTCACAACGTTAAAAACAGAAATTGGTACGATAAGAACGGAAGCACTACCCACCGTTGCCGCGTAGAACTGGTTCTAGTAACAGGCGCCATCTTGTCACCTGCTCATATCCGTATAACTCATACTGATTCGCTGCTAATTTCTATTGCCCCTTTTTGTCTGAACTGCCGATTTAATTCTAGCATGAAATATCTCGGTACGGTTTGCAAATACTAATTTAAGCAATGTAATAATTCCACGAGACCCTGTTCCCAAACAAGAATTATGGGAATACACTGACGTTCGATAAGTACATAATGATGATTACTCTAAAAGTCGCCTGATAAAACTTAAGTTGAGTGGATTTCGACAGACACAAATGTCGCAGCCAATCTCCAGCCGCAAACGTAGTCTGAATTGCATGATTAGCCTGCGTTTTGGCGCCCATGCAAAAAAACATTCATAAGGAGAAACGAACGTGCCCAATATGTAGTGTGATGTTCAGCTAACGAAAGCATCGAAGTATTCCTCTGTGCACATGTCGGCTAAATTTTTTTACATATGAATACGCTGGCCGTGAATGAAAAAAAGTTGCACGACGTTGGAAATTCTGTCCTCAGCTATGAACTGGTAAGATTCCGATAGATTTATTAAAACATATGGGAAGCAGTAATTGCTATTCTGTGGAAGAACCATAGAACTCTGTCCAGGCATTCTATAAATTTATATACAACAAATTACCCTCCGTTAGACCATATTCCGCTCAGCTCGTTATATTTCATTTCGTCCTTTCTCCCAAACTTTCAGCGACATCTGCGAATCAGTAGACAATCTGGAAAATTCTCCATACCCTATATCTGTACACGTTTCTCGAGCAAGTCACACATGTTAGCGGAATCATTTTAGTACAATAGCAAAGGGGCAAATTGGAATCGAGTTATCGTTATTTTGGCGCCACTGTCCCTTCGTTCTCAAGCAACTCCATAATTTGGCACATTCCTAACTAATCTTGCCGGCTCACAGATGCCTGCCGCGGCATACACTCACATAATGTCCTCCCCTGCCCTGATTTTCCTGATGTTAACAGTTTAAACAATGCATGTCCTTTGGCTCGGTGGGAGAGAGGAAATAAATTTTGAATTTTGAAGAAACGGCTCATTGTTTCTTGTACTCACATGGCTGCTGTGTCAGCGCTGGCGCGTCCTCCCAGCCTGCCCTCCGGCGTGTGTCCCCTGGAGTCAAGCCTCCTTCCTCTACGGCCTCCACACCACGAGTCCCCTGTCTCTCTTCTCCTACCCCTCTGGGATCCAGACACCTCCCTCACGAGCCCTCATTGGCTCTCCTCCCCGCGCCTGCTGTCCCCGAGCAGGGGTGCGGGTCTCTGCTCTGGTCATCACTATCTTGTGACCCATTTACCGCCGCCTTCAGCGGCCAGAACCATGTGAACCATGGCATCCCAGATGCTCCAACCCACGGGCGGAGGCCAAAAAGTCGGTTGCTCCGGGGGCACCATCTTAGCTGAGGCCTAGGACTCAGTGCTGCATCAACATCATGTGAGCACTCAAAAAAGGGGGCCGAGTACGGTGCCTCGGCTGGAACTGGGAACAGAGGGAACCAATTTGTTACCTCCAGCGAGCAGCACCTGCTACCCTGGGCAAGGGGGGTGCTGTTTACCTCCCTCACCGAGCCAATGGAACAGATGGCGCCTACGCAGCTAAAATAGAAACTTAGGACTGCATCGGCACAGCACATTACATCAGCATATATACACAGAAAGAGTGAGCGAGGCAAAAAAATGCACTACATCGAAAAAATGTCGCTACAAATGCGCGTGTTAAGTTGAGTTTTTTGAGCATCTGATCTCTCACGGGAGCAGAGAGTGATTGTTTTGCCAATAATTTCTCACTGAATTGAGATAAGGCTCCCATTTTGCTTGCATTGTGCTTATATTGTCACGGGGAGTCGATCAATATGCAACATGACCATACAAGGTCACTCTTTGACCCTGACCTAGCTCCAGGTCAGGTCATTTTGGCTATTTGACCTAGGAAGGTCATATTATACATCATTCAATTTGTCGCGATGAGAGGAATCGAATGATGCATAAATATTTTCTCTAGCTTCCTTGAGGGCAGATCTAGAGAGGGAAACGTACACTACTCTGTTGTAAGGCTATGGACCCATCTTTGACCTATGCTGACCCCAATATTGACCTGATATAAAACATTTTCGTATAAAATCTCTTTGTCTTGTCAACAACTTCCGAACGCCGCCCGTAATTTTTCTTTAGCTTTCGTGGGAAACGAGATACGGAGGGGGCGAAAAAACGCCCCAGCGGGGCGCGTGTTAACATCTGGTGACCTAAATTTACCAACAATTGGTCGGATCGAGAAAGATCAAACTATAAACAAAATAAGAACAAACAGTTAGAAGGGCATAGCAAAATTTCCGTCGTGTGAATGTTATAATGCCTAAATATTATACGACAAATATAGGAGATGGGCCCCGACTACTAAGGGGCCCCCGGCCTGGGGGGCCGACGGTAGTCGGATCCCCACTTGGCCGAATCCTGGCTACGCCACTGGTTGATGTACGATGGTACAGTCATACTCAGCAGCCGTTATCATGGTGATGCGCGACGGTGACATTTGCTGACTGCTTTGTGTAATGCCCCGGCCACTAGCTTTGTGGTAATGCCCTATCTGGTTTCTGTGAAACAGCGACTGCAATAGGTATTGTTTCAAGACATGGCTTGCACTTTATGCTATGCCTATTCATATTACTCAGTACCTGAGTGATTGCAAGTCATTTCCGTCAAAAAGTGTCGAACACATATCAAATACGAAATACAATTATTATGGGCTGTTTGTGAGTAAGCGGGGGAAAATGGGCTTGAGAGGACTGGCGGGGCAAAGCGAAACACCAGGGCCTCCCCCACAAAAACAAGTGCTATCATCTGAAAGCAATTACCGTCACTAGCACTTGCAGACGCTTCTTCAGCTGTGGTCTTGGTGGTTTGTAGGTCGGTTGTGTTTTGCGGCGCAGGGTTAACAAGTGTTTTTTTTCAATTTCCTCTATAATTGTACAACGCTGGTAAACATTGAAAACTCTAGTAATAAAGCTTGGAGTTGAATAGTTACAGAATTGTTGAATCACACACTTGAGTGACAGAAAGTAGCTGTAAGATATTCATGATGGCTTTTGGCAAACTGTTCCAAAATAATTTTGTATCATAAACGCTTCACCGGGACCAGCTAGCCCAAGAGGCGATCCACTTTGCCCTGACGCTTTTCTCATATGCAATTTTTTCGAATGGCGTCTTTCATTTGGTGCTTTACTCCTACTTGGATTATATGCAAGTACTGTGCCAGTGGTGTATCCAGCCGATCCATATTTGTGGGAGGGTCAGGCCCACAATGAAAGAAAAAATTACACCCAGCTCTATGGTGACCCTAAAATATAGCGAATGTGACACCCTTTTTGGTGGACTAATGGCTATTTTTGGATACAAGATCCCATTATTTGGCGCCAATAACCTTAAACCGGTGTCATTTCCAAAAGTAACGCGACTCCTCATTTTGAACACCATTTCTGACACGACTTTCTGGCGGCAAAACAATACACACATGGGGAGTTACTACAACATTAAGGGTGTCAGGCATTTTAATGGGGGTATCCCGACAACCAAATGAGGAAATTGACTCTCTTCGTGAGGTGTCGTTACGGTGTCTGGCTCTTTCAAGAAAGGTGTCCGACTCCTTTCGTAGGGTGTATGAGGGGTGTCAGATTCTTCCAAGAAGGCGTCTGACTCTGCACTTAGCTTGCGAGTGGTCACGACCCTTTTGTATAGAATGTTGCCCCTCACTGGGGAGTCTGACTCTTCTGTGACGTCACAGCACGTGCTATTTCCGTTTTTGTTGCTGGAAAACGGCGCAAACCCGCCTCATTCTCTGTGCAGAAGCAATGGGAGCAGGGGAAGGTAAGTGAAGATATAATTTTATGCAATGTATTATAGGATTGATAGACTGATGCATTGGAGGATGCGCATTGCACACTTATGTGCCTTCAATTTAAGCAATATAATCGAGCATATCTTACAAGTCTACTTATTTGATGGATACTCTTTCTATCTGTTCGCTATATCTCTACTGGTTCAGATTAAATTACGAAATACCTTCATTTCCATTTTATCCTTATGGTGACATGCCTTGATCACAAGTTACCTTAAATTTGACCTGTCTAAAATTTTTCAGATGCTTTAGATAAAGACCTGGAGGGGTTATCCAACACATTTTACCGTTTTATCTATCTAACATAATTTTCGAGATTTCACAGGAAGGGGGGGCGGGTACACGCCCCGTCATAGTGAAGGTGCCTCAGACCCCAGTCAATGTGCGTCCGAAGGCTGCAGCAATCGGCTTTTGGTTTTGGCTGCAGTCATACGTCGAAAACTCACAGCTTCTTTTCCCTGTAATTATTCACGTCCTGTGTCCCTGTACGGTGCATTTGACCTTCATTTCTCCTCAGAACCCTGTGCCATTATGTACCATGTGCTATACAAGCCCCACATGCGAACATTTACGATACATTTCCAAAATTTGATCTCACCAATTCCATTCTTTCCAGGGCGTGAACTGATCCTGTTTGTAATATTTAACGTTGAACACCAGCACGATGTTTTTTTCTTACATATCTGTGTAAGCAACCTGAACGTGCTGTCTCTGCAAAACATTTTTCAAATTATGAGCATGATATTCCACTCAACATTGTGAGTACCTCCTATCGTAGGTGTTGAAAAGGCATCAGGGAATTCAGCGACTACGTGCGGGAGTGTTCTGAGTCACGAGTTCGAGAGACTTTGGTGTGGTCTCTCGACCCTAGTGCAAAGATGATGTAGAAGCTAGTAAGAGCGCTGTGAATTTTGTCACTACGTCTGTATCATTATAATGCAAAGGCCTTTTTCAAGACAGAGCCAACGTGCTTATATCTGAATGTGGCGGCTGCATAATAACTCAGAAAACTTTGATATGGGTGCAGCATTTGGGCATCCATGTGTAAAATTTTTACTGTTGAAATGTGTGCCGTGTTTGAGAACATGTTCAGTGATTATGTGTTGAACTCGTGAACTAATATAAATACAGAAATGCTCATCCACCATTACTTTTTACGACCGACTGGGTGGAGAAAGGGGTAACAAGGAAAATGATGCTAAGATGCGGAGTTACAAGTGAGGAGTCAATCTACGCTAACGCCAGAAGATGGCATCAATACATGTGTATTGACACCCTGACTTAGAGTACTTCGCAAGAAATACACCGTAAAGCAGTGTCAGGTACCCTTGAAATGGTGGTCAGGTAAGGAGTCAGATGGGTGTCGTGACTCCTTTCGATTGGAATCATCTCTTCTCCCAACCTTACAAAAACTCTCAAATACGGTGTCTGACCCTATATTGACAAAGGATTCGGGGGTAGTGACGCTGCTTGGCGGGGTTGGCCGAACTCCCCTCCAGTGGGGACTTTTCGACGGTGTCACCAAATGGCAACAAGGTGTCAATTCTTCTATTAGTGCAGTTCTGTTCACTGTGCTCAAACCATTTTCCTCTATAAAAACGCGAAAAGGACAGAATTAAAAGTGTATTACAATAACGATTAGCGCCGTGATCAGCCTCATTGACGGTCAAAAATATGGCATCAAGCTAACGTGAGCTTGGAACACATTTTGTTCTCATTGCATATGACACACTGTTTCATGCCGTTCTTGTAGGGCTCCGCCTGCACGCAAATCTCGTGGAACTGGAATGTTTGTCTCAGAAGGTTCGTTGCCAGTCCGACAACTGTAGAGCAGTCCCCTGGGTTTCCTGTGAAAAAAAAAACACAACCGATAAGACAAACAACGAAATAAATGTTTCAAGCTGCTTTAATTGCGACTCCATTGTGCGAAGCTTGGACCAGTTAAACAGGGTCAAAGTGGTGCACTCGGCTAGCCCACGCGTTTGATTCTATCACGTGACCTTGACAGTAAGCACAAGGTCGTGGGATCGAGCCCGCCCAGGGACAGGACTAGGTGCCCTGTCACAGGCCCAGTTAGTTCTCTTTTCCCTCGTCGCCATGTAACCATTTTGTGTGGTGGAACGGCAAGCAGTAAACAATATATATATATATATAGACGTGTCGCCCCATCACTGCCTTTTGAACGAAAACCATGAGACCGGTATAATGTATGTGCCTTAGGGTGTTTCGCATATCGCAGTCTAACGTGCTCCTATAATTTTATTTTGCCCTGGGGGTGTAGAAACATGATTATAACACTCATTTTGTCAGAATTTTTAATCCCATCCAGTGCAGAGAGAGAGAGAGAGAGAGAGAGAGAGAGAGAGAGGAAAAAGTTTCCCATATATTGAGAGAGAGAGAGAGAAGTTTCCCATATATTAATGCATTGACGACACTAGCGAACCTGGTGGCGGGAGTACGTACTAAGCTGTGTCCTTTTTCTAAGCTGGTGAGGAGCTGTCCTCAGAGCTCCGAAAATGTTTCGAACAACTTTAAAATAACATAACAAGTTTGGGCTATTACTTTTAGGCTAAATCGTTCCAGAGTGATCGTTAATTGGCCTTCATACGGCCCCGCGCGCGGTACCGCCGGAACCATCGTGACGTAACTGTTCTGAGTTTTTTTATAAATTTTGTCGAAGTTGTTCTCAGTTCGACTGCTGGAGTCGGAGTCTCACTAAAGTCATCAGAGGACTTGTCACGGAGACCCCGACCCCACCACCCGAACGAGCAACACCCACAATGAAGGGTTGATTTAGAAGCCAAAGTTTAACGTCCCACAAAGCACAGGGACGGCCGCCCCGCTCAGGTCACCCTCTCACCAGTCAGTTGCCAGCCGACCTGTACGTCGGGTAAACTATTGAGCGCCGGAGCGCCTCAGGGGAACCGATCCCAAGTCTGGACATGCACTGCCACTGCATGCTTCTGAGCAGCGGGCCGGAGCCCAACGCTCTACCAACTGAGCTACCGGGGCGGCTGTTTGACTATCAAACCGATGAAAGGAATGCGTGCTGTCATCCACCATCGATTCCAACAGCCTGAAGTCTAATATCAGGCGTTATATGTGGTGTTAACATGGTCCTAAAATCAGTATCGCCTCACTAATATTACCGGCACGCAAACGAAATACTGCAGTCGAGCTTGTTCGAGGCGATGCACGATTTAGAATAACCACACGGTGGTTCTTCTAAATCATGATCTATTCTGAATTCTAAGTGTTCTAACCAGTCGTGAACCCAGGACTTCATTGGGGGAAGGGGGGCTAGGGGCTCAAACCTCCGCTACCATTGCCCCGGAACAGTCTGCGACTACACATTAACTATAAGCAAACTGACATTTCAGGGTAGGGGCCTGAGCCCCTGAACCCCTCTTATATCCGCCACTGGTTCCAGCACACCTCGTCAAATCTTATCACGCCATCGCGACACACGCAGCCAAAAGTTCCATGTGAGCATCGCATCCCGTGTGCTGCACTATCCATGTGTTAAATAACTGGGCCCCGACTGTTTGCTAGAAGCAAACGCCAGTAGCTGATGGTGGCGGAGTCGGCCACAGATGAAGCCGTGCCACTGATCTTCCCCAACTACAGCCTTGGCGGGCTTTGTCGCCACCTTCACCGTACGCTCCACCGCTACCTTGTGACCCGAGCAGGCTTCCACTTTCAGCGGCTGGCTGCAGATCTCTTCCAACTCCTCGTCGCTGAGGCCACTTGTACATAAGGGCCGGCTCAGTGATGAGTTCGTGCTCCCTGTCAGCCGCCCGCAAAGTTTATGACTGACAGTATGCAAGGCCCCGGACCTTTGCATTCGGTTTTCGGCGACACTCTTGAATGGAGCGCATGGATGGCTGGGCACTGTCTTCTCCCGGTCAGCAGCCATCTCCAGCAGCACCGCCTCCAGGTGTGCCCGAAAAGCGTTGCGCTGAACTACTGGTCTGATGATATCCTGCAGCTGGCACGGCAGGGCTCAGACCAGCTGTAGGCTGTATGTGAGGCTCGTGGGTCATTCGGCACAGCAGCTGCGGCTTCAGATCCGAAACCACATCGGGACATAGTGCCCAAGCACGAACTTCACGATCTGGCTGAGCTGGTCAGTTAGCGAAGCTGTGGCCGTGTACAAGTGCAGCAGTCTTGACACCAGCGTCAGCTACCTACGTAAAAGGGGTAACGATGGAAAATGAAGTAAGAGTGTTTATTATATATGATTTACTACATCTTTATTCGTAGGAAGCTGTCTGATGGGCAATAAGACCGGGAACCCAGAAGGGAAATGTCCAGTTTTGCTTCTCAAGGACACATTAAACGGTAATACACACTGGGAAAAAGGGAACAATGGCTAAGAATATAGAATGGGAACAGGAAGGATGATGTTTCCGCCAGATAACACGAAAGCGGACAAGAGGAGAATGGCTTTGAGCCGAGTTGAATAGCAACAATTCTTGAATATGTCAACATGACCATTGTATGAGACATTCAAGTAAAAGTAACAAAAACCACATCATGTTTGATCCCAAAATTCCGCGCACAGCGTTGCAATGACTGTAACATAAATATTCTAAGACAGGCACTGGGTCTTGTCTCCGCCAGTTTCAGTAGGCACATTTCATTTTCAGCTGTAAAAATTCCGAAACCATGTTTCAATGACACTCACATATAACTATCTGGGCCAAGCGCACAGACCCCAGAAATTTCCCTGAATTGGATGCAGATTGCTCTATCCCCACACACGCCTAACTGGAGGGGAGTTGGTGGCATCTTTCGACCTGTGCAGTTGGTGTGCCATTAGCCGAAATAATGGCCTTAAAAATGAAGTAAAATGGAGCGCATCGTCGCATTTTATACCACGACAGAGTATCGTGTAAAATAAAAAAAAATTGTTGGCGAAAAATATGTCGCTGCGGGATCTAACTACGTTTGCATAAGCTTAGGCTTGGCCGACTTTTAGTGCGTTAGTAAGAATCTAAAACGTATGCAGTGCAGACATATGAAAAAAACAGACATTTTTCCTTTAACAATTTCCAAAATTGCTCGAACGACTCCCATTTGCTGTCTCTGTTACAGTGCAAAAGCGAAAATATCGGTACTCGACCTCCCGGGAGAAATTTGAATTGGCTGTGGCGCATAGGCACACGAAATATTGATGAAAAATTGCCTTCAATCGAATCTTATATTCGTATGCTCGCTTAATAATACGCTAATAATGTTTTAATGACCAAGATGAGACCAGTGACGATGAAAATAGAGCGTCATGTCGTTAGTCCCTCTGCCCCCCACCAGGTGCACTAGTATCTCCCGTTGTTAAGAGATAGGCAGAACTTCGGCTCTGCGCAGGATGGGTTTTACATTTTCATGGAAAGGAATGTTATTGTCGGGTTTCGTTGTGTTCAGAGCAAAATAAAATCATAGGAGCAGCTTGATCTGAAACAATTACCCAGGATATGACACACCCTACTGTACACACGTACATACAGCCCGTCGATTTTTTGGGGGAATATTACAGAGCGTCGGTTTTGGGTATATTTCACCGCAAGTGGAGCGTCCCTGCTGGAACAACTTTTCTGAATGCGGAAAAGCCATGTTTGGTCGTTGTTGAAATTGAGAGTTATTTGCTTTTTCGCTGTTCTCTTTGTGAACCGTTAAATTTTCCAGATAATTTCTGTTTAATGTTTAAGGTTTAGTTTTCAATCTAATAAGCTTAACAAGCAGTAAAGCCTCCATTGGTTGCGTTTTAGCATTTGGATCTCCAAGCTTATCCCAAAGGATGAACCATGAACCATGAACCATTCTCATACAGAACATCGCAACCCAGAAACCGCCCGGTACCACTAGCCCGGATGGCACATAGGCCCAATACATTCCTACCCAATTTTCTTTATACTGAAATCTGTGTTGAGTGACAGGAAACGCGGCAAGCTCCATATTTCAATACAATAGTTTTTGATGAAATTTGACTTGATAGTATTTAATTAAAAGTGTTTGGAGGCTTCACCAGCAAGGTCGAGCCTAGTTTGAGACTGATTGAGAGAGTAGCATGGGAACGGTGAGATAATCTCTCCGACAAATGGTTATAAATGTGTCCTGCATTGGGACAGAAGTGAGACACAAACATTATGTTTCTATACTATGACCAGGAAAAATATACGATATATGAAACATAAAAAATCTCACTTAACACGCACAATGGAGAGGGGTCTGTCGTCAACACGCAGTAGAATGGTCCTAAAGTGCCCCGTTGAGATCTAAAAATCGGAGAAGCTGAGAAAAACTAGCATTTGAGGGGATGTGGGGACAATGGTGGTCTACAATATAGCCAAGTTTTATTAACCTATATCAATATCTTCAAGGCCAGAGGTGGTCGTAAAGGTCAAATTTGGGCCGTGCTGGAAACAAATTGGAAATGTCGTGATTATGCAAAAAACCGGGAATACGCAAAGAAGGGGCTGCAGTCACAGAAAAAGGTCCCACAAATTTTTCTATGAAATTTTTAGGTCAAGGTACTCAAGGTCACTGACCTCTGACCTCCCAATATGAGATATTCTCAATAGTGTAAAATTTAACTGGCACTATAGCGGTCTTTGGACGGAAAATGGGAGGCTTGACTTTTAAAACAACATTTAAACTTGACCTGTGACCTTAACCTTGATATTGAGATTTTTAACACGCGCCTTGACGGGAAGGTGAGTACCCCCATCGGATTTTCCGGAAACTGAATAGGCCGAGTTCTCATAGCGGGAAGCTAGGTTTACAAATACTATATGTGACCTAGTAAGGTCATATTATACCTCATTCGATTCAGCTTGCTGCGAGAATTCGAACTGTCTAGGTTGTTTTTCTCTAGCTCTACTAGTTTAGATGTAATGACTGAAGACCTTAATCTTCATGTTATCCTTATGGTGACACACCTTGACTTCTAGTGAACTTAACACCCACCCCGGTGGGGCCCTGAGCCACCTTTGCCCTGGCGGGGAGGGGGGCTCAAACACGCCCTTAAAATAAATATAAAATAATATCAATGAATGAAATAAAAAATATCAGCCGCCTGTACAGAAATAGTCATTTTTCGACCAGTTCCTGTTTTCCCATGCATTTCAAATAGAGAGGTCATGCCCGTACCTGACCCTAGTTCATTGATATAAAACATCCTTTTACCGAATCGTGTATTTTCGTGGGTCTTTTTTATATAAATATTAAATCCATAGATTTGACATATTTTCACAGGAGCCACTTGGAATACTATCGGAGGGGAGGCCACGGAACGCAAACCTACAATTTTGGGAACAGTTGTGCAATTGAGCAAGGACAGGGTGGTTTAAGCACGGCGGCACTTTGCACCGTCAGTTTCCGTCACCGTCGGAAAAACTGGGAGGGGATTCAAGCATCCCTCCCCCATCAGGTCGAGGCTTCGTACACTGAAAACAAATCGACACAATGCCAGTGTGTTAGGTAAATTAACACACGCGTCTTGGGTGAGCAACCCACACTGGATGTGTTTTGCACCTGCAGCACAGCCGTGAGGTGCTACCGACGCGAAGATATTGTGTCGACTGATTTTGGCGGGATAAATACACAATGGCCTACACAAACGTTTGAATTTGACACAGGAATTCTGCACGGACACGCCTCTTGTGTTGCTGTGCACAAAGCCTGTGTTGCGTACCCAAGTATACTGTGTTTTCCGCCATCGCCCCGGTCGCCATCTTTTCGGCAGATAACTGCGTGCTGGCATCGAGAGGAGAGGTTACCATTGTTTGCTCGCCTTTTATTTAATACTATAAGTTGGTGTGTTTGGCATATATCTGTGATTTAGGACATAGTATGTCTCCCAGAGAGTTAGTATTCCCTTGTGATTGTTATTCCCGAAAATAAGAGTGCAAACAAGAGCTGAAACCCTTCCAAGGTTTGGACAACCACAGACTGCAGCAACACAAACAAGTAGCAAAAGTCCTTTACAGAGGAAATCATACCGAGAGGTGTAGTTTTCCAGTGGTAAACATGGTAAATCTTCTATAGCATTGTTTAGGAAAATAGCATGGAAACTAAAACCTTCAACATTATTTTAGGGGCCAACCCGCAAGCAAGAAAAAACATGGTCAAACACTTATAGCAAGCAAAAGGTTCCAATAACTCAAAACATGGTGGTACTGAGGATTATTTGGGAAAAACCTTAGCTTTATTTGTCTTATTTTTCTGTAAAAAAATTAGACATTTCGTCACATATACCTAACTTGATTCTTGTTTCGGCCTGAGTACTTAGAAAATCTGAGATGAACCACGTATGAAAGTGCATTAGAGCTGCTTTACTGAAATGTGTTCCTCTAAGGAGTAGAGCTAAAACCATTACTTGAAATGGTTGATTTTCTGGATCCAGCATCATGTTGGACACTACTTCCTTCAATAATGGTAACGCCACAGCCATCAATCATTGCAGTGTTAAGAAAAATTTATGTTAAGCATGAATTTGAACTGCTCTCAAGCATGTTGCAAACACCACTTGCGTAAAGAACAATAGCCAATGTCCCATGGATTCATTCTGATTAAAAAGACATTTGTAATCATCCTAATTTCTCTTTGGTTGTGGGGCATTATAGAATTTGTATACCCCTTCCACAGGCAAAGAGGTAGTTAAAAATGAACCATCTGCATTCCAGTTTGTAAAGTAAGGCAATAGGCAGCACAATGTAGGTACACTAGAAATATAAAATATTTTCAGTTGTTGGAACTTATTTTATGTAAAAAATTGGCCCTTTGTGCCCCTCCCCTGTCACACCTAAGATTTTCTGGAACTAGTACAGTCTTCTGGTTCATGGAACCCATTTTGTCGTTTTTCATCAGTGGCGGCGCTTGAACATTATGACAGCCTAGGCACAATTGGCTTAGAGGTGGGGACGTCGCTCAGGCTTTTTACCTGATAGTGGACAGAGGCGGATGCAGCAGGTCGCCTGGAGCGGGGGCAAGCTCAATTCGGTGAGCAAAAGAATATTTATGTTTAAATGTTGGATATCATAATATATATATATATATATATATATATATATATATATATATATATATATCAAAAACATGTCAGGGATTGTGGAAACGGTTATGCAGCAGTCTATGAACGTGCAAGACAATATTCAAGAAGAATAGGTAGGTAGGTAAGTAGGCCGGGAGGGACAAGGTACTCACGAGAGCTTCCCATTTCAAGGACGGCTTCGGCACTTCATTTTATATGACATCCAATTTCTCGCTGTTCGATCTAACGCATTTTTGAATTTCATCCCCCAGATTTTGTGCCATGACTCACGATCTTCATAAGGGTTTCCCAAATTAGATATCTTTCTAATTATTTCCAAACAACTGTACCGCACTAGAGAAGGCTAGAAATCCGCGAATACAAGTCAATAAATGAATCCGCTGTAATCAAGGTCCTAAGACGAGGCATCGCACGTGCTAGCACTTCAGGCAAGCCTAGGTTGCTGATTTTACGAGCCCGTACTCGCGTCCGAATGAATGAGGTATTAGAGATGTCAATCAAAAAAGCACACGTTAGGTTTGCCACGGTCTTAGGCAGATTCAGCGGATTCGTGAAGTGCCTGAGATCTCTACGGTAAAAGCTGCGAGCTTGGATTGTCAGAGATGCAAATTATTGGCTTTTTGACCCAGTGATCCGAAAAAGGAATACCTATTCTCTGCCACTTAAACATGGAGTCAAGTTAGATTTCTTCCACATAAAATACATACTCACTTCGACATTTAAAAGTGGCTAGGCAGTGCCTAATGTGCCTCCATGGAAGCGCCGCCACTGGTTTTCATAGAACTGCAATTGTTAATTGTCATTTCTGATGAGTGAAATTCAGGGCTTTATTCTATTTTTACTCAATGTGCTTTACTCAGTAAGCCATCAGATTTGGGCTTAATGTATGACTGCCCTCTTTACGTCACCTTGTCTTTCACCTGGTTTCCATGCACATTGGGCGCCCGATAAGGAGAGAGCTGAGGAGTGAGGATCAGGATCCAGCGACAGCGGTTTCCACGTCGCTTCAGCTTACGTACAGAGCTCTAATGGATAGAAACATTTTTCTCCTGAAAAAGTGAGTTCAGCACACATATTTGAAACCAAGCAAAACACTGGCATTGTGGGGACCTTAGTCTGTGCTGCCAGGTGATCTTTCACATACAATGATCTCAATAATTATATGAAATTATATATTAGGTACCTACTGTATACTATTTGACACTGACAAGCAGCACCTTTTCTGTGTTGTGGTTGCTGGTTCACCCCCTAACATGAAATGACCCGGTCTGAGGGCCTACTCAACTTCATAACCCACCTAAAACCCTTCCTTTGAAGTCGTCAAATCCGGCGTCAAATAACTTAATTTCACCTTTATGATTCAGAATCGGCTTTACTTTCCAGCAGTGCAAGCTTTATTCTGGCTGCCTGCACGAACAAAACAAAATAAAAAGGCCCAAGGTGCAGGAGATGAATCTTTGGTAATACCGAGAATGAAACGGAATGCTTGGAGGTCAATTTCTTTCAAAAAATATCCGTTATGATTGGTTTGAGTTCTGCAAAAAGTCTGAGCTTTCTAAATGTGTATGAAAGCAGGAATGTCATCAATTTACAGACCAGCAGCCAGTTTCATAAAAGTTGAAGAAAGGGATGGACTTAAACTGCGGATAAAACGTGTGGAGACACCCATGCTCCGTAACCATTGAAGCTAGAGACTTGCGGTTTTTACCAAAAATTATCAAAATATCTGACTTGTGATAATGTTGAGTTTAAATCAATCTCTGTATTAACAATAACATTTTAATTCAACACGTTACATTATTTAACCTGTGGAGAAACCCACACTCCGTAACCACAGCAGCTACCGACTCGCTGTTTCATCAATCATATTGGCCTGGTCCTAAACGGGATATTCTTTAGTTTGATTTCGATCCCACCACAGATAGCAACGTTATAACGTTAAACGTTAATTTTTGACCTGTGAAGAAACCCATGCTCCCTAACCACAGCAGCTGGCGACTCGCTGTTTTCACCAATCGAATTGGCGTGGTCTCCAACGGGGTATTCTTGAATTTCATTCTGATCCCTCCATAGGTTCCAACGTTATAATGTTAGACGTTAATTTTTGGCCTGCAGAGAAACCCATGCTCCGTAACCACAGCAGCAAGCGAATCGCTGTTTTCACCAATCGAATTAGCGTGGTCTCAAACGGAATATACTTGAGTTTCATTTTGATCCATTAACCCGCGCATTGACGGGGGTCTGAGCAACCCTCAGCTTGACGGGGGGGTAACCGCCCCCCTACGATCTCAAAAAACCGCGCAAGGTAGCGAAAAAACGGCAAACGGCGTTGGATAGCCCATCCACTTCTCCATCCAAAACATTTGAACTATTTTTTGTCAAGTTACATTTAACACGCGCATTGACGGGGGGGCGGGTACCCGCCCCTCTCGGGTTTTTCGGAGACAGCAGAAAAACAGCGGCGCGTAGCGCCGCCGTACTTGGCATACCTTTTTCCTCATCATTTTTACAACTTCTGTGAAAATTTTAAGGTTAGGTCCTCTCAGGTCAGGTCACCAGTGCAGGTCAAGTGACCCGACCTAAAAAAAGTTTAAGGTAGCATAAGTTGGAGCAGGTTGAACTTATCCGATTGAAACTCATGTCACATAATGGCCCCTCCGAGTTCTCTAAAATATGTTCCGGTATTTTTGATATCGTTGACCTAAGGTCAGGTACGAGGCATGACCTATCCTTCGGAAATACATGGGAAAAATGTTTTTACGGAATAACTCAGTAACGGATGGTGATAGAGCATTTATTTTAGCTGCATTAGACTCGCCTGGGCTTTGCAGTTCTAATGATATGCATTTTATATAATTTGACCCGAGGTCAAGTCAAATCAAGGATTTGTCCTAGCAAGGTCAAATCATATATAATTCGGTCTGGCTTGCTGAGAGGATTCATATAGTTCAAGTCGTTTTGCTCTATCTTTACTTGTTCAGATGTAATGGCCAAAAAACTGAATTTACATGTTATCCCTATGACGGCTGTTTTTGACCTCTCGTGACCTTAAATGTGACCTGCCAAAAAATGGTACAAGTGTTTTCGATGGAGAAGGGGATGGGCAGCCCAATGCCGTTTACTGTTTTTCGCTACCTACCGTGGTTCTCGAGATCTTACGGGGGTACCCGCCCCCGTCAATGCGAAGGTGGCTCAGACCCCCGTCAATGCGCGTGTTAAGGTCACTAGAGGTCCAAACATGCCGTAATAGGGATAAAATGTAACTCAAGTTTTTTCGGCCATTACATCTCAACAAGTAGAGATAGAGCAAAACGATTTAAGCTATATAAATCCTCACAGCAAGCCGAATCGAATAATATATAAGATGACCTTGCTAGGTCAAATCAAGGATTTGACCTGACCTAAGGTCAAGTCAAGGTCAAATTGGTCAAAATGCATATCATTAGATCCGCAAAAACAAGACAAGTCTAATGAAGGTACAATAAACGCTCTATCTCTATTTATTACAAAGTTATTGAGCTAAAACCATTTTTCCCATGTATTCCAAATGGAGAGGTCATAGCTCGTACCTGACCTTAGGTCATCGATATCAAAAATACCGAAACAAATTTTAAAGAACTGGGTAGGGCCATTATGTGATATGAGTTTCAATCGGGTAAGTTAACCCTGTTCCGACTTGTGCTATCTTAAACTTTTTTTGAGGTCAGGTCACATGACCTGTACTGGTGACCTGACCTTAGAAGAGCTAACCTTCAAATTTTAACAAAAGTTGTAAAAATGATGAGGGAAAAGGTATTCCAAGTACGGCGGCGCTACGCGCCGCCGTTTTTATGTTATCGCTAAAAAACCCGAGGGAGGGGTGGGTACCCGCCCCCGTCAATGCGCGTGTTAATAAATGCATACATTATAACGTTAAACGTTAATTTTTGGTCTGCGGAGAAACCCACGCTCCAAACCACAGCAGAAACCACGCTGTTTTCACCATGGGCGGATCCAGGGGGAGCAAAGTGGGCACGTCCATAATCCATAATATTTATTTCATGCTTTAGAAAAAAACACACAAAGGCTGCTACGAGGAACGCAAAAGCGCCGAAGTGCTTAAATCTAGGCGTCCCACGCAAACACAATCATGGTGCCATCTCAGCGCCGCCAGAGGCCACCGCACCGCCGCAACACTCGCCACCGAAAGTACGGCTAACTACACAACATCGAGCACTGGCTATAACATGATTAATTTAATGTCTCTTGTTAAATAACGAACCTCTTTGTGCCATGAACAAATTGAAAAACTGCGTGAGCTACTGCCCTGTCCTTGCCTGGAGGGAGATTTCGACCATGGATTAATTTGTCAATTTGGTTTTTACGATGCATGTTTCTTGAAAGAATAATTTAATATCGTAGATATGCTGTTTTCCATAAGAGTTCTTTGAGGATCAAAACGGGGACATTGCAGAAAATAATGTTCTGTATTTTCATTTTGATATCTGCACAAGCAGGAGGGGGAGTCCGAATTTTGAATTTGGTAGGCGTGAGCATTTAGTTTCGAAATCCCAAGCCTTAACTGTGTTAAGCAAGAGTTCTGAATTTTGGATCCTAATGAATAGTATAACGATGGTTGGTTGACTTTGAAGTGATCTCTTAAGTGTTTCAAGAAGACCTTAGGAGAGTTGATTTCTTCCATTCGATTCGGGAGCTTGTTAACCCTCGCCCCACCGGGGGCCTTCGATGGCCCCCCTAAGGTTTTTCCGGGATAGCAGAAAAACGAAGAGGCACAGCACCGCGGTTGAGGACTCTACCTCTCACTGCATCATTTTCCCATCATCTCTGAAATTTTTTATCCCGGGTCACCCAAGGTCAGGTCACCAGACGAGGTCAACCAAGGTCACCTCACTTCAACTTTAGAGCTCTGTAAGAGCTACATTTCGAATTCGATCAATTTGAAACTTCCTACTCTTTATGGCCCCACTAGGGTCTACAAGGTGTATATCCGGGATTTTTCGATTTCGTGCCCTGAGGTCAGGTCACGAGGTGACCTCTCCCAATGAAAAAGCATGGGGAAAAGCTGTCTTATGATCTAAAAGTCACACAAGCGATTGAAAATGCTCAGCTTGATCAGAAAAGCGTTCTTGGACACCCTTTCACGGATTCCAGGGGCTATATTTGCCCTTTGGCCTCTCCAAGGTCATCCAAGGTCACCAGGGGTCAAAAACAGTATTTTGACAATAACTTTTGACCTAATTACGATAGAGCGCTGAAGCAAACACCATCGTGTTTGTCTTGTTACTGGCTTTCATTTGATATACGGCACAGACACTTTTTGATCTTTCGTGACCTCAGGTCATCTTAGGTCACGAGGTGATCTCTGGAGTTCAAACTAATGGCGGGAGGTCTTTACGTTCCACATAGCGGAAAAAGGACTGACAATTTCTTATCAAATTTACTTTGCCAGACTTCAATAGCTCTAATGGCATGAGAGTTATGCCCAGTTTGCTTAAGCATTGCATACTTGAGTGAAAATAGCCGATCTGGACCTAATTTGACCTCTGGAGGTCAAACCATTGACCTGAGCACTAAAACATGCAAAGTAATTTCTTACTGAATTCACGCGAGCTTTCTATTGCACTTTGTGGATTTGCGCTAACGCCCATATTTTCGGAGTTAGAGGGGGGGCATCGATGGCCTCCGGTGGGGCGAAGGTGGCGCTGGACCCCCGGTGGGGCGCGGGTTAAATGATTTGATTGCGCTTGGTAGGAATGAGTGGCTAAAGTTTACCGTTCGAAAAGGAATCTCCGTTCTTTGGCGCGATGTACATAATATTCTGTTTAGTGTGTTGTCCCTAGTGTTTGGTAATATTGCGCTTACGTAAGTGGGAGTGTTGTCTGAGTAAAGTTGATGAAAAAGTTTAATTTTATGCAATTCTCTTCTAGATTTCAAAGAATTCAAGCCCAAATCCTGCATCAGCTTCCCGGTAGGCGTTCTGAAGGGAGTGGATGCTATTAGTCGTGCTGATCTGTTTTGTAGTCTCTCGAGTCTCTGGCTATCATGTAAAGTCAATAGTCCGTCATAAATAATGTCTGCGTAGTCAACGTATGGCATTAATAGGTAAGGTAAATCTGTTGTAGGGTTAACCTGGACAAGTAGGGGGCAACTGGGTACAGTAGGCCAAGCGTCATATTGACTTTTTTAACTATATCGTGAATAATAATAATTGTTGAGGTTTAACGACGCACCAACTGCCAGGGTCATACGGCGTCGCCAACTCTCACCCTGTTGGAAGGGATTTTGGGGATCAGATCGACTTATTCAGAGGCTCCGCCGGGACTTGAACCCGGGACCGGTGGCTTAGAAGACAAGGGTGCTATCCACTAAGCCACCTGACCCCTAACTATATCGATTCCATGAACATATTCACGATATAACTATATCGTGAACATGTTCATGGAATCTCAAATCATTGGAAAATGTCATTCCCAGTTGCTTGTGTTTAGCGGCGACCGGAATGACTAGACCGTCAAAAAATAGTTTTGGAATGTTTTTTTGTCTCCGGTAGGAAAATGTTTGTTGTATTGTTTTTGAGCCGTTAAAGGTGATAAGCCAATCCTGACCGTATTTTTGAATTATATTTAGGTCGTTTTAGAGAGATTCTTGCCATGTTTTCCATGTTGTGGCTGCCAAAAAGACAGGTGTCGTCTGCAAAAAACATCATTTCATTGTTTGTTTTTCCTGATAAGCCATTTAAGTATAATAACGCGAGTAGGGAGCCCAGAACAGAACCCTGTGGACATCCGCCGTTTAAAGATGACAGTGAGGATTTAGAATCATTAATGAATGCACACTGTTTTCGATCAGTCAGATAGGAACGTAACCATGGTAAAAGATCAGTCAGTCCAAATTCTCGTTCACATTTGAATAATAGTCCCTTGTGCCAAATTTTCTCGAAATAGCGTGATATGTCTAAATACAGTATTGTTTGGTCATGTCCTTTGTCCAACGTGTCGTACAAGGTGTGGGTGAGGTAAAATAGTTGAAGGTGTGTGCTGTGTCCTGGTTTGTACCCGCTCTGTCTTTCCGTCAACAGATCATGCTGTGTTAAATGGCCGTAGATTTGCTTGAAAATTAGTTTTTCAAAAACTTTCGATAAAGAGCAAAGCAAACTAAAGAGCTGCCACCCCGGTAGCTCAGTTGGTAGAGCGTTGGGCCCGGCCCGCTGCTCGAAGCATGCAGTGGCAGTGCATGTCCAGGCTTGGGATCGGTTCCCCTGAGACGCTCCGGCGCTCAATAGTTTACCCGACGTACAGGTCGGCTGGCAACTGACTGATGAGAGGGTGACCTGAGCGGGGCGGCCGTCCTTGTGCTTTGTGGGACGTTGCTTTGGCTTCTAAATTGACCCTCCATTGAGGGAGTTGCTCGTTCGGGTGGTGGGGTCGGGGTCACCGTGACAAGTCCCTTGATGACTTTAGTGAGACTCCGACTCCGGCAGCCGTACTAGGAACAACTTAAACAAAATTTATAAAAAACTAATTGGTCTATAATTGGCTGCATCGGCGGGGTTACCTTTGTTTTTATCAATTGGCTTAACATTTGCTATCTTCCATGATGTTGGGAATTTGCCTTGTTGAATCGACTTATTAAATAGTTGGGCTAAGGGCTCAGATATTATTACCGCGGTTGAATTAATAATTTTGACCGGAATTTCATCAGGGCCTGTAGATTTATTTTTGATTTAGTCCGTTGATTGTTATCAGTACATCCCTTTCTGTAATAATTGGTTTTAGCAATTGCGGCACAGCGGGAGTCGGGGTTTGTTTGATTTGGTGAGTATCACCATCAGGCAAGTTTGTCTGGGACACGAAGTAGTTGTTCAAAATTTCGGCTTTTGCTGTGTCTTCTGTAACGACGTCTCCATTATTATTTTGTAAGGGAGGGATGCACTCATTTTTTGTTTTTCCTGTCTTCCGACGAATCGTTTGGTGATATTTTTGAGGGTTTTGACGACTTTCTAATAGAGAATAAGCCTGTTGCCTGAGGAATTTAGCTTTTAAACCTAGGGACATCGTCACATTGTTTCTACATTGTCTCCATTTGGTCCAATGGTCGTTTAAATTGTCCCTATTTTTGTTTTCCTGGGAGCGCGCTTGTTTGAACAGCCGATCACGTGTTTTGATTAGTCGTTTAAGATGCGCATTCATCCAAGGCTTATCATTCGTCCTGAATGTGATATCGTTTCTAGGGATGGCGTTTTTAGCTAAATCAAGGAGCGTCGATGTGAAGAGTTCTGTCGCTGTGTCAATATCGTTGTCAAACATGTCCATCCAGTTAATCGTGATGAGTTGGCTTGTCAATGCCTCCGGGTTTAGCCTTGAATAGTCCCATATTATTCTCTTTTTCGTCCTAGAGCGTGTAAATTTACCCTTGATTGATACAAATATCGGGAAATGGTCGATATTTGAAAACGGAGGAAGGATTCCACTTTCAGTAATTATTCTGAAACCATGCACAGATCCCGAAGATTTTTCGTGTCACCTTCCATTCTCGTAGGTTCATGTATTACTTGTGCAATTATTATCCTGGATCCGCCTATGGGTTCATGCAGATACTTGTATTTAAATGCAGTGTTTAAAACGTTAGTTCTGTGTTTTTAGTTCTTTTGGTTAAAGGCATTTTGTGTAGCATTGCTGTGTTAACACAGTGCTAGTGTGTAAATAAAATGTGTAACGCGCCAAGTCGTGTGTTTTCATGGAAAATTCATACACAAGGAGTTTGTGTAGGCTGCTTGTGTTCACACAGTATCAGTGTGTAAATGCAATGTGTAAACACTGTGCTAACACACTGTTCTTGTGTTGGAAAACACACTTGAAAAACATACTGCCAGCGGCGACTAAAATTGTTGCGTTAGTTTGTCGCGCAGGAGCTGTGTTAACACAACATTTCTGTGTATTTTCATGTGTTAACACTATATCCTTGTGTCGTTTTGTTTTCACTGTAGGGCTGAATGCCCTGAATATTGTGTTTAACCCATTAATGCCGACAATTCCGGAGCTAGCTTTGAATATAAATAATGTTTGCTTTTGGCTTATTGGTCACCATTGAACATATATACAACTTTTCAGGAATGTCATACGACCGGAAGGCATTTTTTGAAGCGGCAACTTTGGTTGCCACTCGGCATTTGCGTAGTCAAAAAACACGGGGATTTTAACATTAAATCCTATAACATATCATTAAGTTTGATTTCTGTCTCATACTTTAGTTGTGTGGATACCCAACAGTACTACGTACTACGTACTACTACGTAGTACTACGTAAAAGTACGAGTTGCAAAAAACTTCCGAGTCCCTGAGAACTCAGTTGTAGTAGCTTTGAAAATGAGATCCTAATAAAGGTGTCAATCGTGTGCAGGGTTTAGGGGATATCAATTTTAGCAATGAGTGATGTTTAACGGAGATGGTACCCAGTCTCTGAATTCATTTCCAGGCTAGGCGTGTCTTATCGGCTTGTTATTTTAATTTCATCTTTGATTTTTGATAATTTAATCCCAATTTTAATCCCATCGTGCTACCGAACTCTTGCCAGCTGCCGACCCTAGATCAGGGAGTACGCTGGTTCCAGGTCTCACCTGGGCTGTGCTGTGCTTTGAAATGATTTCCAGCACGCACTCATGGATGAACTGCCGCAGGGTGATGTCATGGCTCAGCATCCTATGTAATATCATGGCATTAACGGTACATGAATTGATGGCCCTGTTGAAGAGCGGCCACCACCACTTTCTTAAGCGGATCCTGTTGCGATAGTTGGACAAAAATTGATCGTAAGTGTCAACTCCGCCCATAGTCTGATTGTAGATGGCCACAGACAATGGCATATCCACAGTCACTTGACTTTTCTCTTCCTGGGACCATCTTGTGGCCTTGTGCAGTAGGTAAGCCCCGAACTTGTTACTGAGCATGGTACTGGGCTTCTTGTCCTTCCATCGCACAAGAGCCAGATCGTCAGTGTAGGCTGCTGATAGCGCACCGCGACTCTTCTTGCTCATATGGACACTGTTTGCAAGCGGACAGTCCTTTGGGATCCGGTTATCCCGAGTGGTCCCAGTTTACCAAATCCTAGCAGCCGACAACTGGTCAAGTAGGGGTAGAGATGTAAATAGATTGTCAAATGTCGCATGATGGCCGGGACGCAGGGCACACTTCTCAACAAGGCCCAGTACCACATCTGCTCCTTATCCATATCCAGTGCTCGCCAGGTTAGTGGCAGAACCACAGTATGGCTCGGGATGAAGCACGTAGCCTTCCGTAGCGCACATGCACCAGAGCTTGTGTCATGCGTACGGGCTTTCTCCGATATACTGTTTGATCTTGTGTCGGTAGTACGGCACCATGAATTCGTCGGCGGAGACGCTCTCAGGGCTTACCAAAAGCTTGTTGACTTTGTTTATGGCGTCAAACAATGGCCGACCCTTATAGCATGGGTCCGGCCTTCAGCTGTCCATTTTCTAATTGTCTGTCAGGTGCATGACGCGAATGAGATGTTCAAAACGCAATTCTACGCATGCCCTGCGCGATGAGAGCGTTGAAGATATCGCCATCTTGTCGCCAGTATAACCGCCTTGAAGGAATTCGGGAATACCCAGAGAGCATCATGATCGCAAGCTTCGCCTTGAAGTTGTCAGAATTTATGCCATTGGTGTCTTGCTGATTTTTCCAGCTTATTCGGTGCTTTGCTTTACGAGAAGAGTGACAAGATCGTCAGACTGAAAGAGCCGAAAAGTCTGTTTGCAGATTTGACGGTCTCTTGAGCAAGCAGGGCGTCGCCACCGAGGGGCCTAGGTGGGGTCCCCCTTGGAAATTTGTTGAGCCCACTGTTGGGGAGATGCTATAGAAAATGCCGAATTTAAGCAAATGTAGGGGCTCAGAGTTTCCCCATTGGCCCCATCCCTTTCCTTCTCCGACTCGAATATCCATATAAAAACCCTTTTGAGGAGGTCCATTTACGTAGGTGACAGGCTTTTGAAGTTGGGAAACTTCTCGTCTAAACGGTGCTCAGTGCCGCTCCATACCCTTGGCAATGCCTTTCTGCCTTTTTTAGAAGAACTTGGGTCTGTCCTTTTGAGAATCCCTAAGCTTCTGCTGAAGAAGAGTCGATATCAGAAGAAGGTGGATCGATATCACCGCAAACATCCAAGGCGTATCCTTTTTATATTTGATAAGCTCTCGGTTGCAGCTACTATTCTTCTAGGGAGATGGTTTGATCTGGGATTTGATTCTTCGTCGCTCTGATCCGAGTCTTGATCAGTATCAGTATCTGGAATTTCTTTTGGTGGCTGAATAACTTACGAGACATTCAGCTTCACCACTGGCCCCGTCCCTCCCCATCAATGTCATCCCAATCTGACTGAGAGGATATATAAAATGTGGTTTACCGTCGCTGCAAGAGACAATGTGGCCCTGGTATAAAGTGGTGAATAAGTAAATAAACTTTTTTTCTGTGGATTGAGAATTACCCCATATCATTGATTGTGTAGTAAAATATTCCACTTTAAAAGTAAGGTGAATCTCCAAAGGAGGTATCAAATATTTTAGCATAATAAATGCATCAATCAGAATATTATATAGGTCCTTGCTTGTAGTGCGCAACCATGCAGATCACATTGTGTTTTGCAGAAGTACACACCGAAGTATAGAATAAACCATATTACATTTTACCGACACCAAACTATTTTGTTCAATATCTGTGTGAAGACAATCTGCAAAAGGGTACTTTTGAGAAGACATGAAACCTGAATACCAACCTATTGAAGAAAAGCACAGATAAAAACGAGAGGCTCCCAATTTTTTGACCGCGTAAATGCCGAGTGGCAACTGAAGTGGCCACTTTAAATTTGACGCCACGTAATTCTTAAATTGGATTTGGAACTTCACAAAAAGTGAACGGAAATATTTAACATGATCATTCTAAATAACGAGGCATGGAAAACACTCGCAAAGGTTGAGTAATATGCACAGTATCCACTTTTTTCAGCTCGGTGTCAGTCCATGTCGGGCAGCAGCCGCGCAGCGTCTGGTGCGAATCAATTTTACCGGCATCATCTTCGCCAGTGGGGTGCAGGAAGGGGTCAGACAGGTCACCAGGGGCCTAGGCTAGATATTTGTAACGAGATCGCCGCTCTGGGGGAACACTGTGACCAGCTGTGGCTGAGTCTTTGTTATGGCAACTATACTTGCCACTCGGCGTTAATGGGTTAACACATTAAAGGTGCATCGCAAACGGTAAACCAACGTATCTTTTGGGAATACATCGTGCATGAACCAGGCCTGAATTGTTAGGGGAGCTGTAAGACTGTGCTACTGCACGAATAGACGACAACGAGGACATGGCAGGGGTAGTTGCATCCGCGGCTGTATAATTCATATTGTTAATAGCTTTTGCTGACTTCTGGACTCATTTACAATATTTTTAGAGGACCAAATTACAGCTTGCTGGCAGAACGTCAGCCTCGGCACAGTGCATTACACCCAGCCGCGTGAGAAACAGAACCTCGGTCGACTGAGAAAACGTGCGTAACCTGGGCTACTGCAGTTCGGGCCAAGCGTTCAGCCTCTCAAAGGGCAGCCGACACGGTGGTGTTGTAGCCTTAATGTCTAAGCATGCGTGTGCGGTATACACGATAGTGCAATAAGATCCTCATAAGTTAGCAGTATAACTTTGAAAGGTCACAAGCAGTTCTATCGATATAGGCCCAGGTCTATAGTATGATCCTTTTGGCGTTTTTGGGCCTCTTTTAGATAGAAAGATATCAAGTTTGGTCACCAGATCTATATTTTAAGACTGCAAATAATATGTTTTAGAACAAATATCCACATAGCAGTTTCTTTGATTTTGTTTCAGTTTCTGGAACTGCAAGTCCTTCCTATGAAAACATTTAAGTCAAGAGCAGAGTAGAACATCAAATCCAAAACCTCGGCCCACCTCCTCCCCCCCAACAAAACTTAAATTAACGTTTGTCCCACCGACGCATGGACTTGGCTCTGATTTGTGATTTTTCTGGCCCAGTGCGGATTGACTTACGGACAGCTAAATGCACCATGACGACGTTTGAGTCCATGCTGAGCGCCCAAATACGAAGGTCGTGCAAGTCCTCCACGCCAGGCAGCGCCAGCAAAGCCGCGGCCACCTCCGCCGCGTCCAACTCCGGCGGACAGGCTGCACAAATAAACAGACGGTCAGGAAAACAGGCAGAGCCGTGGCCACCTCAGCCGCGTCCAACTCCGGCGGACAGGCTGCACAAACGGACAGACGGTCAGGAAAACAGGCAGAGCCGCGGCCACCTCCGCCGCGTCCAACTCCGGCGGACAGGCTGCACAAACGGACAGACGGTCAGGAAAACAGGCAGAGCCGTGGCCACCTCCGCCGCGTCCAACTCCGGCGGACAGGCTGCACAAACGGACAGACAGTCAGGAAAACAGGCAGAGCCGCGGCCACCTCCGCCGCGTCCAACTCCGGCGGACAGGCTGCACAAACGGACAGACGGTCAGGAAAACAGGCAGAGCCGCGGCCACCTCCGCCGCGTCCAACTCCGGCGGACAGGCTGCACAAACGGACAGACCGTCAGAAAACAGGCAGCCGCGCCACCTCCGCCGCGTCCAACCGCGGACAGGCTGCAAAACAAACAACAGTAGAAACGGCAGAGCCGCGGCACCTCCGCCGCGTCCAACTCCGGCAGACAGGCTCACAAACGGACAACATCAGGAAAACAGGCATTGGAAACGTTAACGATCATTCCATTCTGTGGGAACCATGTGCACTACGGTGCACGTTACAACACTTTTTTCGAAATCGGAACTTTTTCACGTGGTTTTGGATGGTAGACACAAATATAAGGAAAATCGTGCAACACAATTTGTCATTTTCTCGAGTTTAACACGCGCATTGACGGGGGTCTGAGCCACCTTTGCTTTGACGGGGGTACCCGCCCCCTAAGATCTCGAGAACCACGGTAGGTAGCAGAAAACGGTAAACGGCGTTGGGATGCCCATCCACTTCTTCATCGAAAACATTTTAACCATTTTTTGTCAGGTCACATTTAAGGTCACGAGAGGTAAAAAATGCCGTCATAGGGATAACATGTAAATCAAGTTTTTCGGCCATTACATCTGAACAAGTAAAGATAGAGCAAAACAATTTAAACGGTATGAATCCTCTCAGCAAGGCGAATCGAATGATATATAATTTGACCTTGCTAGGTCAAATCAAGGATTTGACCTGACCTGAGGTCAGGTCAGCGTCAATTTATATAAAATGCATATCATTAGAACTGCAAAGCCCAGACAAGTCTAATGCAGCTCAAATAAATGCTCTATCACCATCCGTTACTGAGGTATTCCGTAAAAACATTTTTCCCATGTATTTCCAATGGATAGGTCATGCCTCGTACCTGACCTTAGGTCATCGATATCAAAAATACCGGAACAAATTTTAGAGAACTCGGTGGGGCCATTATGTGATATGAGTTTCAAACGGATAAGTTCATCCTGCTCCGACTTATGCTATCTTAAACTTATGGGGGGGGGGTAGGGGGGAGGTGGAGAAAGTTTCCCCCCCATCCCACCCCCCCCGGAAAAACGCCCCCCCCCCCCCCAAAAAAAAAAAAGCCCCACAAACAAAAAAAAAAGTATCTTAAACTTTTTTAGGTCGGGTCACTTGACCTATTCTGGTGACCTGACCTGAGATGACCTAACCTTAAAATTTGAACAGAAGTTGTAAACATGATGAGGCAAAAGGTATGCCAAGTACGGCAGCACTACGCGCCGCCGTTTTTCTGCTATCTTCGAAAAACCCTGAGGGGGCGGGTACCCACCCCCGTCAATGCGCGTGTTAAGCAACGGATTTTCACTTTTTAACCTTCCCCAGTGGGACGGAAGAGCACTGACTAACCCCTCCAGACTTTTCGTCGTCAAGGAGAAGCGGCGGCGCCAACGCGCTCCGTACTTGGCACAGCCTATCATTAATCAATTCTGCAATTTCCCCTAAAATTTTTAATTCAAGTCATCTTAGGTCAGGTCACCAGGCCAGATCAAGTGACCTCACTTCAAAAAATGTTTAGGATTGCATAACTTGGAGCGAGGTTGATTTATCAATGTGAAACCTTTTTCATATAATGGGCTCACCGGGGGCTACAAACTATGTTTTGATATTTTGTATGCTGTTGACATAGGGTCAGGTATGAGTCATGACCTCTCCATTGGAAATGCATGGGGAAAGCGCAAATTTGCCGAAACAATGTTTCTTTTTCTGTATATAAAGATTATAGGGACATCTTATTCTTGGGATCACAGTATCACAGGCCACTCGCAAGGCTCATTTTGCAAGTTTTGACCTGTGATATCTGAGAGGTCATTTGGGTCTAGATAAGGATGTTTTGAGACTTACGTCAATAAATGCGCAGTAAATTGCAATCCAAATGCTATTTGCATTTGGATACCGATATGTTTGATTTATCATTACGAGTCGAGTGATATGCATATTGACTATGTTAGTTAGATGATGACCTTGACCTGACCCTAGGTCATGTCATTTTTATACTTTGATCTAGTATGGTCACATTGTATATCATTCGAATCGCCGTAAAGAGAGGAATCGAATGACGTGTAAATTTTGGCTCTAACTTAACTCAGCCAAACGCTAGAGTAAAGTGTTCTAAATTGTGCCATTTTGGCCTTTAATAACCTCAATATTACTCTGAGCTAAAACGTTATGGGAAGAGTTTCTTAATCGGTCCAATGGTCTATCAAACCATTCTTGCGCTTTTTCGCTTCCCCGCTCAGGAGCCGAATTGCCGCCCCGGTAGCCCAGGTGGTAGAGCGTTGGCCTCCGGCTCGCTGCTCAGAAACATGCAGTGACAGTGCATGTCCAGGCTTGGGATCTGTTCCCCTGAGACGCTCCGGCGCTCAATAGTTTATCCTACGAAGGTCGGCTGGCAACAGACTGGTGAGAGGGTGACCTGAGCGGTGCGGCCGTTCCTGTGCTTTGTGGAACGTTAAACTTTGGCTTTTAAATTAACTCTTCATTGTGGGCGTTGGTCGTTCGGGTGGTGGGCCTGGATACTCCGTCACAAGTCTCCTGGTGACTCTAGTGAGACTTTCACTCCGACATCCGTACTGGAAATAACTTGGAAAAATATAAGAAATGATGCGAGACGGGGGGTGTCAGCACTAGCCCAGCTTGTCAAAATTGGTTCCGATGTCGCTTTGCTTTTCAGCCTTAGTGATGGAATGCACTCAGTAATGAAGTGTTGAACAATTTCCAAGCTAAAAAGTGAAACCTATCTATATACATAAGTTGGAAGTTTATTGTAATGTTTTATCCAACAGCACATCACACTGTTTGCGCTCTCCACGTGCAGCAGTCTCAGAGCTATCGCGACCGGCCTCAAGAACATAAATGCCGCAGACGTGAGTCTGAGGGGCCGGTCCGGATGACTGAGACTGCTGCACGTAGAGAGCGCGGTGCCACGCACACAGTGTGATGTGCTGTTGGATGAAACATTACAATAAACTTCCAACTTTTATATTATATTATATATATATAGATGGCTTTCACTTTTTATCTTGGAAATTGTTAAACACATAAAGATCTTATTCCCTGTTCTGCCAAAACGCAAACTACGAATCTGCTGAAATATTAAATTATTAAAATACAAATAAAGAAACCAGAGTGCACTTCATCACTAAGGCTGAAAAGCAAAGCGACATCGGAACCAATTTTGACAAGCTGGGCTAGTGCTGCCACCCGCCCCGCCCTCTCGATTTTTTTTTTACTTTGTCCAAGTTGTTTCTAGTACGGCTGTTGGATTCGAAGTCTCAATAAAGTCATCAATGGACTTGTCACGGAGACCCCAACCCTACCGCCCGAACGACCAACGCCCACAATGAAGGGTTAAATTAGAAACCAAAGTTTAACGTCCCAAAAAGCACGGGGACGGCCGCCCCGCTCAGGTCACCCTCTCACCAGTCAGCTGCCAGCCGACCTCCGTCGGATAAACTATTGAGCGCCGGAGCGTCTCAACGGGAACCTATCCCAAGCCTGGACATGCGCTGTCACTGCATGTATCTGAGTAGCGAGCCGGAGCCCAACGCTCTACCAACTGAGCTACCGGGGCGGCAATTCGGCTCCTGAGCGGGTTAGCGAAAAAGCGCAAGAATGGTCTGATAGACCATTGAACCGATTAAGGAACTCTTCCTATAAGGTTTTAGCTCAGAGTAATATTGAGGTCATTAAAGGTCTAAACAGAGGGGCAGAAACTTCCCAAACCCGCCACCCGGAATTTTATAAAAAAATTAAAAAAAATAAAAATAAAAAAAAAAAAAAAAATAATCATTATTATTTTAAAAAAAAAAAAAAAAACTTTATAAAAAAAAAAAAAAAAAAAAAAATTTTAAAAAATTAGTCGTTTGCAGCGTACCATAGTAATACAATATTGGTACTGTGTTTTTACTAAACGAGGGACCCCGCTGCGAAAACCCGCAAACCGCTGTCACAGTTGCAGATTTTAACAGCAGCCCAAGGGGGATAATTTTAATAATTTTAAAAAAAAACCCCCATAAAAAAAAAAAAAAAAAAAAAATTTTTTTTTAAAAAAAATACACGATTGTGGGCATATTTAGGCATTAACGTACGCTCTTTTGTCCTTTTTTTGGTTAAATCATATTTACAGTTTGGTGTCTTCGATTTATTGGCCCTATTTTTCGAATTTAGTATTAGTACGCCTAAAAGCTACTAATAAAGTACTAGTGGTGGAAAATAAACATAGCTGGCGAATTCTACTTAAACTGCACAAAAGAGAAAAAAAAAAATAAAAAAATTTTTGGGGGATAAAAACCCAAAAAAAAAAAAAAAGAAGAAGAAATTTTTTTAGCATATTATTAGGTATATTTAAGATAGTGGGTAAAACTAGCTAGGAAAAAAATTTATCCCCATAGCTAAACTAAAAAAAAAATAAGATATTATAAAAAATAAAATACTTTCCCAAAAAAAAATTTTTTTTTTTTTTTTTAATATTTTTGCCTTATTTTTTTTTTGTTCTATAATATTTAAAAAAAATTTTAGAAGAGAGGAAGTGGAGGAAGTGGGGCGACAAAAAAAAAAAAAAAAAAAAAATTTTAATTATTTAATTTATGGGTACTTTAACAACCAAAAAAAAAAAAAAATATGTAAAAAAACCCCCCCCAAAAATTTTAAAACCCACACAAAAGAGGGGGCCGAAAAAAAAAAAAATAGAAGGGGAAAAAAAAATCTCAGAAAATCACAGAAATCTCAGAAAGAAATAGACTTCGAAAAAGCTGGTTGGGGTTGTTTTTTTTTACCAGTGGTGGTAGCAAGCACGGACCTGAACTGCATGGGTTAAAGCGGATTTTGACTACACTGGATCTTTCTTGGTATGTGAATTCCAATACCTCTGTACCTATTAGGGCAATAGACATAATTTTACATCTATGCGGCTAGTTGCCTCAGGTTTTACTGAAAGGAATGACCAGGCAGGTGATGATCGTGAGTGGGATGCAAATTTTAAGCATTTGATGTGTTTATAAAAATGCTACCTAAGGTCCACTTACCAACACATTTTAGGTAGATTCAAATACTATGTTGACATTGACATTTTTCTTTTGTTGATATGTGAGATAGAAGTTTGGTGGGGGGGGGGGAAGCTGTGGCTAGGGTTCCCAATTGTGTGTCACGTCGCTCCCATTAATAGGTATGTTCCAATAATGACTATTTTCATGATAATTGCTACATTGAATCATGTGGAAAAGTACCATAATTGGAAACACTCCTTCCAAAATGGATACTTCTTCAAAAAAAATGCATGTCATTGGGGAAACTGCAGTCGGTTGCCATAATAGTTATGACCCCAATACTGGAAAAATGACCCATAATTGGATTTTCCTTCCAAAACAAAAACATGATCTATAAATGAAGCTCGTTTACTTCTTTCAGGCTGTAATGGTTTGGTGCTAGAACCTTGTCTGCTGAAAAGTAAGGGACAGGTAGAGGACATTCGCATATTGGAAATAGTATTCAAGATCAATTTTTTTAGCTCTGTGTGAGGAGGCTCGTCGCATTGGTTTGTGCGCAGCAACTTCGATCTGGGTCTAAATAGCACAATTTAGAACACTTTATTCTAGTAGTTGGCTGATTTAAGTTACAGCCAAAATTTAAACGTCATTCCATTCCTCTCTTTATGGCGATTCGAATGATGTACAATATGACCATACTAGATCAAAGTATAAAAATGACATGACCTAGGGTCAGGTCAAGGTCATCATCTAACTAAACATGGTCAATATGCATATCACTCGACTCGTAATGATAAATCAAACATAGTGGTATCCAAATGAGAGCTCTATTACAATTTACTGCGCAGTTATTGGCATAAGTCTCAAAACGTGCTTAGGTAGACCCAAATGACCTCTCAGAGGTCACAGGTCAAAACTTGCAAAATGAACCTTGCGAGTAGGCTGTGATACTACGATCCCGGGAATAGGAAGTCCCTATAAGCTCTATATACAGAAAAAGAAACATTGTTTCGGCAAATTTGCGCTTTCCCCATGCATTTCCAATGGAGAGGTCATGACTCATACCTGACCTTAGGTCAACAATATACGCGTGCGACTTTTAGACCAACTTTTGACCTAACTTTTCACGTCAAGAAAAGTCACGTGCGAATTTTAAGAAAAACAGCTTAATCCCTAGCTCTGTAACTTTACTGTTTAATTTTAGGTTTTATACTGTTTAAAAGGGTAATTTTGCGTTTATATTTTGCTTAAAGTGGATATTAACCAGTGGCCGCAGTCTCGTTACTTCAATCGAACGATTTATACTTTAATTCAGTGGTTACTACTGTGCTACCATTCTGCCCAACTTTTTGCTCTTCGTGCTATGCTGTGATGTAGGATTTCAAACTTTGCTCTGGTTTACGTATTATCGTAAGCAATCATGTGCCGTGCAATCATCTCATACACGAAGAAAGAGCTGCTGAATCACCGTATCCATGCTTTTGAACCACCCCGCGCCATCCCAACCATCATTAACCGCAGACCTGAGCCGAGATTGAAGACCATGGCGGACCCAGGCAACCAACGTCTGAGATTTCTTACGGAACCAAAGCTGGTAAACATCTCACAACCAGTGCAGATACCAGTCACGTCACCATGCAGACCACCACAGCCTCTGAAACCCAGCAGACCAAGGGTTTTGAGGGTGGTGACCAACGTCGATAGAATGGCCTACCGAGTTCCGCAACGTACGAATAACGCGAAACGACTACGAATAGCCCATCTGAATATTCGCTCGATTATGTCGACCGAGAAGATCGATAAGACACGTCCTCTACTGGAAGATCATAAGCTGGACTGTTTGTGTTTGTCAGAAACATGGGTGAACAACGCGACGGCGGGAAACAGTTTGATGATCTTTCACGGATATAAGGTCTTTCGACGAGACCGTACCAATGCTAAACGAGGACGGGAAACCGCTCGTGGCGGAGGTGTAGCAATCATCGTCAAAGGTAAGCTACTGCCACAAGTTCTGAAGGTAACCTTCCGACGCAAAGAGTCAATTGGAAACATTGTGGATTAAGGTCAGTGGCAAAGGAGCTAGAATAATAATAATTGTTGGGGTTTAACGACGCACCAACTGCCAGGGTCATAGCTGATTAAACAACCGACCCATACCGCTATATATTCGATATTCGATATTCAATCACCCAAAAGCGAGCATCGAAGAGGACCTAGTCATCGTGTCCAAGTGGCTCAAATCAAACGGCATGAAGCTGAATCCGAACAAAACCGAATTCATTACATTTGGAACGCCTCATCAGACCAAACAAGCGAATAATTTTGAAGTTACTTTTGAAAATATAACGCTGAAATCTGCCCAAACAGTGAAAATTCTTGGAATAACTTTGGATAAGCATCTGACTGGGGAGCAGCAAACATCCATAGTCACAAAACGATGTTTTGGCTCACTTCTCTCAATCAACAAGCTGGCTCACACTCTCCCTCGAAAAACAACCAAAACGCTGGTAGAAGCCCTCGTGTATCCTCACATGCGGTACTGCCAGCCCTCCTGGGCACCAGTCACTGATCAGAACCGCCAAAGGATGAACAAGGTCGTGAACTTCGGGGTTCGAATCGTCACCGGCAAAAAGAAGTACGACCGAATCAGCGCAGCCAGGTGAGAGCTCGGGTGGCCAAGCTTTACCGAGCTCATTTCAACATGCGACACATCAGCCATTCATAAATTGGTTCACCTAAGTGAAGGCCCACAGAAAAACAAGTATCTGATCAAGAAAAGGCATGAGGTATCATGCAGGACAACACGTGCATCAGGCAACACTACCATCATCCAAACTTCCAACACAAGACCACCAAATTTAGAAACAACACACAACAGATTCCCACACCGAGCCGTCAGAACCTGGAACGCACTGCCTACGACTGCAAGACACACCAAGAACATCTACAGCTTCAAACAGAAAATAAAGAAACTCATCCGACCCTAAATCATAATCTGTGTTACTGTGTCAATCCATTATCAGTAAAATCCATGACTTTTCATTCAATAATTATAATAATAGTCTGTCATCCATAATTAGCACAATCGATGTTAAACGACGATCTGTGTCACTGAGCTAAGTGTAAATGGAGATGTAATTGCCACGACAACGTGGGTATCTCTGAGAAAGCAAATAAATACATAAATAAATGCAAAATACCATAATATAGTTTGTAGCCCCCGGTGACCCTATTCTATGAAAGAGGTTTCACATTGATAAATCAACCCTACTCCGAGTTATGCAATCCCAAACATTTTTGAAGTGAGGTGACTTGACCTGGCTTGGTGACCTAACCCGAGATGACCCAAAATTAAAATTTTTAGGGGAAGTTGCAGAATTGATTAATGATAGGCTGTGCCAAGTACGGTGGCGCTTCGAGCCGCCGTCTCTCTTCGACGACAAAAAATATGTAGGGGGTTAGTCAGCACCCTTCCGCCCCACTGGGGGAAGGTTAAAAAGTGAAAATCCGTTGCTTAAACTCGAGAAAATGACGATTTTTTTGCACGAATGTCCTTGTATTTGTGTCTACCGTCCAAAACCACGTGAAAAAGTTTGATTATCTAAAACCGTGTTGGTCGTCATTGAAAAGGGTTACCGGTTTTAAGTGAAATGTTATTTGGATGTGAGCTAGTTTGTGAACTATTTTGCAAAGCACTGGGGCAGTGGCGACTGGTCTAAAATTAGAGGCGTCAGATGGGTCATTCTTTGTATGTATTGTAATGATTACAGCACTCTTCCAACTGGATGGAATAATTTCATTAGCAAAGCTAAGGTTAATTATTCTAAGTAAATATTGTCAAAGTATGTCAGGGCAAAGTCTCAGTATTTTTACCGGTATATCACCTTCAATGCTACAGTTTTTATTTGGCAGCAGGAACAATACTCGTTTCAATTGCTCCAATGTGACAGGTGTTATTCGTAACGCCCCAGCATTACGCGCGTTAGGAGCAATTTCAGTCGTTCTCGTCCCGAATGCTGGTATTCAGTTGTCATGTCATATTTTGTGCCCTCCGAGGTTAGATTTGTAATGTCTTCAATGCGCCATCTGTAGCGTTCACCACAGCTTTTTCAGGAGGACGAGACGAGCGCTCATTGCAAGGCCATAGAATCCTGTTCATTGTTTTGTTTTTGAGGTACTGATTGTGTCGATGTGTAGAGTGGCATTTCTAAGCTAAATCGTCACAGGACTGTTAAGAATATACTGGGGCAGGAATTGCCACTCAAAGTTTCATATGTTAAAATATATATTCCTATTATTCGCATTTGAAACGTCACTTATTACTTCAATTATGACTTTGCTCAATGAAGGACATGCATAGAAAATGAAAAAGTCCCTAGGCCCTTTATTTTACTCATCTGCCAACGTTTAGCATCTTTCATCATTCCTATGCAGGAAATGATTTATGTCATCAATCAATGCATTGCACTTGTCATACTATTGAAGGAAATGTGCCGTTAGTAAATACCTATGTGTTGCAATTTTCGTTTTATTGAAGGAAATGTGCATTTGGGTGTGCATAATTTGCCACCATTCTGAGTCAGAGTCGACTCCGACTCAATGCTTATTTGAGTCAAATTCGAGTCGACTCATTTCTGAATTTGGACTGAGTTGAGTTGGCTCTCCATTTTCAACATGGTGCGTCGAGTCGGAATCAGAGACAGCCGTTAAGCTGTGAGTCAGAGTTTCGGTCGTGTCGAGTCGAGAAAATTTGAGTCAACAACAAGTCTGATGACAAAGAATATTACTGGCCAAGTATCACCTCTAAGTATCAAACTACTACTACTTAACTCGTATTTCTAGACTCATAGATTAGACCAGACTAGATTCTACTAGATTCTAAACTAGACTCATATTTAAAAAGGCTATATTTCGTTCTTTTTATCTTTGATACCAACAAACCATTAAAATATACTAAGAACCATGACCCCTATCTCCCGCTCTGGGAAAATTTCAGTGTTGTTTCCGTCCTACTCATACTTTTTCTTACTCGTTATCATTTTTACAATACAATTATTGGGGAGTTAGCTTTTAAATACATTCACTGTCCTCTTGGCTGAGGAAAAAACAGAAATTAAGTTAAATAAATTATGTTTTCAGTACATGCCATTTTTAGTAGGTTTTGAAAGACACTACAAGGGATGTAGATGTCAGTATTTGGCAAATTTTTGCATCCATCTCACTACGTCCAAGTAATATTTCCCCCTCTCCTTCGGTCTCTGAAAATGCATCCAATAGATGGAGCTGCGCCGCTGCATGTCGATTTTCCCCGTGATATTTTGAGGCAAGGGAATTATCGTTGCATCCCGTCCTCTCTCTTTCAATCCGAATAGATATAAGCTCACTCTATGATCTCGCCTTGGCTAACAATATGTCAACCCAATCTGCATCATATTCGCGGGCCAAAAAACTTTCATACGTGCAGATATCACTAACTCAGTACAATACGCATGCATATTAGGTGGGTCATACTCATGAGAAAATTGGTATTGCCGTATTTTAACTGCGCACTACGATTTTATTATGAAAAATGAATTTCTAAGAAACTTTCTCTAAATAAATTGTGGTCAAGAATTGCTTAAAAGGTCGCAAAGACGCACTTTTGTGTTTTTGACGTTTTAAGTAAAGACGTATTGGGATAATTCCTACTCTCATAGACAGTGTGAGCATTAGAGCGATCACGAGCTATCGCATTCCGTCATGCAGGCCACGAATTCAGGTTGCACGTGCCACAGGTGGATTTATGCGAGGTGTTTGGGGAGTGGGAATCCGAAAAATATTGTGAAAACATTGTTTTTCTACGAAAATCAACCCAAATTAGCTAAACCTGGGTAATATTTGAACGCTTTGGGGGCCATGACCCGATTCCTTCCCCCTGGATCCGCCCCTGGCACGCCCAGTCAATAGCATTTGAAGACTAGTAGAAATGGATAAAGGGCGGCGAAATAAATAAATATATTGATCAGTCTGGCGTTGAGGGAAGGGCTGGAGAGCTCTCCTCGATCCGGGGGTCCTGGATGGGTTACCTCTAGCACGACAATACAAGCCCTATACAAAGCCTATTAGAGACCCAAAATTCACGGGCTCCTGACCCTCCCCCAACACCTCTCAACCTATGGTTGAGGCTACTGGAGTGATGACCGGCCCTAATCATAACCTTGCGATGTTCTTAAAAACAAACAAGGAGAAATTGTTTAACCACTGCTACAAGTATTCAAACCCTGGACTTCGGAACGTTTGGGTATGTATGATATATATGATATGTTATATATATATATATATATATATATATATATATATATATATATAATAAGATACAATTTATCGTCAGTTGTTATACTGGGGCATTCTCATGCCAGTCAGGTCTCTGTGTACTATTGATGCATCAGTTATCGGCTGTTAAAGTTCTGCAGCTTTGGAAAATTGCTCCTAATCTAGGATCGGGTCAGGCCCGGCGTGGCAGTTCTAGTGGCGCTGGTCGTCCTGGGCTGGTGTGTATTGGAGTGTGAGATTGCAATGCAGTTATCGGCTGATATATATAAATATATAAATATATTATATAAATATATAATAAACACGAACTGACAGATAGTCAGCAAGAACTCCTAAACTTAGGATTAAACTGTCAGTTTTATCCAAAATACTCTCAAAAACAGAAAAAAGCAGAAATCGAATTACTTTACCAACAGATTTGCAGCCTGCACACTGCTGGTAAGATTGAAGTAAACCCTGACATTCAGGAGCAGCTTCAAGCCGAGAGCACGAAACATAGGGGTAATTCTAGGAGCACAGTATTAAGTCCCAGATTACGTTAGGCGGCAGGAGAACTAAAAACAATACAAACATCGTAATTAGGCGCGCAGATAAGGCCCCCATATTTGTGATCCTAGACCGGAGTGCTTATCTGGAAAAAGTCAATGCTATTCTTAATGATACTTCCAAGTTCAAGAAGATCACAAGAAACCCCATAGAACAGCAGAAGAAGGCACTAAACAAGCTGATAGACGCGGCTAATGCCGTTCAAGGAGACGTTAAGTTGCAGCGTGTCATCGGAGAGTTTAACCCTGGATATTTATACGGGAATATAAAGACACACAAAACGGACAACCCGATAAGACCTATAATATCTCAGATTCCTACACCTTCTTATACATTGGCCAAGAAGCTTAATAGTCTTCTATCTCCTTCATACCAGGAACATACTCGTTGAAATCATCTACGGAATTCTTAGAAATACTCAAGCTCCGAGAAAGAAAAGGCATAATTGCTTCTCTTGATGCCCAAAGCCTTTTTACGAATGTGCCCATTGATAAAACCATTCAGATCATCCTTGACAATGCCTTCAATCATCCTGATCTACCACCACCTCGGGTACCACGTCATATACTGGAAGAGATGCTATCTGTTTGCACAAAAGTGTCCCCTTCCGTTGCCCAGAGGGCAAACTCTTCTATCAAGTAAATGGCGTTGCGATGGGCTCCCCCTGGGAGTATTATTTGCGCAAAGCTACATGTCCTACGTGGAGGAGAAGGCTCTGGAGAAGATGGAAACCAAGCCCTATCTTTACTGTCGCTATATTGATGACATATACTCAGATGTGAAGGACACTGAACAGCTTGAAACTCTGAAGAACAAGTTAGAGGAGGTCTCTGAACTCCATTTCACGACGGAAACAAGTGTTGAGCACAAGATGCCTTTCCTCGATGTGCTGGTGGATGCCACCAATGCTGAATACACAACACAAGTGTACCGTAAAGAGACAAATACGGGTCATTGCCTCAACGGTAAAAGTGAGTGCCCACAGCGGTATAAAGACAGCGTGATAAGAGCATACGTCCATCGTGCGCTCACCCATTGCTCGTCATGGGCGCTTATACACCAAGAGCTGAACCGGATCGAAGTGTTCTAGCTTCAAACAACTATGAGAAAGCCAACATAGAAGAAATAATTTCCAGACAACTTAACAAGTACCATCAGCAAAAACCAGATAATGAAACCAACAAAGGAAACGACATCAGGATTTTCTACCAAAACATTATGACAACCCAATATAAAAAAGAAGAGAAGACCCTGCAGGATATCGTCATCAAAAACTGCAAACCCAAAAACCCAGAGCACAAGATCAGCCTGGTAATATTTTATAAAAGCCCAAAAATCTCAAGTCTAGTCATGAAGAACAACCTGTCCGAGAAGAACTCGAAATTAAAAGCCATCAACATAGTCTACCAATTTAAATGCCCATTTGGTGACTGCGCGCACCGTCCAGAGCGTAGCTATGTTGGTTACACAACGACGAGCTTCTCAAGGAGGATGACTATGCACTTGCAGAAGGCGCTCCACAGAAACATCTAAGACAAGACCACGACAAGACCCTGACAAGAACCATCCTCGTCGATAATACAGACATCCTCACTCGCTGCCAAGACAAAAGAAGCTGCAGGTTCTGGAGTCAGTATTCATCCGCGATCTCAGCCCGACCATCAATCGGCAGATGAATCAAATATCCACATTATCATTATTCGATGGCGCCCCTGGGCTAGGTTAAGATAAGTGTGCGTAAAGTTAGGTAGCATAAGTGACAAAGGATTGCCCTAAATAAAAGTGTTTAGAAATATGTTAGAATATGTATGTAAGTTTAATTTTAAAAACCAGTATCGTGTCTTTTTCTTGATGGTGCCCTCATGAGCTATCAGCATGAAATTTTAAACTAAGATTTGTCCATGCTGTTTAAGAATTAACCCGCGCCCCACCGGGGTCCGGCGCCACCTTCGCCCCACCGGGGGCCATCGATGGCCCCCTCTAACTCCGAAAATATGGGCGTTAGCGCAAATCTGCAAAGTGCAATAGAAAGCTCGCGTGAATTCAGTAAGAAATTACTTCGCATGTTTTAGTGCTCAGGTCAATGGTTTGACCTCCAGAGGTCAAATTAGGTCAAGATCGGCTATTTTCACTCAAATATGCAATGATTAAGCAAACTGGGCATAACTCTTATGTCATTAGAGCTATTGAGACCTGGTAAAGTACATTTGATAGAAAATTGCCAGTACTTTTTCCGCTATGTGGAACGTAAAGACCTCCCGCCAGTGGTTTGACCGCCAGAGGTCACCTCGTGACCTAATATGACCTGAGGTCACGAAAGGTCAAAAGTGACCTTGCCGTATATCAAATGAAAGCCAGTGACAAGACAAACACGATGGTGTTTGTTTCACCGCTCTAGCTCAATTAGGTCAAAAGTTATTGTCAAAATACTGTTTTTGACCTCTGGTGACCTTGGATGACCTTGGAAAAGTCAAAGGGTAAATATGACCCCTGGGATCCGTGAAAGGGTGTCCAAAAACGTTGTTCTGAGCAGTCTGAGTATTTGCAATCATTTTTGTGGCTTTTATATCATGAAATAGCTTTTCCCCATGCTTTTCCAATGGGAGAGGTCGCCTCGTGACCTGACCTCAGGCACGAAATCGAAAAATCCCGGATATACACCTTGTAGACCCTGGAGGGGTCATGAAATGTAGGAAGTTTCAAATCGATCGACTTTGAAATGTAGCTCTTACAGAGCTCTAAAGGTGAAGTGAGGTGACCTTGGTTGACCTCGTCTGGTGACCTGACCTTGGGTGACCCGGGGTAAAAATTTCAGGGATGATGGGAAAATGATGCAGTGAGAGGTAGAGCCCTCAACCGCGGTGCTGCGCCTCGTCGTTTTTCTGCTATCCCGGAAAAACCTTAGGGGGGGCCATCGATGGCCCCACCGGTGGGGCGAGGGTTAAGAGCTAGTTATATCGAGACGATCCGAAAGTAGATGAGTGTATTTTGTATGCATTTATGTATTTGTACCAATTGATATGCCCGAAGATGTTAATGTGATTGACGAAACGTCGCGAAATGTATCATTTGGTAAACTATTATCTGAGTTTCCATCCAACGAGCAGAGAAAACTAATAATGAAAATCGAAACACTGAATAGAAAACTGACAAATGCCAAGCACGCTGTCATTTTAATCAAGAATATATATATATATATATATATATATATATATATATATATATACATATTTACCAGAGTTCATCCCCCAGGACTAGCACTGATAAGAGGAACTATATTCCGATCAAACACACTTCAGCGGCCAGATTGAGATTCCAGAACTCTGCTGTTCAGACAGCAATAACATATGATGCTTTCATGAGAGATCTGATGGAAGCTGGGCACGTTTCGAAGAATAAGCCATACCCTACTCTCGATAAGAAGATTCCTTGGGCTCAGAACTTTATTCTTTAATAACGCCTTGTTCACGTGGACGGTCCACCGGCCTCTCGAACAAGGCCACTGCAACCTCTTTAATTGGCTCGCGTGCTGTGTGGAAGGATTGAGCTGGAGTGTAGTAAAACCCATGTAATCCATCGGGCTCAGACGTCACCGTAATTAGCTCCCGTTCAAGTTGCCTGGCATTTTTCGACGGTGACGTCATCGCCGCGATGCCGCAGGCGTTTTGCGGCTTAAAGTATCGGCAAACTGGGTATGTTTGGCATGGTCAGTAAAGCTTGCAAATGACTGAAAGACGTCAAAAATGGCTTAGTTGACAAGTTCGATCATATTTCTAGCCAGTACAGAGTTTCTGCAGTCCTAAGACCGGCCTGCAGGGACTTCAGGGGCTTTTCTCGCAGTGGTGTTCCGTTGCTCTTAACCCTTGCCCCGGTGGCGGGTACGAGCCACCTCCGCCCTGGTGGGGGGGCTAAAAAAGGCCCCCCACGATCTCAACAACGAAGAGAGCTAGAAAAAAGCGCAAAACGGCAATCGAAAGCTCTTCGAAAATGATATCGAAAATACTCGAGTCATTTTTCTTGTCAGGTCAATATCAAGGTCACCAGAGGTCAAAATAGGTCAAAATCGCTAATATGGGGTGTACTAAGAAAACCTCATATATCTCAGAAACTATGATAGCTAGAAACATTTTTCTAACACCATTCGAAAGCTCTTGAGATGTGCTTTCATTACAATGCGATTCATTTTCGTGTCAGGTCAAAGCCTAGGGAGCTACAGGTCACTAAATATTGGACATATTCTTGGGAATGTCCATAGCCACCCATGCGTAAGAGCGTTTACTTTTTCGCTAATAGCTTCCAAACCAAACAAGATACAGCCATAGTTTATGCACCATTGCAATCCTCTCGTCAATACAAATCGAATAATATATGATATTGCTATGCCAGGTCAAATTTAAGAATTTGACCTGTCCCAGGTCAACGGTCTGACCCAACTTGACCTGGTATAGTCATGATGTATATCATTTGATTTCCAGTGACTATACAAACACTTTGGTGACAAAATAAAAGCTCTATCTTTGTTTATTCAAAATGTATAGAGAAAAACACAAAAAATGCTTATTTGACCTAAGGTGACCTTTTAAAGGTCAAAAGTCAAAATTTTTGACATCAACTTCAGAAATGGGCTAAGAGCAAGTCGCAACCGATGTTTGAAGTTGATTCCATCCATACTTACTGAGAAAAGCTCATTTCGTGATTTTCCCTATGTATTGACAATGGGGAGGTCATGCTCTGCACATGACCTTAGGTCACCAATATCAAAAATCCCGGAACAAATGTTGTAGCTCCTGGTGGGCCCAATATGTGGTATGAGTTTCAACTTGATCGATTTACCCTTCTTTTAGTTATGCGGTCCTAAGTATTTCTTGAGGTGAGGTCACTTCACCTAGCCTGGTGACCTGACCTGATATGACCTTGAGCCAAAATTTTCAGGAAAGATGTAAAAATGATGAAGGAACAGCTACACCAAGTTTGGCGGCGCTGCGCGCCGCCGATTTTTGCTCATTTTGGAATCACCCGAGGGGGGTCTAAAAGACCCCCACCCGGGCGAAGGTTAAGAGTCATTATCAGTGTAATAGCATTGTAATTTCATTCTTTACATCACCGTTGCTTAAATGAGAATACAAAGTACGGGTCTTTCCATTGAAGGTTTCTTAGCGAGACGAATAACTTGTTTGAGGTACCGCATGGTCGCAGATCCAGGACTTATTTTGGGGAGGCTAGAAGACTCAAACCTCCCCCACTGCTAGTGGCGGATACAAGGGGACTAGGGCTCGAGCCCCCCCGTGTTAGTGTCTAGAAATGCATAGGCCGATGCTGATGTGAGGCAATGGCAGGGAGGCTCGAACCCTTTGCCCCCACCAAAAAAGTCCTGTACCCGCCACTGTCCCCGCCGTAGCCTCCGAACAGCCTATGCTTATACAGATATTAGTAGACATCTCGGAGGGGCCCCTCGGAATTTAGGAGGCTCGTGAGCCCCATAACCTCCTTATATCCCCGACTGGTACCATAGGCGGATTCAGGGGACAAAGCCCGGGCGGGTGTCCCCCGATGAGCCCTCTCGGTGTCCCCTGAAATGGTCACAGCGCCTCCTGAAAGGTCGATGGCGCTACCTGAAATGTCGCTTCCCAACCCCACTCCTCCGCAGGATGGAGAAAGCAACGCCCGCCGATAGGATTTGGCGCCCACCTGATGGGTTTTGATAGCCAAAAGTGACGCTCCCTGGTCTGGATGACACCCCCTCCCGGGAAGAATGCCCCCCCGAACTGGCAATCCTGGATCCGCCTATGACTAGTGCCCTGTATATATAAACAGCCCAATCAAAATAACTTTAGGCAAAATTTCATCACACTTACGGGTTTCAATGGGATGAGTCAGAGGCGAAGCCGCGGAATTTTTTTACGGGGGACAGGAGTGGTCCGGCGATGATAACAAGGAAGGGGGAAGAGGTGGCACTTGGTGGATGCAGGAGACAAGGGGAGCACTTGGTCCTCCAATAGCCAATGGGGAGCACATCTCACGTCCGTGCTGCTTTCGACGCCCATGACTGCAACTGTTAGAGCGATCGGCACGTAATGCATTTAGGCTTTGAGCAGCGGCTATAATCCGGCTCTGAGGTTTGATCTTTCCTACTATCGTTACTGTTTCCGTATTTACCCAAACCCACTCCCTTCACCCCGGATGTCGTTTCATTGGTTTTTATTCTCGCTCGGTCCCGTCATGTTTCTCTTTTATAGTGTTGCGGCTCAGTAAAAACCGTAGTAGGATTGCCAGACTAGTATACTTTTTAGTATAACATACCAAAGGTACTAGATTTGTCGACACATTTCACTTCACAGACATTTAATTGCACAAAAATGTATTCCATGGCTCTTTTCGTAAATATATAAACTCAATTTATTCAAAAAGCCTAAATTGTAGCCCTCAAAATAAGGAGCTGTTGCCTTTCTTAGTGGATACCAAAAAAACAACCAAAATTTTACTAGTAGAAAACTTGAACCAATCTGGGATTCTAAGGCCTTGGCCGTAATATGTTCCTCTTTAACCAGTCTCCTGCAGTGTCTGCCAGTTCCATCATCACGGAGCAGGACCAGTGTGTTGTCAGATCTGCCATCAAAATAAACTCCACTGACTTCATCCTCATGCGCCTTAGCTTCAGTTGCCCCAACTGTATCTTGAAGAATCAAGTACTGAGCCCCAAGGCCCTTAACGTATAAGGTACGGTCATCCGGCGATTCGGCTGGATCATGATGTAAGCATATGGCGTCATAATTGCTCACATGCCGAGCCTCTTCATTGACTTATACCTATGCAGGCGAATAACATACACAATGTAAACAATTTGTCCACCGTTGGTGCAGGCATAGACGGCTATCAAGTGTCAATAAATCATAGCAGCACCATGTTGTCGGGATGTTCCGAGTCATGTGGTATGCTTGGTGCTATCTCTGCGCTTTAAAAAGCACAGCTACGCCTCATATATCTATCGGGAGTGAGGCCGCACCCTTGACCCGAACAACATCAACGAAGATTCACCAGAGTGCAGGCGAGATCGCTTAAAAGTGCAACCTAAAACGCTCGAGTTGTATTGCGAACTATTATAATCGATCGCCTAAAATCGAGGCGTATAACGTTGCACCTTTTAAGGGTGCAGCGCGGCACGGTTAGGCTCACGCGCGCCGTCGGTTTTACTGCACGTGCATCACTTCCGCTCGCGTCTCTCCACTTTGGTGCGGGACGCAGCAGGAAGCGGATGGGCTCTGAGCTATACTGCTATTATGTTTTTTTCAGATCAGTCATTGATTAGGGTTTAACAACACCGGCTCACATCCTGTAGTAGGGATTCTGGGTGCCAGATCATTGATTTATTCAGTGGAGCTGCTTGGACTTAAGCCTTGGCGCCTTACTGCGCAAGAGAGCCCACACACAAAACACTTTTACCCTGTGCCAGTGGATATATGCGCCGTACGCGGATTCTTCTAAAAAGTAATACGCTCTCGGCGAGTATTTGCAATCGAGTAAACATCTATTCGGTAAGTTACCCGCCCATGGTTTCGAATGTCCACGATTACCAGATCTTACTGCGGCTAGATCCTCAATGGCAGTGTAACTTACTCGAGAAATGCGAGTTCATGATATATATATGCATCGCACGAGTCATTCACTCGCGAGAGTTGGGTGCATCGCTCTCGCTACCCTGCGCTCCGAACCTAGTATCGCGTGTATTTCCGAACTCGCGGTGTTCGGGTCGGGAATCCGCAAACCCCGAGTACAGTACCCTTGGCAAACGGAAGTGCGTCCGGTGCGTCAGCCATCTTTGATTCTAGCACCAGTTGACTGTGCGACGTTGACGTGCGAAGTGTTGTAACGTTTCATTGCGGCGAAAGATTAGAAATGAGAGAGCAGAAGGGTTTCTAGCCCTCTTATTTGGCAAACTGTGTAAGCTCAACGCAACAACACATCAGGAGACAACTTACAGAAGTAGGAGAGGTTTAGGACTAGCCTGGAAAACTGCAGTTTTCACATGGGACGAAGGTAAGTGGAGAACTCAACCGCCTTTACTGTGACACCTTTGATCATACATCACTATTTCACGTGAAAGATTACCATCAGCAGGGGCGTCACTAGGCAATTTTTGCCGAGGAGGGGGACGGATCTCTGACTGGGGATGACCGGGTGGGAGGAAGGGGGGCTGAAGGCAAAGTTTGAACACATTCTTTTGCTTTTAAAAATGCTGTCGATGCACTTCACTCTCCGTTAGAATTGGAAGTAGTTAGGTAGGCCCGCGAAGATAATGATAATAAAATGCTGAACACCTAAATTGAATTCCAGATTTTTGGGGGTAGGTCCTCCCTAATTTTCCAGCTGCAGGATCACGCTCTCCCCCAATCCGCCCCTCCGCTTTCGGTATGATGACTCCCTGAAACTTTGGGGATGTGAGTTAGGTACACGCTACAAATAGTTTAATACACGCTACAATAGCAGAAAAAACTTGTGGGCTGCAGAGACGCGCGGACGACGGATTTACTCGCTGGCATTACACGATGAGTGTGGGTACGCAAAAGGGGTTACTCGACGTGCGCGGATCAAGAAACTCGTTGACTGCGAGTTAGTTACACGAAGTGGACGAGTTTTTTTCACCCACCGGCAGAGTGTTAAAAACGTCTGCGGGCCGAAAGCACGCGAATGGTGGAGTTTAATCGACGGTGTGGGGTAAGCAAGCTTTGTGTGCAGCACCACCTAGCCATTTTGCGCCTTTTACCTGCCAAGTGACCACGAGGACATTGGCAGGTATTCTGCCTTACCAGGAGGAGGAAATAAGGTAAGGCAACCTGAACCTACGGTACTTCACCACCAACACCATGGCGTTGCATGAAAATAATTGACTCTGAATTACCTACTTTCTCCAATTATTTAGATCGTCCTACCTGGACGGTTTTCACCAGAGGCGGATCTAGATTGGTTGTTTGAGGGGGGAAATGGTCCCAAATCGTGATAAACTTGTTTGAAGAAATTCGGGCAAATAGTGTGGTTTGCGGGGAGATAGCCGTTTTGCCTCTTTCCCCCCTCTGAATCGGCCAGTGGTCATTACGGATTTGAGTGGATGGGGGAAGGGTGGGGCTCATTTACCTTTTGAAAAATGGCTGATAGAAAACTATGCTCTCCTAAACAAGCAAAAGTGGAGTAAGTTGGGTGGGATATTAATTTTTTCTGCTTCTTTCCTTACAAGGAGCGATCAAGCATCCGGAGTCCATGCTGCTTCGTGCCATCCCCGAAAGGCCTCAGCGCATACGCAGATCCAGGGAGGCATGGGGGGCTCGTGAAAAATTCAAAAGTATGTTTTTACTGTGAAGCTGATGATGAGGTTATAGGCAAAGTGGAAGACATTCCACGAGGCCTGCGGTGCGGTGCAGAGGCCGAATAGTAGGACAGAAACGGGCCGGATACGTGTTTGGGTTATGTGATCAGTGCGGTTGGAGTATTTGCCTCGAGTTTTGTCGTAATATTGCTTATACAAGACTGCCGTTACTTGCAGTGTTACCTCTGAGTCGTTCCATGCAAGACAGTTTCGGAAAGGTCATGTAAAGACCTGAAACAAAGCATATGGTTTTGGAAGCGCGCGTGATTGTATAACTCTTGCTTTCTACCGGGGAATGTTATTCCATCTCCGAATTCAGAGGTTCGTTACATGTAACGAATTTTAGTTCTGCAGAACAGAAATCATGGTCGCTGCTGGAAACAGTGCAGGTCAGCACTGGAAGTGTTACGTCACACACTTGAGCGAGCACAAACACACAACACACGAAAGGTATGATAATACACTTAAAAGAAGCGCGAGGCAGTACTGGAGCAGTGCAAGGTTACGCTTCATAGGTGACCAGTAAAGTACGAAAGGTTTTACGATACACTGATAAGCAGAGCAAGCTAGCACTGGAGAAGTGCCACGTTACACTCTTTTGACCAATGGTAACGCACTAAAGGTGTTACAAGGCACGGGTAAGGAACGTCGGTTCACTGGATACCAGTGCATGTTACACCTTTTAGGCGAACGTATGTCCGTTTAAAATGTCCGTTCTCCCTCCACGCTTTAAAGGTGCGTTGTTGCACTAACGGTGTACAAATTTCTTACAGTGTATTTTCACACAATATTCAGACATAATCTAATTCTATATCCTATTGGAATCGTTCTGCTTAGCAAAATGTTGGCAAAGATTTTATCATCACCTAGTCTAAGGACTGGCTCGTCCATGAGATCGACAATTCGTGGTCCTAACCACCCCCCCCCCACCGTGTGGGGCATAAATGTACCGCAGTAAAAACTGAGTTTGAACGGTCACCACGATCCTGACCGAGTTGAATGTGATAGTAAGCCAGTTCAGTGAGCGAAGTTATGTAATTTGGGTGCATTGCAACGATCATAATGGAAAAAAGCTGGATTGTGTGCCGATGCATTTTCATTAACACCCACCCCGGTGGGCCCGCGAGCCGTCTTCGCCATGGTGGGTGGGGGTTTCCAAACACCCCCTTGAACTCGGCTCCTATGCGGGATAGCTAAAAAACGCGAACGCTAGTGGATAGCCCATAAAAATTCATGAAGAAACTACATCAGCCAACTTTTGGCTCAGGTTAATATTGAGGTCATGACAGGTCAAAGAAGCTGCATTTTAAAGAAGGGGATTTTTGGCTCTAACGTTTGACAGAGTTGAGCAGGATCATTTTTAGGCACCATTTGCTTTTTCTCATCACGGTGATAATTGGTGATCTTACCTGAAGTAAGCATTTTGTGCGCCAGTTTCGGGTATGGTTACTAGCTTCATGAATTCAAGTAAGATGAATGATTTGTCCTTGATAGCTTGCTTTTACACAAAGCACTTGTTTTTTCTATTTGTACTTCTGCGTCAAGCAGCACACAGCGCCTGTCTCTCTGCTGCGCCGCAGTGTCTCGCCTGCAGTGATGCTGCACCGCCGGGCTCGCACGTTGCTGGCTGACGTTTCGCGGCGGATTTTGGTGGCTGCAATTTTAGCAGAGAAAAATGATGCGCGGCCATGGGCGTCGGAAGTGAGTGGTGCCGTGGGGACTTGGCATGTGGTTTTGGTTTTCTCCCTGTTATCTGCGTGCGCTTAGGTAAATGTTTCGAAGTCTTGTGCGAGTGAAGCGCATCGGTACTATTTACTAATTCCGTGGCGCCGCCCCTATGTGTGTATCCCATGCTGTTTTGTACCCGCCCTATCTTGATCAACACTTTTTCCACCTCAGAAAATGATTACTCCAAGCGACTGTCTTTTTAAAATATCATCCCAGTTCACATGGGCTAATGGCGGCATTTAAAGGGAATGTAACACCTTTGGTAGCATCAAGGAATTCAGTGTAATTGAGAGTATTTTTAGCTGAAAATGAGAATGTCCATGATTTCTCTAACAAATGCACAACGAGCTCAATATTTTTATTTTTAAAATGCTCCTCTGGGGTGACAAATAAACATTTCCCTGTGGATGACGTCATGATCTGGCAACTACTACCATATTAAATAGGCTTCATGGGCTTCAATTGGCTGATTACTCACCGTGACGTCAGAGCTGTCGTCACACCAACAGCTGACAACTGTGGCCGCCTGGCTGGGGTACATTTGGCGTAGATTTCAGGTAGGTTTTTAGCTTTTCTCATCGGATTTTTTTGTTTTAACACGCGCATTGACGGGGGTGCCACCTTCACTTTGACGAGGGGGGCGTGTACCCGCTCCCCTAATAGCTCGAGAACCACGGTAGGTAGCGAAAAACGACAAACGGCGTTGAGTTGCTTATCTACTTCTCCATCGAAAATATTTGAACCATTTTTTGTCAGGTCACATTTAAGGTCACGAGAGGTCAAAACATGTCGTAATAGGGATAACATGTAAATTAAGTTTTTCGGTCATTACATCTGAACAAATAAAGATTAAGCAAAACGACTTGAACTTTATGAATCCTCGCAGCACGCCGAATCGAATGATATATAATTTGACCTTGCCAGCTCAAATCAAGGATTTGACCTGACCTGAGGTCAGGTCAGGGTCAAATTATATAAAATGCATATCATTAGAACTGCAAAGCCAAAATAAACGCTCTATCACTATCCGTTACTGAGTTATACAGTAAAAACTATTTTCCCCATGTATTTCCAATGGAGAGGTCATGCCTCGTACCTGCCCTTAGGTCATCGATATCAAAAATATCGGAACATATCTTAGATAACTCGGTGGGTCCATTATGTGATTGGATAAGTTCACCCTGCTCCGACTTATGTTATCTTAAACTTTTTTAGGTCAGGTTACTTGACCTGTACTCGTGACCTGACCTGAGATGACCTAACCTTAAAATTTTCACAGAAGTTGTAACAATGATGAGCAAAAGGCATGCCAAGTACGGCGGCGCTACGCGCCGTCGTTTTACTGCTATCTCCGAAAAACCCGAGGGGGCGGGTACCGCCCCCGTCAGTGCGCGTGTTAAGTAGGCATGTTTGGTTGTAGTCAGATATTTCGAAATGTTTCTCGCGTACAACAGCATGTTGAAGTTTCTTCGAATCCTGTCTTAAACAACGGCAAATCCACTTCTTTCTCAGGCTTGAATTTAGGGGATTGAAAAAAGATATTCTAGAATCACGCCTATTACCCATAGGGCAAGCTGCTACGGCACAATGCACGATCTTCACATTTCTTTCAATCAAAATCTAAAAATAAAACCTCGTATAAAAATATTCATGCTCTCTCCATCCCATCAATCATCTGACTGACCCAAACAAACTAAGCAAACAGCTGTTGCTCAGTTGTGACGTCATAATTGCTCACGGTCCTATGACCGCTGAAGGGATGACTGGGGCCTGCTGAGCCCTAGAAATCTTCTTATTGAGAGTAAATTGGTTCCACTATGACGATCGCAGTGTTATCTGCGCCTCGGAGCAGCATGTGCTGTGCAACGGAAACCAGCACGATGGTTAAATATTCTTCTCCCTGCACACAGACCTGTGCAGGCAGGTGACCAAAATAGACACCAGCGCTACCTGAGACGTCGTCTCCTACCACGACCAGCAGAAAGTGGGTGATTTTGAGAGAATTTGTTTTTATATGCTTATATGTTGAGATGCTGTACCTAAAATGAAAATAAATGTCTAATCAGAAAAAAGTAAGATCTGACTTCTTTTTTGAAACGTTCCCAGCTTCCATCAGATCTCTCATGAAGGCATCATATGTTACTGATGTTTGAGCAGCAGAGTTCTGGAACCTCAAACTGGCCGCTGAAGTGTGTTTGATTGGCATATAGTAACTCTTATCAGTGCTAGTCCTTGGGGATGCAGTCTGCTATATATATATATATATATATATATATATATATATATATATATATATATATATATATATATATATATATATATATATATGCAAGAATGATGGAACAAGTCTGCGTTGCGTGCGTTGATGAGCTTCTTTTGTAACTTTTCTAAATTGCGTACCACTGACTTTGCTTCAGCGCTTTCATTTGCTATCAGATCTCTTATGATTGTCATAAGGAATAAAGTTCATAATTGCAACCGGTTTCATTATATTCTAATAACGTTATCAAGCATATGAACATAGACAAATTACATTACATTGTGAAAATGAACGGACAAAAGTTTAAAGTGCATATTTTGAAGTACTCGGATTATACAAACAGATACAATGTCACGCATAAACCATTTGAGGCATCCTATTCTTACGGCGAATTTCCAGACAATCGCGCTCAGTCAGCACCATAGGTATTCGTGCTGCAGAGCGTGAAAATACCCAGATAATCACGCTGGGTGTTGAGCGCAGGGTATTTGTCCCGGATTATAACAGCCTCCAGTATCTTCAATCTCCGCTGATATCTCTCCTGCTCAATGATGTTCACGTTGTCCACCAGATTCTTCCACGTGATTTGTCGATTGTGGGTGTTCTGCGTGTGATTAGAGGGTGGGTGTGCGTGGAGGTGCATGGTCAAACGCCTAGAGAGCGTTGTTGTAGTGTGACCAATGTAGTCCGCCTTTTTTGCAACCTTCATCAGGGCATGTCCAGTGGTAGACTACATTGGTCTTCTGCAGCATCGTCTCTTGGTGCATGTTGTTCTTCATTATTAACTTTCGCCCGGGTGGGGGTCTTTTAGACCCCCTCGGGTTTTTCCGAAGCGACCAAAAAACGGCGGCGCGCAGCGCCGCCAAACTTAGTCTACCTGTTTCTTCATCATTTTTTAATCTTTCCTGACAATTCTAGCTCAAGGTCATATCAGGTCAGATCACCAGACCAGGTGAAGTGACCTCACCTCAAAAAATGCTTAGGACTGCATAACTAAAAGGCGGGTAAATTGATCAAGTTGAAACTCATATCACATATTGGGCCCACCAGGAGCTACAACATATGTTCTGGGATTTTTCATATTGGTGACCTAAGGTCATGTGCAGAGCATGACCTCCCCATTATAAATACATGGGGAAAATCACGAAATAAGCTTTTCTCAGTAAGTATGGAGGGAATCAACTTCAAACATCGGTTACGGCCTGCTCTTACCTCATTTCTGAAGTTGATGCCGAACAATTTGGCTTGTGACCTTTGAAAGGTCACCTTAGGTCAAATAAGCATGTTTTGGTGTTTTACTCTATAAATTTTGAATAAACCAAGATAGAAATTTTATTTTGTCACCGAAGTGTTTTTATAGTCACTGCAAGTCAAATGATATACATCATGACTATACCAGGTCAAGTTGGGTCAGACCGTTGACCTGAGTCAGGTCAAATTTTCAAATTTGACCTGGCATAGCAATATTATGTATCATTCGATTTGTATTGACGAGATAATTGCAACGGTGCATCAACTATGGCTGTATCTTGCTTGGTTTGGAATTTATTAGCGAAAAAGGAAACGCCCTTATGTATGGGTGGCTATGGACATTCCCAAGAACATTTCCAATATTCAGTGACCTGTAGCTCCCTAGGCTTTGACCTGACACGAAAATGAATGCCACTGTAATGAAAGAGCAACTCAAGAGCTTTCGAATGGTGTAAACAAATGTTTCTAGCTATCATAGTTTCTGAAATATATGAGGTTTTCTTAGTGCACCTCATATTAGCGATTTTGACCTATTTTGACCTCTGGTGACCTTGATATTGGCCTGACGAGAAAAATTATCGAAGTATTTTCGATATCAATTTTGAAGAGCTTTCGATTGCAGTTTTGCGCTTTTTTCTAGCTCTCTTAGGTTTTGAGATCGTCGGGGTCTTCTTTAGCCCCTCACCAGGGCGAAGGTGGCGCCTATCCGCCACCGGAGCAAGGGTTAAGTTTGACGTTCTCCTGTTCTTATTGTAGATTATGAGCTGAATTGTGTTGTTGTCTATCGGTGTCACGTTCTTCTTAATAATGTCCCTCAGTCTTAATAATTCTTAATAATTGTTCGTCTTCCTGATATCCCGAGGTCATGATGCTGCTGTAGTATAGTTTCAGTCTGGTCTTTGTTTTCTCTTCTTTCTTCTCGGTCTCTTTTTGCATGTAGCTTCCCAGGGCTCTTCGTATTTCTACATCAATTTCCGAGGTGTTATAGTTATTATTCACAAGCATGCTCTTGATGTGGCCAAACTCTTTGTGAACGGCGTCCCAAGAGGAACAGGTATACCTTATCTTATATTATAACAGGTATACCTTATCTTATATACCTTATCTTATATCAAGAGGAGCAAATATACCTTATCTTATATTATCAAATATAAGATAAGGTATATTTACGTCCCGGGCCAAGATATCACGACGATCAGCAACGCGGATGCTACGGTAGGTGTGTTTTTAAATGGCGTGAATATCAAAAATTTCCGACGAGAAACCGATAAAATGCGTGTGACTAAAGTGGCGCATAGATAGAAACTGCCAAGAAATTCGCCTTTCAAAAGTTGGATGAAAAACGTGACCTTTGGAGCCAAGCACCACCACTTTAGTGGCATATAGGTTTTTATTTCCCAGTCCAAAAAGTTAGTTGTTAAACGTGACTCTTGGAGCCAATCACCATCACTTTGGTGCAATTTTAGGTTTTTAAGAAGAGAACACCCAAAGGGGTCCTGACGGCGGTCTCCTCCTGCCCCTCGTGTTGGGCCAGGTGGTGGGACCTGGGCGGCGGGGACGACTACATCCGGCCCTGCATCCAAACGACCGCCACCTCTACCGGAGCCGCCTGATGGTGGCCATCCCAGCCGATAAAGATCATATTATATTCTTGCAGGAGCGAGGTAACCCGGCCTACCTCGCCCTAGTCCTCCAACGAGCCCGAGACGTGGAACAAAATCCGGGCCCTACAAGATACGGAGCGTGCCAGGGCCCCGTGGGGTCCACTTCACTGAGGTGCCAGGACTGTGGAGATTGGCACCATAGGAGGTGTACAAATCTCACCCGTACAGACTTCTCCCGATTGACGCGTGGTGGTGGCGCCTTGGGGGCTGGAGATGGCGGACCGGCCTACCCGTGCGGCCAGTGTGGGGCGGAGGTCGCCCAAAACTCGATCAGGTGTTCTTCCTGTGCTAGGTGGAACCATCGGAGGTGCGTCGGCCTCACCGCTGACTTGAGTAGATTGGCTCGGACGGGAGATGCATGGCTCTGTCCGCACTGCACTCAGGTAGGTGCCCGGATGGGGGTACCAGCATCGTCCCCTGACGCGTTGGTGGCGGCTGGTGGCAGCTGCGGCAGGCGTGGTCCACCAGACGGGCGTCGTCGCGCTAGGGACGCGGCTGCTGCCGCCCCGCCAGGACGGGCCGGGGCGACTGGCCCCCGCGGGTGGTTGATCCTGCTGCGCCCGCCCCTGTGCGGAGTCCTCCCTCACCTGGCCCCCGGCGGCGATCCCGTGCACCTGATGGGCCACGGCCGCAGCCGCGACCCCGTCAAATGCGGCCAGCTAGGTGCGATCACTTGAAGATTCTCCAGTGGAACGCCGATGGTGTTCAATCTAAAAAGGTGGAACTAGAACGATTTCTACACGTCAACAAACCGGATCTCGTCTGTCTGCAAGAAACGAAGTTGAGGTCGAATGACAAATTCCAAGTGCAGGGCTATCACGTCGTCAGACAAGACCGAACGAAAGGTAGACGTGCAAACTCTGATACAGGCGGAGGAGTGGCGACCTTAATCCGCGAAGGCATTCCGTACAGATGCCTGGAGCGGCCCAGTGTTGCCCCCAACGACCCGACGACCGACGCTGTCGTCGTTGAAACCTGCATGGGAGCACGAATCACAATAGTCAATGAGTACGTTCCTCCCATTAGGAGAGGTGCTGGAGACGACCGTGTCCAAAATTTCGATCCGGACTACTGGCCCCACACTGCAAATACATTCATACTTGCGGACGCAAATGGACACAGTCCTCTCTGGGACCTCCAGGTACCCGAAGATGACATAGGCAGGACGATCGACGACTGGTGTGCCGCTCACAGCTTCGTCCCGGCAAACAGCGGGGAGCCCACCCGTCAGAGCAGGGCGCCACCCTTCTCCCAATCGGCGCCGGACGTCTCACTACACCACTCAAGGTGGGTGGGTCGGGTGCGATGGGAGACCAAGCGAGAACTATCGTCCGACCACCAACCATTATCATCGAGATCAAAACAGGGAAATCGAGTGCGAGACCTCGTCCGAGGACCCGGTATAGTTACCAGAAAGCGGACTGGAGACAGTATGCCAAAATAGTCGACGAGAGACTGGCCACCCTGCAGCCATGGACGGAAGAGGTTTCCGTCACAGTGGCTGCCCGGGATTTCACCCGTATTCTTATTGATGCTGCCGCTGAGACCATCCCCAGAGGCAGCCGGAAGTCTCCCAAGCCTTGGTGGACACCAGAAGTGGACGAGGCAGTCCGTAAACGGAATCGCCTCCGTACCCTCGCCAGGGCCGACCCAGAGCAAGTGCCGGCCTAGACCCACGCGTCGAGGGAAACATCCTCTCTCATTCTGCGCGCACGACGGGAGTCCAGGCGAGGCTTTGCGGGCGATCTCAGTCTGCGTTCTGACCCCCAGAAAGTTTGGAGGACCATCCGAACCATCGATGGCCGGGAAAGCGGCGGCAGACAAGACGAGGCCCTTCAGATAGGCGCGAAAACCATTACCACTGACACCAAGAAAGCGAACGCCTTCATTAAAGAGTACGCCAAAGGCAGCCACCTACCACCGAGGGTGAAAAGGGACTGCAAATACAAGCACGCCGTCACCAACCATCTCAGAGTGGCATGCAGACAGTGCCAGGGGGAGCGGACGGGATGCTGCGGCCAGTTCACCAAACAGGAACTGAATGACGCCTTCAAGCGCCTGCCGGGAAAGCGCGCCCCAGGGCTGGACTGCATCTCAAACGAAATGCTCGCCCATCTCTCTGACCATGGCCGCACCAGACTGCTTGACCTCATAAATCTGACCTGGACGAGGGGAGAGCTGCCTTCGGCCTGGAAGAAAGCGATGATTATACCGGTACCCAAGAAAGGCAAGCCAAAAGGACAAGTAGGCTCCTACAGACCAATAAGCCTCTTAAGCTGCACATCTAAACTAGCAGAACGACTAGTACAAACCCGGCTCTCTTATCTGCTAGAGTCAAGAGGCCTCCTCTCCCCAGTGCAGACCGGTTTCAGGAAGGGTCGGTCCACTGAGGATCAAGTTTTGAAGGTGACCCAGGCCGTGGCCGATGGTTTCCAGAAGCGAGAGAGAACCGTTATGGTCCTGGTGGACTTCTCGCGCGCCTTCGACAAGGCCTGGCGCACGGGAATCATCTACAAGCTCGCTAAGATGGGCCTCCCGCGCTGCTACCTGGCCTGGGTCCGATCCTTTCACCGACCGCCAGGCCTGTGTCACATATAACGGGAAGTGCGGACGCTTCAGATGCATCCGTGAGGGCACGCCGCAGGGGAGCCGTTTGCTCTCCCACCTTATTCATTTCATACATCAATGACCTCATCGAGCACCTACCACCTGGCGTCCAGACCTCGCTGTTCGCCGATGATCTGGCAATCTGGGCCACTGACCGGACCGTCGCCGCGGCAGAGCGACGAGTCCAAAGAGCTCTAGATTGTCTTATGGCCTGGGCGGAAGAGTGGAAATTAACCATCAGCCAAGAGAAGACAGTTGGCACCCTCTTCTCGCTCGACCCAGCAGAGGCCAGACGAGAGTGCAACCTGACCCTCGGCGCCGCTCGGCTAAGCCACGAAGCCACCCCGACATTCCTAGGGGTCACGTACGACCGGACGCTGACCTTCCGCCACCATATCGAGAACCTGAGGTGCAAAATGAAGAAGAGGAGTGGGGCGCTACGGGCGCTTAGTGGCAAGTCCTGGGGCGCCGCGGCGACCGACCTCAGGCTGGTGTACCTCGCGTTCATCAGATCCTGTGCAGACTACACGGCCGGTGGCTGGATGCCCGGGGTGGCGAGCTCTAACCTAGAATGCCTCGAGGTCGTACAGCGACAGGCCTGCAGGACGATAACTGGCTGCCTGAGGTTGACGCCGACGGCCGCTCTGGAGCGAGAGGCGGACGTCATGCCTCTCAGCATACGACGAAAGCAGCTCGCGGCCATCGCGGTGCAGCGGCACGTCCGCGACCTTCCGGCCGACCCGCTACAACCGCCCTTGCTTGCGGAGAGACCCAGACTGAGGCTACAGCAGGACCGCGGATGGGCCGAGACCGGCCTGGCAGTGTCCGCAGAGGCAGGCCTAGCCGCTTTTCCCGCGGAGCCTCTGCAGGTTACACCGCAGGTCGCGCCATGGGAGACTCCATCCCCGAATATCGACATTCGGACAAAACTAGTCGTCCAGACGAAGAAGACGTACCCTCCAGAAGCACGACTCGCGGCGGCGGAAAGGACTCTGGCTGCACTCCCGCCAGCGGATATCTCAATCTTCACGGATGGATCCGCGACAAGTGGCACTGAGCATGGCGGTGGAGGCGCAGTGGTACTCAGGGAAAACCACTCCGTGAAGCGAATCAGAGTCCCTGCCGGCCGCTACACGTCCAGTTTCCGGGCGGAACTAGCTGCCCTGGATGCGGCCCTGCGCCATCTGGTGACGATCGCAGCCGAGCGCCGACCGAGAGAAGTGCGAGTCTGCACCGATTCGCAGTCCACCCTAACCCGCCTGGCGGAGGGCCCGCACGCTCAATCCGATGCCCTGGCAGGCTCGGTTTGGCACCAACTCTCGACCCTGGCCAGCATGGGTATCCACCTAACCCTTCAATGGGTCCCAGGCCACGCTGGCCTACCGGTGAACGAGCTCGCCGACGAAGTGGCGCGTGCCGCTGCCACACTGGACCAGGGTACCACCCAGATTGATTTTAACTCCGCGAACAGCTGCATAAGGCGCCACGCGCACAGCTTGTGGACTGAAAAAGTCAGCACCACCCGATATGCGGAGGAGAACGGCACCAAGAGAGTGGTCCTAGGGGACAAACATGGCCTCTCCCGCCTAGAATCCACCGAAGTGGCCAGGCTGCGGACGGGCCACTCTCTTCTCCTCCGCAGTTACCAGCACCGGGTGGGGCTGGCACCAAATGGCACGTGCCCGGAGTGCGGGGAGGACGAGGAAGCAATGCAGCACCTTTTAACAGAATGCCCAGCGCGAGCTCTTCTCCGTAAAAATGTCTTTGGCCGGGACGACCCGACAATTCAAGAGGCGCTGGGCGATCCGCCTCGGATGGCGGCCTTCATCCGGCGGCTGGGACGCCTCTGACGAGGCGTCTCCCATATGGCAGCTGCCGAGTGCCGGAAACATCATCATCATCAGAGGAGCAGGTCTTCAGTGCTCTCCTTACATAGGCTCTGATGACCCCTTTCTTGTATTTAGTTGGGCATTCGCCCAGTGCGTTTTAAACACCGTAAAGTATATATATATATATATATATATATATATATATATATATATATATATATATATATATATATATATATATATATATATATATATATATATATATACTTTAAATGCCATACTGTTGAGTCAATTTTCGTAGGATCTCGTTCAGACTTCCTCCACAAGAAGATATTGGGGGTCGGAGCTTTCGTACTGTATTACAGTGCTTCGTCAGCGATGATCGTTCGGAATATAAGGGGGATAAAACGACACTTTTTATCTTTTTATCCCATTTATATTCCGAGCGATCATCGCTGACGAAGCGCTGTAATACAGTACGAAAGCTCCAAACCCCAATATCTTTTGAGGAGGAAGTCTGAACGAGATCCTACGATATATATATATATATATATATATCATATATATACATTTACCCAATCCTCCCGAAGCTCAGGGTTTGAATACTCGTAGCAGTGGTTAAACAATTTCTCCTTGCTTATTTTCAACAACATCGTAAGATTATAATTACGGCCGGTCATCACTCCAGTCGCCTTAACCACAGGTTGAGCGAGGTTGGGGGAGGGTCAGGGCCCCCTGAATTTTGGGTCTCTAATAGGCTTTGTATAGGGCTTGTATTGCCGTGCTAGTGGTAACCCATCTAGGACCCCCCCGATCGAGGAGAGCTGGCCAGCCCTTACATCAACGCCAGACTGATCAATATATTTACTTACTTCGCCGCCCTTTATCCGCTTCTAGTGTTTAAGTCCTATTGACTGCACGCGCCAGGGGTGGATCCAAGGGGAAGGTATCGTGAATTGGTCCCCAAAGTGTTCAAATATTACCCAGTTTTAGCTAATTTGGGCTGATTTTCCTAAAAAAACTATTTTTCATTATATTTTTCGGATTTCCCTCCCCAAAGACTTCGCTTAGATCCACCTCTGGCACGTGCAACCTGAATTCGTGGCCTGCATGGCGGAACACGATAGCTCGTGATCGCTCAAATACTCACACTGTCTATGAAAATCGGAATTATCCTAATACTTCTCTACCCTTAACGTCAAAACACAAAAGTGCGTTTTTGTGACTTTTTAAGTAGTTTGTGACCAAAATTTATTTCTCTAAAGTTTCTTAAAATTGAATTTTGCGGGATAAAATCGTAATGCACAGTCACAATACGGAGATTTTAATTTTCTCACGAGCATGACCCACTCACATGCCCATACACATACCCAGATCATTCACCACATTTCCACCTCACTCCAGTTGTGTCAGAATTCGACCCGAGTGTGTGGCCTCTGGGAAAGCTGGGCGCCTTTAATGCCCAGTGCAGGCTCTGGAGGCCTCCCGGGGTTGAGGGGCCGACATTACACCAAAATACACACCACCTCCTTTCAAATTTTGCGTCGCGATTCTGGCCACAAATTTCGGCATGCTTTTGGCTAGCAAGGACCCAGCCGACACCTGTTTAGACCAGGGTTCCATCACCCCTCCGAAATCGCTGGGTACTTTTAAAAGCTTGTGCTCCGGCGGATAGAGTTTCCTCTGCCGATGGTTATAGAAAATCATGCTGTCCAGAATAAAATATAGTAAATTTTATACATACTCATCCCATTTCATCCTGTTCCATAATGTCCATTCTGTTTTCCACTGCATGCATACCTCTAGAGTGTTTTCAAGCAAAGTTTACTGCCGAACAGTTAATCCATTTTCAAACCCTCCTGGAGTTTAGCCACGTCACACATTGAGTACTGGTGAATAGCGAAGCAGAGGATGTGTGCTGAATGGCACCCCACTCACCTGCCACAAGAACGCGGATGGCATCCTTCAGGACCCCAAAGGTGGTGCACAGAACGATCACAGAGAAGATGAAAGTGCAGATGGGGTCGGCAACAATCCAGTCAGGCTGCCGACACAAAGGTAGGGTAAGGGCGAGAGTACGCAGGAGGTGAGAGTATGCAGCAACTGATTTTGTTAAATTGGTAACAACTGAGACGGTGGAGGCAGTGCCGTAAAAAACTGGGCCAGTGTCTTGGCTGCTAAAACAAATGCCGCGTGCTTCTGTTCTTCCTTTGAGAGTACAGTGCAAAATATGTTTTTTTGCGCCCTTGGTCTAATATTTAATAACCAGGAAAATTTTTTAGACCTTGATCCTGTTATCCACAGTCTTTGATAACGGTTTGTCATCAGTAAGAAACTTGGGCTAGGATTGTGCCCCAGGGCTGGGACTACGTTAAATGCCTGCCAACAATTTTTATGAGGACTCTCTTACTGATGGAGAATTCCCGGCAAGAGTACACAGCAGGCCATTGTGCAAGAGTATGCATTCTTAATAGATAATACAATTTATTTTCGCTCGTGACAGAGTCTGAAACGCATATTTTGAAGTCAAAACTTTGCTATATTGTTCTTGTATATTTTGAGCGATATAAAATCCCAAAATTGACTGGTTTGGCGATAAACAACTTTCGCGTCACTACCTATACACCTAAGGCACAGCGGGACATCAATGCGTACTCCGGCCTATTCTGTTGCGTATTCTTACCGACCTACTCCGGCAAGAGTACGCATATGACTTTTTATTTTTGTTGGGCCCGTGGCGTGTTCCTTGTAGAGACATCGAGCTGAAACAAACATCATGCATAGATATTGTCCAGGATTAGCAGTCATATACTAATTTTAGCCGTAGGACATGTAGCAAAAAAGTAAAGACCTTTTAAAGGTTCAGCGCGTGCTCTTGCACGGACTTCCCCTACAGCTGGAGACTTAATAAATTATTTTCGGAGATAGACAATTGTAACATTGGGATTGGGACCCGACCGGTTGCAACAGGATCAAGTTGAATCAAGGTAAGACATGAAACGAGTTGTGCTGTCTGATTTAGATGCCTGACATCAAAGGACTTTTCACGGTGATGTGGGAGCGTTATGCAGTCATCTATTTGCTTGGTATGAAATGAATACGAGATAGATGTGTAAGCCTTATGGGAAGGTCAACGACATTTCTGCTTGATTATATGGTAGCTCGAATACGTGGTAAGAAAAGTAAGTTAAACAAAGATATAAAAAATAATTTAGATATATGAAAAATCCCAAATAACAGAATTAGAGCCTAAGGGACTCTTATAAGTGTCAATGGGTTTCATATCTTTAACACGCGCATTGACGGGGGTCTGAGCCACATTCGCTTTGACGAGGGGGTCGTGTACCCGCCCCCTAAGATCTCGAGAACCATGGGAGGTAGCGAAAAACGGCAAACGGTGTTGGGTAGCCCATCCACTTCTCCATCGAAAATATTTAAACTATTTTTTGTCAGGTCACATTTGAGGTCACGGAGGTCAAAACATGCCGTCATAGGGATAACATGTAAATTAAGTTTTCCGGCCATTACATCTGAACAAGTAAAGATAGAGCGAAACGACTTAAACTTTATGAATCCTCGCAGCAAGCCGAATCAAATGATATATAATATGACCTTGCTAGGTCAAATCAAGGGTTTGACCTGACCTGAGGTCAGGTCAGGGTCAAATTGTATAAAACGCATATTATTAGAACCGCAAAGCCAAGGCGAGTCTAATGCAGCTAAAATAAACGCTCTATCACCATCCGTTATTGAGTTATTCAGTAAAAACCATTTTTCCCATGTATTTCCAATGGAAAGGTCATGTCCTCGTACCTGACCTTAGGTCATCGGTATAAAAAATAACGGAACATATTTTAGAGAACTCGGTGAGCCCATTATGTGATATGAGTTTGAACTAGATAAGTTCACCCTGCTCCGACTTATGCTATCCTAAACTTTTTTTTAGGTCAGGTCACTTGACCTCTACAAAAGGCCTGACCTGAGATGACCTAGCCTCAAAATTTTCACAAAAGGTGTAAAATGATGAGGAAAAAGGGTGAGGAAACCGGCGGCGCTACGCGCCGCGGTTTTTCTGCTTTCTCCGAAAAACCCGAGGGGGGCGGGTACACGCCCCCCGTCAATGCACGTGTTAATCTAAGGCCAGGGTAGATCCATGACCTATGAGAAAATTATCTTGAACAAATATTGCCAATTTATAATCATGCTCTCCGGCCCAGCATTGCGAGATTTATCAGGGTGTGTTGCAATATCGCTAAAAGAGCAATTTGCACAACCCCTGATAATATTGCAAACAAATCTAACTATTTCAGTTTCTGATATTAACAGTTTAATAGGAACTCCTAGTTGCATAAATATTGAACTCTCTTGACCTCTGCTGACCTCGATATCTACCAACGAAATGAGCAAAAATTCAGTTTCAATTTGAACGAGCTTTCGATTTCTTGCTCTCAGAATGTTCAAACCCTCTTAGTTTTTTTTGTTGGAGCATATATTTTCATCCCCCACACTATGGCGAAGATGGTTCGTACCCGTTTATGGGGGCGAGGGTTACCTCCCCGGGGGCATCTGGCCCTAGATTTTCCGGATAGCAAAAAGAAACCAGCACCACGGTTGAGGGCTCTACTCTTCTGTATCATTTTCCCACCATCCTGAATTTGTTTACCCGGTACGTCAGGTCCGAGAGGTACCAGGTCACTTACTTCAACTTTAGGTTGTAAGAGTTACATTTAAGTCAATCAATTTGAACTTCCTACATTTATGCCCTCAATGTTAAGTGTATATCCGATTTTTATTTGTGCCTGAGGTCGTCAGGTGACTTCATTAAAAGCATGGGAAAGCTGTCTTATGATTAAAGTAAAGGATTAAATGCTGCTTGATAAAGGTTCTTGGACACCCTTTACGATTAATATTTGTCTTTGACTTCTATGTACGGGGTAAAACAGTATTTTGACAATAACTTTTGACTGTATAGTGAGCGCTGAAACAAACATCATCGTGTTTTCTTGTCATTGGCTTTCATTTGATATAAGAAGTCACTTTCTGACCTTTGTGACCTCAGGTATCTTAGGTCCGAGGTGACCTCTGAGGTAAATTATGGCAGGAGGGCTTTACGTTTTCATAGGAAAAGTATGACAATTTCCTATCAAATGTATTTTACAGACTAATAGCTTTAATGGCATAAGAGTTATGCCCATTTGCTATTTGCTATTTGCATATTTGAGTGAAAATAGCCGATCTTGACCTAATTTGACCTCTGGAGGTCAAACCATTGACCTGAGACTAAAACATGCGAAGTAATTTTTCTAATTCACGCGAGCTTTCTATTGCACTTTGCGATTTGCGCTAACGCCCATATTTTCGATTGAGGGGGCCATCATGCCCCGTGGAAGGTGCGCTGACCGGGGCGCGGGTTAAAGGATATATCTATGAAGAACTGGCAGCGGTCTCACCCGCACGAAAATGATAATGGAGGCGGAGAATACGCCGATCGACTGGACCAGGTCGCCCAGCACGTGGATGAAGGCGGCTCGGACGTTGATGTTGACGTCTCCGCCGGCACTGTCCTGGTTCAGAGCGCAGCCCATGCTGTCAAGCAAGGAATCAAGTGAACAGTGCTGACGACACTACTGAATTCAGTTCAGCTACCTTAGTCACTTTTAGCGCATCACCAACATTTAGTCAGTCAATTTTCAAAGTCCTTCTGGCCAGGAACTATATCCTTGACGCCAGAATCACCAAAAACCTGCAAACTTTTCATCGGTCTGAAAAATTGGGCAGACAGTTCAGTGTAAGTTCAATAAAGTAGAACTGATCTAATATTTTGCTGGTGGTCTGAGACTTTCATCAAATCAGTACACTGCTTATCTGTTTTTAGAAACTTGTGGTCGGGTGACCTCTGTCGACCTTAATATTGCCAGTTTTTTGCTTTATTGCCAGTTTCCAGCTTGGAATGGGCCACTGGCATGGATTAACGTGGGTTCAATCCTCATTGCGGGAAACGGCCTTCCGTGTCCCCTCTGGATCGATGGAGAGGATCATTAAACACTGACGCCAATGCTCTCTGTAATTGGGAAACCATATGAGTCGGGAGTGGCTGTGATAAAAATAAAAATAATAATAAACTGACTCATTTTGGTTGTAGAGATGACACATGAAACAAACATAATGATATGACTGCTGCTGAGAAGAAGAGAGGGTGCTACTGTTGCGGCAGAATTCCCTACGCCATTTGAAGCGTGTGGACAACGAAACACTATGATTTTTTTTACTTTACACCAATAGTTATGTCACTAAAATCAACATTACCCAGTGGTCCACAAAAGGATCCGAGGTTAAAAGGAGATACCAACTCTTCTGGAAAATTCAGCATAGAGGACCCCATGCTGCAGTAGTAGCGGCCCCGGGCAGGGATGTCAGTAATGTCCATTATCGTCGTATTCAGTATGATATTCCAGCTTTTATGGCCAATGACACCTATGTAGGGCCTGTTTCCCTCCCGCTTTCATTGCAAACAAACTCTGGAGGTGCCCGTATTCAAGTCTCGCACTGCGTCAGACACTGTCACATCACTCACATGATGTTGACGACGATGCCAACGACGCTGGTTCCGACCATGATTGGAGCGTCGATCTTGTAGTTGGGGTTGAGCAGCCGATCAACGGCGAGGTCCACCAAAATTGCGGTGATCACCCAGATTAGCAGCACCGAAATAATCGCCCCAACCACCTCTGTTCGGAGAGAAGGAGATATGCTTTTCAATTGGGGGCTCCGTCACAAACTTCAGCCACAATTAACTCGCGCATTGACGGGGGTCTGAGCCACCTTCGCCTTGACAGGGGGGTGGGTACCAGCCCCCCTAAGATCTCGAGAACCGTGCTAGGTAGCGAAAAACTGTGAACGGCATTGGATAACCCATCCACTTCTCCATCGAAATTATTAAAAGCATTTTTTTCAGGTCACATTTAAGGTCACTAGAGGCCAAAACATGTCGTAATAGGGATACCATGTAAATTAAGTTTTCGGCCATTATATTTGAACAAGTAAATATAGAGCAAAACCATTTCAACTATATGAATCCTCGCAGCAAGCCGAATCGAATGATATATAATATGACCTTGCTAGGTCGAATCAAGGATTTGACCTGACCTGAGTTCAGGTCAATGTCAAATTGGGCAAAATGCATATCATTAGAACCGCAATAACGCGGCAAATATAATACATTTAAAATAAGCGATCTATCTATATTCGTTACTAAGTTATTCAGTTAAAAACATTTTCCCATGTATTTCCAATGGATAAGTTTAATAAGTTTACCCTGTTCCGACTTATGCTATCTTAACACGCGCATTGACAGGGGGCGGGTATCCGCCCCCCTTGGGTTATTCGGAGATAGCAGAAAAACGGCGGCGCGTAGCGCCGCCGTACTTGGTATACCTTTTCCCTCATCATTTTTACAACTTCTGTGAAAATTTTAAGGTTAGGTCATCTCAGGTCAGGTCACCAGTACAGGTCAAGTGGCCCGACCTCAAAAAAAGTTTAAGATAGCATAAGTCGGAGCAGGGTGAACTTATCCGATTAAAACTCATATCACATAATGGCCCCACCGAGTTCTCTAACATATGTTCCGGTATTTTTGATATCGATGACCTAAGGTCAGGTAGGAGGCATGACCTCTCCATTGGAAATACATGGGAAAATGTTTTATACAGAATAACTCAGTAACGGATGGTGATAGAGCATTTATGTTTGCTGCATTAGACTCGCCTGGGCTTTGCGGTTCTAATGATATGTATTTTATATAATTTGTCCCTGACCTGACCTCAGGTCGGGTCAAATCCTTGATTTGACCTAGCAAGGTCAAATTATATATCATTCGATTTGGCTTGCTACAGTTCAAGCCGTTTTGCTCTATCTTTACTTGTTCAGATGTAATGCCCGAAAAACTTAATTTTACATGTTATCCCTATGACGGGCATGCTTTGACCTCTCATGACCTTAAATGTGACCTGACAAAAACTGGTTCAAATGTTTTCGATGGAGAAGTGGATGGGCAGCCCAACGCCGTTTACTGTTTTTCGCTACCTACTGGTTCTCGAGATCTTAGGGGGTGGGGTGGGTACCCGCCCCCGTCAATGCGAAGGTGGCTCAGACCCCGTCAATGCGCGTGTTAAGATAGCATAAGTCGGAGCAGAGTGAACTTATCCGATTGAAACTCATATCACATAATGGCCCCACCGAGTTCTCTAAAATATGTTCCGGTATTTTTGATATCGATGACCTAAGGTCAGGTACGAGGCATGACCTCTCCATTGGAAATACATGGGAAAAATGGTTTTTACGGAATAACTCAGTAACGGATGGTAATAGAGCATTTATTTGAACTGCATTACACTCGCCTGGGCTTTGCAGTTCTAATGACGGTTCTAATGATATGCATTTTATATAATTTGACCCTGAACTGACCTCAGGTCAGGTCAAATCCTTGATTTGACCTAGCAAGGTCAAATTATATATCATTCGATTCGGCTTGCCAAGAGGATTCATATAGTTTAAGTCGTTTTGCTCTGTCTTTACTTGTTCAGATGTAATGGCCGAAAAACTGAATTTACATGTTATCCCTATGACGGCCATGTTTTGACCTCTCGTGACCTTAAAAGTGACCTGACAAAAAAATGGTTCAAATGTTTTCGATGGAGAAGTTGATGGGCAGCCCAACACCGTTTACCGTTTTTCGCTACCTACCGTGGTTTTTGAGATCTTAGGGGGGTGGGTACCCGCCCCCCGTCAATGCGAAGGTGGCTCAGACCCCCGTCAATGCGCGTGTTAAACTTTTTTTGAGGTCAGGTCACTTGACCTGTAATGGTGACCTGACCTGAAATTACCCAACCTTAAAATGTTGACAAAAGTTGTAAAAATGATGAGGAAAAAGGTGTGCCAAGTACGGCGGCACTGCACGCCGCCGTTTTTATGAAATCTCCGAAAAACTCGATGGTGGCGGGTACCCGCCCCCCGGCAATGCACGTGTTAATGTCGCTAGTCCTTTAACTATTCAAATAGAATATTTAATTTGGTGTCATAGTTTGTATCATTGCTGTATAATTAGTCTGCATGTGTATGTAGACTGAAAGAAAATCGTCAAAACAAGTAGGACGGGAGGGCCAGTTGCTTCCCCACATCTTTGCCGGGCCTAAACTCCATCGGACGCAAAACTTCAGCCTCTCATTCGGTTATGGGTCCTGCCAAGGCTCAAAATGCTGGGAGCCTGCCGGGTCAGGGCTCGAAATGCTGGGAGCCTGCCAGGTCAGGGCTCGAAATGCTGGGAGCCTGCCAGGTCAGGGCTCAAAATGTTGGGAGCCTGTCGGGTCAGGGCTCAAAATGCTGGGAACCTACCCGGTCAGGGCTCAATATACTGGACGTTCTGCTGAGCGGTGTCTTTGGTGGTTGGGAGTCCAAAATACCGTTTCTATGAGAGATTCTTTCTGCAGGGCCTCTGAAAACTAGAGGCCTCCGAACTTCCTATTTAGGGGGGGGAAAAGAAGGGGGGGGGGGGGGGGGGGGGGGGGGGGCTGTACAGAGATCCAATCGCTCAGTGGGCCCTGGACGTGCCCCGAATCTATGGAAACGTTCGGTCTTCCTGCTCGAGTTGACATATACCTGAAATTTGGAGAAAAGCTAACACAGCTATCAAAAACAAGTAGCCTCAATACCTCGACGCTCTTCGGCAGCTTACAGACCACATTGGAAGAACCTGAACAGGGGAAGGGAGAAGTCAGTGTTCTAGCATCGAGTTGCTCGTGTTGCAGTGAACAGCTCATCCGCGGTTTTAGGTGACCAGTACGCTGCTCTGCTTAATGTGAAGAAGATACTGTCTCTTCTGACATTCCAACTGTTAGTGCGGTGGCTGCACTGATTACTACGAAGATTATAAGTCTGGAATGTCCATAGAAGAGGATCAATGTAAGCCCAGCAACATATCATGGCTGTGTCGTGCCGGGAACATTAACCACAGCCGGATCTGAGACGGAAGAATAAAGCTGGGATAAAACCAAAAAAACTGCAGCAAATCTGGCACCACCGGTCTGGGCACATGCTTTTTGCATGTGATAAATCATTTGCCACATTAAAAAAGTACATAAGCACCTCTGCAAGCAGATCCAACTTGTTCTCACCACATAAATCGCGTGTGGTGAATTACAAGCTACAGGAGCATAAACAGGATGCACTATATCCAAGGCTAGATACCATACAATAAACAATGAGCAGTGCACCCACAATCTCGCGCAGCGGGTAGGCCATTATAGGGCCTCCTTTATAAGTAAAGAGCCCCCTGCAAAGGGCAATTAGGAGGCATCTTAATTAGTTGTTAAGATGTTCCCTGGCCTCTCCCCTCGAATCCGGAAATGTAAAAAACACTGAAGATTATATATTGCTCAAGGAAGCTAGACTCTGACACTCAAGGGGCTATTCCAGACTCTAAGTATCAAAAAGGCCTTCTGAGTTAGGTTGGGGACCTCTAAAAAGTGAATGGGCTTATGGCCCCCATGGCTCCCATGGTGGCGACGCCCCTGCCTGTCACCAACCAGAACTCAACACTGTCGCCCACCCTGTCGCACCAGGGATAGGTTGCATGATGACACAGCGCGACAAACAAATATCGAACGCTTAGGCAATCAATCATAAATGTAGGGACGGATCCTGGATTTCAAGAATTCAAGTAAAGTTCATGAAAAGTTTACAAAGAGTGGAAATGAATCATCCAAAGGAAAATCTATTTTATTTCCTGATGGCCACGTGGGTTTTGTAAAAAAAACAGATCCTAGGCGTTCGTATGTTTCGAAACAATGGCACATATTATTGGGTGCATTGTGATTTTGGGAATACTGATTAGTTTCCTCCACTGAAAATATCCAAAACCAGGGGCCGTATTCTGATCTCCTGCGTACATAAGATCTTGCGCAGACAAACAACTCACGTACGCTAATTCGGTATTTTGATCTTCTCTTAGCGTACCTCTGGCTGCTTACCTCTGGAAGCTTACCTCTGGATTTGTTTAAACCAAATTGTAATCCGGTGAAACAGGGAATGGGACCGAGCGTGTTGCATATATTTTTCCGGGATGGAATAAGGCGGAACAGGCTGAAGTCAGATGAAAAGAAATATATTCCAAAAATTGTGTCCTATGCTGACCTCTAGTATTAACACGCGCACTGGAGGGGGGCTTTGGAGGCCCCCACCAATTTTCCCGAGGTGGCCGAAGAACCACTCGTAGCCGAATAACGCTACTTGCCCACATTTTGGATAATTCAGTGGCGCGTCGATTGGTGAAAATTTTTGAAAATTGGCCAACAAAATTTGGCTCATACGCTTTCAAAGTCAGACCTGCATTTTGAGAACGCCAGAATTGAGGGGTCGGACCAGCTCGCATGCATTGGAGACCGAGTAGTGACGTCACAACGTCATATAACCGGGATAATATTTCAAGTTTACCTCACATGAAGGTCAATGTCAAGGTAGGTCACAGGTCAAGGTCATATCATCACTTTCAAGGTCATTGACCCCGGTGCTTACGGTCAAATGGCGTTACCCAGTCTGACGTATATTTTGTTATGACATCATAGTTGAGGTAACTCAATTTAAAGGTCAAGGTCAAACGTCATGGGTAAAGGTCTATCCTCATTTTTCGCCAAATAGTTGCTATAGTGTTAGTTACAGTGTGCATTGAAGGTAGTGTACCATATTGTGACCTCATAGGTCAATGACCCTAAATGACCTTGACCCCAAAATTTTAGTAAAGATTCATTGCGGCCTTTCCTCTATGACCCTGACCAGTCTTTAGCTTGTTCCCATCTTTTTCCCGCATAATCACTGCATTTCCCAATAGGTTCCCAGAATGGCCAAGATTTGACTTTGATGACCTCGTTTGACCTTGTAGATATTGACCAAGGCCAATAAAATGCGTTATGATGTAGATAACCACAGCACCTATCGACTCTGCAACGGCGTTTTTCTATGCCTCCTAGCTTCCGAGATATTAGGGAGACTACCAGACCCCCTCCAGTGTGCGTAAGTGCCAGGCCCCTCTCCAGTGGGGGTGTTAAATGCCCCCTGAAATTTGTATCGCCGCTGTGAAATTAATCGCAAATAAGCTTCACTGCGCTCACCAGGATAGGAAGAAAAACGCAAAATATGGTGGGAAGAATAATAAGTAGGCCAATAATTCAGCAGTAAAATACGCCAGTGCTGTAAACCATCGGCTTTCCACGACCTCACGACCTCAGAAGAATATTTGATGATATTATTGAAAGCAATTGCAGGTGAGAAGCTCTCAAAATTGGCTCAACGTCAAATCGGCGTGCGATCTGACCATGTTTCGTGGCGCGATGCAGCTGTTAATTTCGGCCACAAATACATACGTATTTAGGCCTCAAATACATACGTGTTTAAATTGATGTTTTTCATTGAAAATGCTGCTGTTGGGACCTAAAATGACGCTTAAAATGTGTGTTATATTCGTATTCACTTAATGAAATATATTTCACGCAGTCAATAAAGAGCGTCATCGCATATATTATCGCCAGTACCAAAACCGTGTTAAGCACGTAGGTCGTAATCGTGAGTTTCAAGCAAGATAAATTTATGCGCGCAACAAAGTCGTCAATTTTCCACAAGGTCACCCCATACCGCGTTACCACCTGGTAAGGACGGGGTCGATAGGGGAACTTTTTCCTTTTTCGCGAACGGTAGTTCTGGTGCAAACAAAATATCGTTTAAGCGGTTTCGCGGCTTGCCAGTAGCGGCGCTGCCATAGAGGCACATTAGGCACTGCCTAGCCACCTTTACCTGCCCACCGGGGCCATCGTGGCCCCTAGGTTTTTCGGGATAGCAGAAAACGACGGGCCGCACCGCGGTTGGGGCTCACCTCCCGCATTTCCATCATCCTGAAATTTTTTTCGGGTCCCAGGTGGTCCGACGGGTCAGGTCCCTCTTCAACTTTAGGTTGTAGGCTCTTTAAGTCGATCGATTTGACCCTCCTTGACCCTCCGGGTCTACAGGTGTATATCCGGTTTTCGTTTCGTGCCTGGGTCGGTCCGGGCGACCTCTCCCATTGGAAAGCATGGGGAAAACTTGTTTCATGTATAAAGCCACAAAATGATTGCATACTCGACTGCTCTAAGGTTTTGGACACCCTCGGATCCCAGGGTTATTTCCTTTGACTTTTAAGGTTCCGGCCAAGGTCAACAGTATTTTGACAATAACTTTTGATCTAATTAGTGAGATGAAACAACCTCGTGTTGTCTTGTCTGGCTGTTTTTGATATACGCGGTTTGACCTTTGACTGGTTATTGGTCGGTGCCTCTGGGTAACCATGGGGGGTCTGTCTGGGAAAGTACTGGCATTGCTATCAATGTTTACCGGCCTCATGCTCTATGACGTTTGCCCGTTACATTTGTTTTGAGTGATGCCGATCCTATTGCCGGTAACCATTGCCTCTACTGGTATCACGGTTTTGTTTGTTGCTCGCCTTTTGGTTGGGGTTCCCCGGTGGGGGTGGCCACCCGGTGTTAAATGTCGAAGCAGGTATGTATTTTATGTGGACTAAATCTAATTTGACTCAATGTTAAAGTTACAGAGAATATTCCTTTTTCTGATCACTGGGTCGAAGCAGGGTACTTTAACTACGGGTACAACCAAGTTTCCTCCTAAATATAGTCCTCCCCTGATGACGTCACCACCGTTTCCTACTAAGTTCTAAGAGATTCTACTAAGTATTTGGAAGGATCAGCTGGAACATAACAAGTTTGGACGTATTTGGCAGCAATCTAGTATAAATCGAAAGCAACTTCCTTCACCCATTTAACAGTAACCTTGATCTCAACGGAGAGTGGCGTATTTTACGTAAATCTAATGAAAAATCATAACACTTCAAAGAGTTTGTTGAAAGGACATGCATTTATTTGATCAACTCAGGCCCACTTGAATTTATGCAGCCGTGAACAGTGATTTTGACAAATATACAGACACAGATAAATAAGCAACAACATGCAAATACCTATCAGCAATTTCACTCAATCGCTAATTTGGATACCTTTCATCACGTAAATTCAAATTATCAGCACCCACAGGTTGATCACATGACTGCTTTCTAAAAGAAATTTAGAAGCGTCGAGAAGGATGAAGCTGTACCACACGCGACCATTGGAATCGAATACCTGACGCTTGATGTTACGAAAACTCGCTGAAATTTCTAATCATTCTCATCTGCATGGATTAACACGCGCATTGACGGGGGTCTGAGCCACCTTTGCATTGACGGGGGGGGCGGGTACCCGCCCCCTAAGATCTCGAGAACCACGGTAGGTAGCGAAAAACGGTAAACGGTGTTAGGCTGCCCATCAACGTCTCCATCGAAAACATTTGAACCATTTTTTGTCAGGTCACATTTAAGGTCACGAGAGGTCAAAACATGGCCGTCATAGGGATAACATGTAAATTCAGTTTTTCGGCCATTACATCTGAACAAGTAAAGATAGAGCAAAACGACTTGAACTGTATGAATCCTCTTAGCAAGCCGAATCTAATGATATATAATTTGACCTTGCTAGGTCAAATCAAGGATTTGACCTGACCTGAGGTCAGTTCAGGGTTCAAATTATATAAAATGCATATCATTAGAACCGTCATTAGAACTGCAAAGCCCAGGCGAGTGTAATGCAGTTAAAATAAATGCTCTATCACCATCCGTTACTGAGTTATTCTGTAAAAACCATTTTTCTTATGTATTTCCAATGGAGGGGTCATGCCTCGTACCTGACCTTAGGTCATCGATATCAAAAATACCGGAACATATTTTAGAGAACTCGGTGGGGCCATTATGTGATATGAGTTTCAATCGGATAAGTTCACTCTGCTCCGACTTATGCTATCTTAAATTTTTTTTGAGGTCGGGTCACTTGACCTGTACTGGTGACCTGACCTGAGATGACCTAACCTCAAAATTTTCACAGAAGTTGTAAAAATGATGAGGAAAAAGGTATGCCAAGTACGGCGGCGCTACGCGCCGCCGTTTTTCTACTGTCTCCGAAAAACCCGAGAGGGGGCGGGTACCCCCGTCAATGCGCGTGTTAAGAGGAGTACCATAACATTAACGTCAAAATATTACCTGCAAAGTTGTTATAATCCATCCGGTTTTATTAACAGCCGAGAGAAATAAGTTAACCTTCGCTCAAGAGATCACCGGTGTTTATTGTCTCCTGCTGCAGATGCCATGGCAATCAACAGCCAATCAAAGGTCACAAATCAACATCCAATCAAAATCCAGATCAGTCTTACTGCAAACAGCTGTTGGTGCTGAAGCTGCCATTATTTTGACACGCTCTAGAAAATTTGTAAAAATAATGCTCTTCGCTGGAGTTTTCACAAAACGTCTGATGGTTTCACAAATAAAAATATTTCAGCTTTCTGTTCAACCATATACATTTTGTTGATACGGTTCTAAAATAGGTTATTTAGAGCTTCGGAAAAGTGTAATTCTCCAATGCCTTGCAAAGTAACTGTTTTACCTGTTCAGCCCTGATGACGCAATGCTGCAAAACAACTTGAACGGGGTCTGGGTCGAAGAACCGATAATTTTCATTTCTGAGAATCCACGTTCGCAGCTCTTAGCGTCAACAAATGTGATATTAGGCACTTTGCGATTTCGCTGAATCCGACTAAGACCGGGGAAAACCTAAGGTGTGCTTTTTGATTAACATCTCTAAACCTCATTCATTCGGACGCGAGTACCGGCTCGTTAAATCACCAGCCCAGGTTTTTCTGAGAATCTAGCACGTGCGATGCCGCGTCTTAGGACCTTGATTACAGCGGATTCCTTTATTGACATTCTTGTATTCGCCGATGTCTAACCTTTTCCAGTGCGGGACAGTTGTTTGGCAATTATTAGCCATATATTCAATTTGTGAAGCCCTTATGAAGAACGTGAGTCATGGCACAAAATCTGCCGGATGAAATTAAAAAAATATGTTCACAAATTGATCGTACAGCGAGAAATTGGACGTCATAAACAATGACGTGCCGAAGCTGTCATTGAAATGGGAAGCTCTCGTGAGTACTTTGTCCTTCCTGGCTTACTTACCTACCTACATATCCTTCTTGATTTTTGCCTTGTACCTTCATATATTGCCGCATAACCGTTTCCAAAATCCACCGAAATATGTTTTCATATTTTTTTCTTCAATTTGTATGGTATTAAATATTTAAACATAATTATTATTTTTGCTCATCGACTTGAGCTTGCCCCTTCTCAGCCGACCTGCTGGAATCACCCCTGTCTAATATCAGGTAAAAGCCTGGGCGACGTCCTTACCTCTAAGCAAAATATGCCTAGGCTGTCATAATGTTCAAGCACCGCCACTGTGGCATGCTATATCACATGGCTGTCTCAGTCCACATCCTGTTATGAATGCGTTATTTTCCTTTAAAGGGAATGTAGCACCTTTATAACGTGATTTTAACTAAGATAGCCAAATGTAGGCATGCCGAAAACCTGGTACTCATCAATGATTTGTCTTGAAACTCAAAATTTCCGTAGAGAAAAGCTAAAAACCTACCTGAAATGTACGTACCCTACATGTACCCTTAGCAGCAGGTGACAGTTCCAGCTGTTGGCGTGGCTGCGCCAAGGTGAGTATCAGCCAATCGAAGCCCTTGAAGCCTGTTGAATATGGTAGTGGTTGCCAGATCATGACATCATCCACAGGCAGTGGCGGATCTAGCCGGTCAGTTTGGGAGGGGTAAACCGAAGTCGAAAAGCAAAAAAAAACGTCACGCAGTGAAAAATTGCGCTAAAATATGATCTGTCGGAAGATTTTGGGTATTAGAGGCGAAAAGGAAGAAAAAACGTGACAGGGTGAGAAATGTGGGCTCGAAATACTTTTTTCCTATCGATGCCCCAATATTTGCACTGAACTTAACTGGTTCTGTTTGAATTTGAGAGTTGAAGTACTAAAATCTTGGGTATTAACTAAAAAGCAGTCGGGGAAAAAAGAGGTACCGATCGCTTTGGGGGGGGGGCAAAAACAGTTTTCCCCTGATATTTTCCGTTTGGGGGCAAATGCCTTTTTTGAAATGCCCCCCTTGGATCCGCCGCTGTCCACAGGCAGATATTTTTTCTTTCCCTAGAGGAGCATTTTAAAAATCAAAATATTAAGCTTATTGTACATTTGTCAGAGAAATCATGGACGCTTCCATCATTTTCAGCTAAAAGTACCCCTGATTACAATAAATTCTAGGATTCGACCAAGGTGCCACATTCCCTTTAAAAGAACTGGTGTAATTGCCTACACAGTCTTCACTTATTACCACATGCATGGTTGGATATCCAGAGCACAGCACTTTTCCAAAAGACGACCATTTCCATGAAACCACGCCGCAGAATGATGACCTTGAGCGAAAACCCCCGCTAACCTCCAACTACGTGTAGCTGCTAGAGATTTCATTCTCATTTAACACGCGCATTGACGGGGGTCTGAGCCACCTTCGGATTGACGAGGGGCGGGTACCCGCCCCCCCTAAGATCTCGAGAACCACAGTAGGTAGCAAAAAACGGTAAACGGCTTTGGGTAGCCCATCCGCTTCTCCATCGAAAATATTTGGACCATTTTTTTCAGGTCACACTTCAGGACACCATCACTTCAGGTCACCAGAGGTCAAAACATGCCGTCATAGGGATAACATGTAAATTAAGTTTTTCGGCCATTACATCTGAACAAGTAAAGATAGAGCAAAACTATTTGAACCGTATGAATCCTCGAAGCAAGCCAAATCGAATGATATATGATTTGACCTTGCTAGGTCAAATCAAATATTTGACCTAAGGTCAGGTCAAGGTCAAATTATATAAAATGCATATCATTAGAACCGCAAAGCCAAGGCGAGTCTAATGAAGCTAAAATAAACGCTCTATCACCATCTGTTACTGAGTTATTCAGTAAAAACCATATTTCCCATGTATTACCAATGGAGAGTTCATGCTTCGTACCTGACCTTAGGTCATCGAAATCAAAAATACCGGAACATATTTTAGAGAACTCGGTGGGCCCATTATGTGATATGAGTTTCAATTGGATAAGTTCACCCTGCTCCGACTTATGCTATCTTAAACTTTTTTTTGAGGTCGGATCACTTGACCTGTACTGGTGACCTGACCTGAGATGACCTATCCTTAAAATTTTCACAGAAGTTGCAAAAGTGATGAGGGAAAAGGCATAATAAGTACGGCGGCGCTGCGCGCCGCCGTTTTTCTACTGTCTCCGAAAAACCCGGGGGGCGGGTACCCGCCCCCGCCAATGCGAGTGTTAAGGCACCAAGCAAGCTCGGAGGCATTATGCTGACTCAGAGGGCATTATATAGGTTCAGGAGGCACAATTATTTGCTCAGTGGGGCACTCGATTGACTCAGGGGCACCAGATCGGCTTAGAGGGCAAGTAGTCAGCTGTGGAGGCCAAGACCAGAGCTCAGGGGGCACCCGATGAGCTCAAGGGGCACCAGATTAGCTCCGCCCGTACGATTATTGGCGACGATGAGGCATTATCTGGAAACAGATTACGTGCCTTTACTCTTCCCGGGCGGTTCGAAAGGCGACAGAATGCCCTAACTGACAAAAAGGCACTTAATTGTCAAACAATAATTTAAATCGCCAAATGCAGTCTAGTTCCATCTAGGCTCAACGGCGTAGGGCACTAAATTTCGAGCGGCACGGCCCAAATTGGGTATACCACCTGGCAATCAAAAGGGCACCCCGGCAGTGATGGGGGGCACGTGCCCCATGTGCCCCCCCCGGTTGCACCCCTGGATAGTAGATCAACTCCGGGAGGCATTATCCCGCGCCCCACCGGGGGTCCAGCGCCACCTTCGCCCAACCGGGGGGCATCGATGCCCCCCTCTAACTCCGAAAATATGAGCGTTAGCGCAAATCTGCAAAGTGCAATAGAAATCTCGCGTGAATTCAGTAAGAAATTACTTCACATGTTTTAGCGCTCAGGTCAATGGTTTGACCTCCAGAGGTCAAATTAGGTCAAGATCGGCTATTTTCACTCAAATATGCAATGCTTAAGCAAACTGGGCATAACTCTTATGCCATTAGAGCTATTGAGGTCTGGTAAAGTACATTTGATAGGAAATTATCAGTCCTTTTTCCGGTATGAGAAACGTAAAGACCTCCCGCCAGTGTTTTGACCTCCAGAGGTCACCTCGTGACCTAAGATGACCTGAGGTCACGAAAGGTCAGAAAGTGACCTTGCCGTATATCAAATGAAAGCCAGTGACAAGACAAACACGATGGTGTTTGTCTCAGCGCTCTAGCTTAATTAGGTCAAAAGTTATTGTCAAAATACTGTTTTTGACCCCTGGTGACCTTGGATGACCTTGGAGAAGTCAAAGGGCAAATATGGCCCCTGGAATCCGTGAAAGGGTGTCTAAGAACGCTTTTCTGATCAAGATGAGCATTTTCAATCGCTTTTGTGACTTTTAGATCATAAGACAGCTTTTCCCTATGCTTTTTCAAGGGAGAGGTCACCTCGTGACCTGACCTCAGGGCCCGAAATCGAAAAATCCCGGATATACACGTTGTAGACCCTGGAAGGGTCATGAAGTGTAGGAAGTTTCAAATTGATTGACTTCGAAATGTAGCTCTTACAGAGCTCTAAAGTTGAAGTGAGGTGACCTTGGTTGACCTCGTCTGGTGACCTGACCTTGGGTGACCCGGGTAAAAAATTTCAGGGATGGTGGGAAAATGATGCAGTGAGAGGTAGAGCCCTCAACCGCGGCGCTGCGCCTCTTCGTTTTTCTGCTATCCCGGAAAACCCTTAGGGGGCCATCGATGGCCCCCCGGTGGGGCGAGGGTTAAATAAGCTCAGGGGCCCCGGATCAGCTCAAGGGTCACTAAACAATAATAGGGCACCAGGCAAGCTCGGAGGCATCAGACTAACTCATAGAGCATTATATAGGTTCAGAAGGCACAATTAGTTTCTCAGGGGGGCACCAGATTGACTACGAGGGCATCAGATCAGCTCAGAGGGCACATGATCCGCACCGGGGGCCAAGACCAGAGCTTAGGGGGCACCCGATAAGCTCAAGGGGCACCAGATTAGCTCCGCCCGTACGATGATTGGCGACGATGAGGCATTATCTGGAAACGGATTACGTGCCTATACTCTTCCCGGGTGCTTGGAAAGGCGACAGAATGCCCTAACTGACCAAAAAGGCACTTAATTGTCAAACAATAATTTAAATCGCCAAATGCAGTCTAGTTCTATCTAGGCTCAACGGCGTAGGGCACTAAATTTCGAGCGGCACGGCCCAAGAGGGTACGTTACACCACCTGGCAATCAAAAGGGCACTCCGGCACTGATGGAGGGGGCACGTGCCCCCTGTACCCCCCTGGCTGCGCCCCTGACTATCCGTTACTTTGTTATACAGTAAAAACCATTTTCCCATGTATTTCCAATGGAGAGGTTATGCCTCGTACCTGACCTTAGGTCATCGATATCAAAAATACCGGAACATATTTTAGAGAACTCGGTAGGCCTATTATGTGATATGAGTTTCAATCGGATAAGTTCACCCTGCTCAGACTTATGCTATCTTAAACTTTTTTTGAGGTCAGGTCACTTGACCTGTACTGGTGACCTGACCTGAGATGACCTAACCTTAAAATTTTCACAGAAGTTGTAAAATGATGAGAGAACAGGTATGCCAAGTACGGCGGCGATACGCGCCGCCTTTTTACTGCTATCTCCGAAAAACCCAAGGGGGAGGCGGGTAACCGCCCTCCGCCAATGCGCGTGCTAATGAAAAATAAACTTTTCACAAAACTTTTAACTGCTAAAATATTGTTCAAAGTTTAGGTATGCATTTTGATTTTCGCCAATTCAGCAGCGAATCGGTATATGTCCTGTTACGTTCTAACTGTTAGAGCATGGGCGTGGATTTTCTAAAGGCATTGGGGGTGCCCGTCCCTGAAATCCGTCAATTACGACAGCGCTAAGCTAGTTTTGCTGTATTATAGATATTTTCCGGATTACCACAACCCTCTAAACCCTGGGACAGCCGGAAATTGTGTATACCTAGACCGGACAGGCCGGTCAATTGACCGATTTTAGCCAGTGGCGGATCTAGCCGGGCGGTTTGGGACGGCAAACCAAAGTCGAAAAGCAAGAAAACGTCACGCAGTGAAAAATTGCGCTACAATATGCCTTTTCGGTAGGGTTTTTGGGAACTGGAGACGAAAAAAACGGTACGGGGTAAAAATATGGGTTCAAGACACCCTTTTCCTATCCAAGCCCCAATATTTGCACTGAAATTCACTAAATCTGTTTAAAGTTGAGAGTTAAAGCACAAAAATCTTGCTTACAAGCTAAAAAGGTGTCGGGGAAAAAGGTAGTCGATCGCTTTGGGGGGGGGCAAAAACATAGTTTTGCCCCGAGCTTTTCCGTTTAAGGGCGGGGGCAATTGCTCTTTTGCCCCCTCCCTGGATCCGCCACTGATTCCAGCTGAGAACACTAATTTGTTCGTCCAGGATCCGCAAATACACAAAAAGATCAAGGATACGCACGCTGTCACATTTGACGGAAGATTCAAACTTCTGATGTGCACGTTAGTGGGGCAGCTTAGCAAACCTGTAATGCATTTTGTGATACAAGCACCAAATTTTGGCACAGCTGTCCATTGACATCTTGCGCACATTTTCAGGCCACTTGAATTTGTTTCTTTATAACCGCCACATTGGATTTCAAAATGGCTGTCACTTGAAATTTACATTTTCTATCGTCTATGGGCATAATGGGACTGTTACTTGATCCGGGTACATAAATGTATGATTTGAGGGCAAGAACGTATATTGTACATATTGCAATTTGGTATTGTCATGTACTGGCCGCCATATTAGATTTCAAAATGGCCGCCACTTAAAACCTACATTTGCAATTATCTCTGGTTCTAATGCAGCCGTGATGTTTTCAATCTTCCGATTGAAAGGCGTTTTCGTCGACGGCGCACGTTCTATTTCACACTTACGCGAGAACGCACAAAAACGGGACTGTCTGGACTCTGACACCGGTATGTCGAGACTGAGCAGGCTAAGCGAAGTTGGTGCCCTGAGGCACAGAGCGGGTCAGCTGAGGGCTGGCCGGCTCGGCACAGGAGGGGCGGAGCCCGGCGAAGCAGAACACCTCCCCCAGTCGATCACCGCAAATAGACACGCAATGACAGAGTCAGCGGAGTTAAACACAATCGTTACAGATAAGATTTCTTGCGGGGATCGACGTTCAGCACGGCAGGATATTGCCGGGTGCGCTGGCCGCGATATGGAAAGCTGGAACTCCGATGGTTTTATTCAATTTTGTTTTGATTAATTGTTTCGTGACGCAAAATTTCAGTCTCAAAAATAATTATAGCAGGGATGACCCCCAGAATAATTGTCCAGCTCGTCTGATAAACCCACCATGCATGAACCGAATGTCGTCAGAAAAGATAAAGCCAACATGAACGACATCATCCGACTGTCTCGTCAGACATGTTTGCGATGTACAGATAAGCTTCAAACATTCTCAAGTGTTTGCATACATTTACTGATATCTGATAGGCATCAGGAATCCTAGGAAAGTTCAGGTCCACTGTTATCACCGCACTGCGCATTTGATTCAAACCACTGGGGTAGCCACGATTGTTGACTTCGTCTCACCTGATTCAAAATGATACATATTCCAGAGGCCACACAGCCTACCAGGTTAATATTTCACAGCCTAAGACATTTGCAGGTCACAGGACTGAAACAAATGTGTCACTGCAGAATGTAACTTAAAGTCCTTAGAACTGAATTTTGAGCCTGTACAAATGTTGTGACAATGGACTTAGACCATGCCTGTGGCAGCAATCGCCGGGGAAGGGGATCAGTCTGCAGCTGGAAAGTTGCCCGGGTTCGGTGAGTAGTCGCCGTTTCTCGGTTTTGCCGGCCCAGAAGACCTGCTGAGTCACTTTGGTCGCACCACTCACTGAAAACACAGGTTTATATAATATGCTTTGTGGGCCTATAGCTCCGGTAGCCCCGGTAGCTCAGTTGGTAGAGCGTTGGGCTCCGGCTCGCTGCTCAGACACATGCAGTGGCAGTGCATGTCCAGCTTGGGATCGGTTCCCCTGAGACGCTCCGGCGCTCAGTAGTTTACCCGACGTAGGTTGGCTGGCAACTGACTGGTGAGAGGGTAACCTGAGCGGGGCGGCCGTCCCTGTGCTCTGTGGGACGTTAAACTTTGGCTTCTAAATTAACCCTCCATTGAGGGAGTTATTCGTTCGGGTGGTGGGGTCGGGGTCTCCGTGACAAGTCCCTTGATGACTTTAGTGAGACTCCGACTCCAGCAACCGTATTAGGAACAACTTGAACGAAATTTATGAAAATATATATATATATATATATATATATATATATATATATATATATATATATATATATATATATATATATATATATATATATACCAAGAAAGCAAAATTATTGCAGCTAAAGAATTCAGCATATATTTATATGGTTATGCGAAATTTGCCTCGTTAGATAATTCTATTTTATTTCTGCGTATAAATGGAGAGACATTATAAACGTTTGCATGTTTTGACAAATAGACGTTCGCAGTACGGAGTAATATAGTTAAAGAGCGGATGCACGGCACGCGCGAGCTAATTTCAAGTCTGAGTGACCATAAAATGCAACCAAATCTCAAATCTGAGTGTTCTGGCCGGTAGACCATCACGCTTTTGAAAATGCTATGCTTTTGCGAATAGATTTTGGACCGAATAATCGTGGGTAGAGGCATTAATTCAGTTTTGTGGAGCGGTCCATGAATTACGTAACGCAAGGGAATGAGGAGTCAGCCGCAGCGTTATCATGCGTTACGTAATGGGCGTCGAAGGGCGTTACATGGATAAGAGAGGTCTAAAAGTCTCAAGAATATGCGTTAAATTTTCCTTTTTATAAAAACGTCATTACATGGGGAAAACTATGAGAACGGCGAAGTTTAGGTGAACCTGAAAATCGCAGTTGTTCTCTGACAACATATTGGTGGTATCGGCTGTTACAATATATCATTTTTGGGAAGCTTTGGCTGCCGTGGTTTGTGTTCATCATTATCAGGTTGACGGCTTCACCAATCTAGCGGTAGTCTCAGTGATGTAGTTTCTTGCATATGTACGCGACGGGAGGTGAATTTGATATAATATCCCGATCCTATAGCATTATGACGTCACCACTTAGTCTACAATCGAGGTTTCAAACAGTCTGTGGGGGACGGATGGCTTAGTGGATAACACGTCTGTCTACTATGCCAATGGTTCGGGTTATAAGTCCCGGCAGAGCCTCTGAATAAGTCGATCTGATCAAAAAATGCCTACCAACAGGGTGAGAATTGGCGACGACGTATAACCTCGGCAGTTGTCGCGCCGTTACACCGCAAATTTTTATCAAACACGATCCGTTGCCGGTTTTAACCCGCGCCCCGGTGGACGTCCGAGCCAACCTTCGCCCGGGTGGGGGGTGTTTGAACACCCCCTCAAACTCGGCCCCTATGCGGGATAGCAAACAAAAACGTGAACGCTGGTGGATAGCTCATGCAAATTCATGACGGAACTATATCCTTCACCTTTTGGCCCAGGTCAATATTGAGCCCATGATAGGTCAAAGAAGGTGGCATTTTGAGCAGAGTTTTTTGGGCTCTACCATCGGACAGAGTTGAGTTAGACTCATTTTTTAGGCACCATTTGATTTTTCTCGTCACGGCAAATCGAATGATGTATGATATGACCATACTAAGTCATAACACAAAAATAACCTAACCTCACGTCAGGTCAAAGTCACTTTTTTACCTAGCATAGTCGATATGCATATCAATCGATTTGCAATAGCAACCCAAACGCAATAATATCAAAATAAAAGCTGCGTCATTATGTCATGCAAATTGATTGACCTAAGTCTTAACCTGCCCACGGGGCCATCGATGGCCCCCTAAGGTTTTTCTGGGATAGCAGAAAACGACGAGGCGCAGTACCACGGTTGAGGGCTCTACCTCTCCTGCATCATTTTCCCATCATCCCTGAAATTTTTACCCGGGTCACCCAGGTCAGGTCCCAGACGAGGTCACCAGGTCACCTCACTTCACCTTTAGGCTCTGTAGAGCTACATTTCAAGTCGATCGATTTGAAACTTCCTCACTTCATGACCCTCCAGGGTCTAGGTGTATATCCGGGTTTTTCGATTTCGTGCCTGAGGTCGTCCGAGGCGACCTCTCCCATTGGAAAAGCATGGGGAAAAGCTTTTCATGATATAAAGCCACAAAATGATTGCAAATACTCAGACTGCTCAGAACAACGTTTTTGGCACCCTTTCACGGATCCCAGGGGTCTATTTGCCTTTGACTTTTCCAGGTCATCGGTCACCAGAGGTCAAAACAGTATTTTGACAATAACTTTTGACCTAATTGAGCTAGAGCGGTGAAACAAACACCATCGTGTTTGTCTTGTCACTGGCTTTCATTTGATATACGGCAGTCACTTTTGACCTTTCGTGACCTCAGGTCATATTAGGTCACGGTGACCTCTGGCAGTCAAACCACTGGCGGGAGGTCTTTACGTTCCATAGCGGAAAAGTACTGGCAATTTGCTATCAATGTACTTTACCGGCCTCATAGCTCTAATGACGTAAGAGTTATGCCCAGTTGGCTTAATCATTGCATATTTGAGTGAAAATAGCCGATCTTGACCTATTTGAACTCTGGAGGTCAAACCATTGACCTGAGCACTAAACATGGAGTAATTTCTTACTGAATTCACGCGAGCTTTCTATTGCACTTTGCGATTTGCGCTAACGCCCATATTTTCGAGTTGAGGGGGCCATCGATGGCCCCCGTGGGGCGGTGCGCCGACCCCTGGGTTAAAACTGCTTTAATAACCTTAGATGAAATCTTAGAGGTCACAGGCCAAAAATTGCAACATGAAGCTAGAAAGGGGCCCAGGATACTACGATTTGGAGAATAGGAAGGTATTCTCAGCTTTATCTACATAAATACAGTCAAATTTCTGTTTTTCCTAAGTATTTCCAATGGATAGGTCATGGTCCGTATTTGACCTTAGGTCATCTATACAAAAATCACGGAATTATGTTGTAGCACTCAGTCGGCCCATTATGTGTTATAAGTTCCAATCCGATAGACTCACCCATTTCTCACTTATGTCACCTTAAACATTTTTTGAAGTGAGGTCACTTGACCTGCACTGGTGACCTGACCTGAGATGATCCAACTTTAAAATTTTGGGAAAACTTGCAAAATTTATCCAGGGGAAGGTGTGACAAGTACGGCGGCGCTTCGCACCGCCGTTTTTTCGTGTCGCCGGAAGAACTCGAGGGGTTGTTCGAAAACCCCCTACCGGGGCGAAGGTTAATGTTGTGAGGCATGTTTTGTGATTTTTGATCCGCCCATATCACACCTTTTCATGCCCATTAGCCACGTTTGATAAAGCTGTGGGCTTACGAGGATATCGTGCCTTATCGTTCCTTATCCGTATTATTCTTATCATAATATTCTTCCTTACTCCTCTGCCCCCCCGCCCCTTTACGTTGCGTTGTTAATGGATTGCCCCCAAGTAATTTCAAATATTACTTGACAAATGGACGTGCTTATCAATTGTTTAAAAGAAGCCCACGAACATCTTTATGCTGTGAGTGGTTCTCCCGGAAGTTTTCAGAAATAGGTGGATGAGGTATGTATGTGCATACATACGAGATAAGCTCAAGAATTAGTTGATTCAGAGAGTCAAAAAGGAGCCGTATCGAAAATGACTCCTGCGGATTCTGATATTATATTCCATATAAACTGGTTATTAATAAGGCATTACATTTTGCGCGACTGGTCGTATTTTGCAATTTCTTGAGTTTATACTAGATTATATTATACAATAAACATTCTAACAAAGCTTGAGCCAACGTGTGCTTCCATCTTCAAACAGTCAGCCGCCCAGTTCCCGCTAGCCGATGCGCTTAACTGGCCTGTAATATGTCTAATGATTATTTTTAAATACATCAAAACATGTACAGAAAAACCGAGACGCTTAATGATCTCCAGTACAATATGGAGGTGAATGCAGCACTGCAGCTTGGAATATCTTCTTTGAAGGTTTTAAGTCACCGGTTTTCTCTTGGCCCTGGACAACTGATGACTATCAAGGGATTATCATTATATCTTCTGAGAAATGAAGACAGAACCCCATTTGTAGAATCATGTAGCATTGCTTATTACATAACATAGACTTATCATAATTGATGGCTTCAACAATACCAAATAATCCGAATAGCATAATCCTCTGTAGTTTCATCCAAGCTTGCCTTGGTAGTTTAAACATAAATTATTGACCAAACTAAGTGGCTGAAACGTACCAAGAAACTCAGACAAGTTTTAATTTCACTGGAGAAGGCATTATTCAAAGCACCCGTCCACCAGGACAGGGGTCGAAAAAAGTTGCCATTTTGCCATTCTAAATGGTGACGGCTGGAGTTCCACCGGGTGACAAAAGCCACAAGTCGATTTACAAAAATGGCACCTCTAATCCTCATACACTGCAAAATCTGGATTGACTTTATTGGCTCATTTTAACTGTCTGCGCCATAAGCTTTGTTCGACTAACCGTATCTGGTAAATGCGGTGAATTATTCGAACTATATTCGATCCTGGGGTCGAAAAAGTTCAGGCCCTCGCCTATCTCTCAGCATGGGCTGGTGACACGAATGGTGATAAAGTGCCATTGTCACCATTGCCCCCAGGCTATGTCACCGGCCGTATTCACTTTTTCTTCCGTGGTCGAACACATCACTGCTATAATCAGCTGAGCGGCTCGGCCTTCACCGCACCACAGCGCCAGCTGCCGCATTAGGCGCTGTAAATATTTATTTATAAATTAGGCGCTGTAAACATATAGAGAGGGGGAAGGCAGGGAAGAGGAAGGAAAATATCGGTTGCTATCTTTCTTCCGCATGTGGTGGTAAGGTGGTGAGAGTATAGGTGTTGATCAGTCAGGTATTTTGGTACCAAGTATGATATAGAAATACTGCTTAAACCTAATATAAGTGCTGCAGTGAAGGCAGATTTTTTGCCGCTGTGCTTACTGGTATGCCGAGTCGGGGACTCAAGTGGGGCACTTGTAACTGGGTGCCTAGGTATTTACCTATCTCTCTAAGCCTGTGCGTGGAAATCCTTGGGGGTCGGACCCCTCATTTGCAGAACCAGGAGCAACTTTTGGAGGAACGAAATCAATGTTTGGAGGGGGTTCCATTGAGAAATCCTGAAAATATAGTATTTTAAAAGGGCCTAAATTTGGATCTTTCGGTAGGCAAAAGACACTATTTTGGGCTTTGGTGGGGGCAACATTCCCTCTGGCCCCCCTTGGGTCAACCCTCGGACCCCCTGAATTTGGGTCTCCCATAGACTTTATATAGGGCTTGTAGTGCTGTGCCAGCATCAACTCACGGAGACCTCCAGGCCTGCCTCATGCAGTGCCTATTTTAAGCAAAAAATATTTTTTGTTTCATCTTTGGAGTGTGTTGGGCATCAATATTTAGATTTAATAACTGCAAAACATCCCACTTCTAGTCTGCAAAAAGTTGTGGGTTGCCACAATGACAAGAATAAGAACTTGTAGTTTGAGTTGTTTAGGAGGTAGCTTTTGGGGGTAGCTATGACTAGTAGGGATGGGGGTCAAGACCAGTGTGGGGCAGTCTATGGGGGAAGAACAGTAGGTAAGCAGATTGTGTCAGATTTCAACGTCTTATTAGGGAGGTTGTTGGGCATAGTGAGCAGTTTTAGTACCTGCTTAGCTCATGCCTATATGATAAATCATGTGAAGCATTGATGTTCATATATGGATTCAGACCTAGCATCTTGAGAAAATTTTTTCTGTCTGTGGGGCACCAGTAGCACACTCTGGGTGGTGAGCGCCACCACAAATTCATGCAAGCACCACAAATATAAAATCATTTAAATGTGATAATAATGATTTTTTAGGTATTTCCATGGTGAAGATATGTAATATTTGTGCCATGAGTGTAAACTTTCAGCAGTCTTAAGAAGCCTGCCAAATTTTTCAGATTGGGGTCAGCAAAAGAAACTGCAGGGCACAAACATACTTGGGGGGCAGAACTTGTAGTGCTGGGGCAAGCAGGAATGAACCACCAGATGTATATTTTAACATGGTGGATAGGTGAAGTATGTTGGTGGTTGTGGGCAATTGAGGACAGAATATGTGACTTTTTGTGGCTTTTCATTTGCAGGTAAACAGCAAATGTGCATTACCTACTCCATATAGGAAAAGAAGGAAGGAGTGCCACTGCTTCAGTTTTAAAAAGCATTTGCCTCCCTTATGTCCCATGGCTTGATAGTGCTAGTGAATAAAAAATTATAGAATTCTGATTTGAAGAAGTGTTTTGGGAGATTAATCAATGATTAGCATGATGTGCTTTTCTCTAGCAATGATGCAAAATGTTTCACAAATGTGAATAAAATATTGAATAAAATTTAAAAAGCAAACATAATGGTAACTGTTGCAAGTTTTACTATCTTCAATGATCAACACCCTGCAAAATGTATCTTGATATTAGTATTTATATTATTTTAAGCATTTAGAAAGAGAAAATTGATCTTGGCTGGCCAAGGGTAGGGACCTAAAAATGTTTGACAAATCAAAGAGCTGCCATAACAAGATTTTTTCTAGACAAGCCATGTTCCTTCTGCCTGTGTCATACACAGACATGATTGCTTGGAACTGTAGTGCATTCATCAGATCATAAGTTAAAACAGAGTCAGTGTAACTGGCTGATAAATGACCAAAAATATTTCCATTCAGCATGACTTTACAATCATGCAACAAATCCTCTTAATGTGGCTCTTGCCTGGTCTGCGAAACATTGTAGGTGTTATTAGTTTTTGCTGAAGCAGCAGGTATATAGGTTTGGAATGGGCTTTAGGCATTTGGGACTCTGGGAGAGAGGATTGGGGAAGTCATTAAACTTTATCAAATACAGGCAAATTTTTATGACAGCTTTAAGAAAGCTGTCTAGATAGAAATATGAAGGGAATATTCATGATTGGATGGAAAGTAAGCTCACCCACATATCCGACTCAATTGAGGTGTATTGTGCAGGGTGCAAAACTGTATACATGTTTTGCATATTTTTGCACTCTTAAGCTCTTGCACATTTTGGGTATGGTCAGGTACAATGTTATCCCTCAATATGCTATCGCACAATCTTTCACACGTAGAACTATTATTTTAGCAAAAAATTATTTTTGGCCTGGTGCCTATTGTGCTGGTCCTCATTTGGTACTCTTTGTACCCTGAGATGTTTTGGGACTTCTTGCTCTATTTTTATGCCACTGCCATTTTAAAACTGACTTTAAAAGCCCTTAACACGCGCACTGGAGGGGGCCTCGAGGCCCCCACCTGTTTTTCGAGGTGGCCGGAGAACCGCTTGTAGCCGAAAAACGAAACGTGGCCACATTTAACAGAATTTATTAGCGCGTCGATTGGTGAAGACTTTTGAAAATCGGCCGATAATTTTTGACTTATAGGCTTTCAAAGTCAGACCTGCATTTTGAGATCGCCGTAAACGCGCGGTCGGACCAGTTAGCTTGCATTGAAGACCGAGTGGTGACGTCATAGCGTCATATAAGCGGGACTATATGTCAAGGTCACTTCACATGAAGGTCAAGGTCAAGGTCAAGGTCACAGGTCAAGGTCATATCTGCACTTTCAAGGTCACTGACCACTGTGCGTCCGGCCAAATGACGTTACCCCGTCTGACATATATTATGCTATGACGTCATCGGTAGGGTACCCCAATACAAGGTCAAGGTCAAGGTCAAGGTCAAAGGTCATTGGGAAAGGTCAATCCTCATTTCCCGCCAAACAGTGGCTACAGTGTTAGTCAAAGTGTAAATAATAAGTAGTATACCATATGGTGACCTTAAAGGTCAATGACCTTGAATGACCTTGACCCAAAAGTTGTGGGGAAGCCTTTTTGAGACCTCTTCTCTATGAAACTTGTCCGCCTTTAGCTTATTCCCGCCATTTTCCTGCATAATCACAGCATTTACCAATCGATCCCAGCATGGCCAATATTTGACCTTTACGACCTCGTTTGACCTTAAAGATATCAACCTAGGTCAATGAAAATTGGTCATCATGTAGATCACCATAGCCCCACACACCTACCAAGTGGCGTTTTTCTAACCCTCTTAGTTTTCGAGATCTTGGGGGGCCTACCAGGCCCCCTCCAGTGCGCGTTAGTGCCAGACCCCCTCCAGTGCGGGTGTTAAAGCATGGAGTTAGTTTTGAGAAAGAGGATACAAAATGTTGTCAATTCAGTAACATAATCCCTTTCCTCTGCCATGCCGACAACTAGAGAACATGGTTGCTTGGGGCCTGCTTTGGTTTGATACAGGTGGGGCTGGGGCAATGGCGTAGCCTAGGGGTCCGTGGACTCCTCTTGGGATTACTGTTCACTGTAAAGCAGGAATATGGGTGTTGGTGCTCCCCCGTCCAGCTCGGTCTCGGGGACCCCGATAATCAGTCTTGGAGGGCCCCAGAGAATCGCTCTCGGGGACCTCTGATCATCTGTCTTTTGGGTTCCCGAACATTCTTGGGGCTCCGAGCATCCTTCTCGGGGCCCCCGATCCTTTGGCCCTCGGGAATCAGTCTCGGGAGCCCCTAAACATTGGTCTGGACCATCACTCCCGGGGGCCAGGGACATTGGTCTTGTGGGCCCCGAATATCGATCTTGGGGGCCCCGAGACCACTGCTCGGGACTACGATCGGAGGCTCTCGGAAAAAAGTGCTGAGGTAGATGTGCCTGTGTTGAGAATATGATGCTCACTGAGGTGGATTTCCTGGGATTGATAAAGGTATACATTTTAGGGGCATCGAACATCGGTCTTGGGGCCCCCGAGCATTGCTCTTGACTCGGAGATCGTGATCATCGGTCTCCTGGACACCCCCCACACTCAACATAATTCTCGGAGGCTCCCGAGTATCACTGGGTCCCTCTGAGCTTGGTCTTGGAATCCCCGAGAATCCGTCTCCTGGTCCCCGAATATCGGTTCCGAGCATCGCTCTGGGGGGGGGGGAAGGGGCGAGACCAGGTTTTGGGGGTTCCGGAGCGATTCTCGGGGCAGCGAGGCAGATGTTCGGGGCCCCCAAAGCGATGCTCGTGGTGTCCGAGACCGATGTTCGGGGGCCTCGAGACTGATTCCCGGGGTCCCCGGAGGTCAAGTTTGGGGGCCCCGAGGCCAATGCCTACGCTTTCAGGAACAAGGTCAGCTCAAAGCAAGTGAAGTGCTCGTTCAGTGAGCAAGGTCAGTTCGAGCATCGCGCTCAGAAACCATCGTGAATCGGTCTCATGGACCCCTGAACACCGATCCCGAGCAATGCTCTCGTTGTGTCTCCCGAAACTGCTGCGCGAGAGCAAGCTGGGTGGGGGGGGTATCTGAGAGATGTTTATGAACATCAAGGGGCCGGGGTGGCCTAGTGGATTCGTTGCCAGTCTACGGATCGGATAGCATGGATAAACGTGGGTTCAATCCCCACGGTGGGAAACCGCCTTCCGTGTCCGATCTGACCCGGTGGAGAGGATCCTTAAACACCCACTCCAATACTCCCTGTAATTGGGCAAGTGTGCCTGTTGGGGAGTGGCCTTAATAAAATAAATAAAATAAATAAAATAAGTGTGCAAATTTGTTTCTTTTATAATGTCGTGACTGTATGACCTTTAAAATATCACAATCATATTATTACGTGATTATATCTTTCTTCACGGCAAATATTCAGCGGTAACACTTAACTACTACCCTCTTGCTGCGAGTTTCTTTATCTATAATTTTCTAAGAATAATCACTGAAGTGACATTGGAATATTTCGCTGCTCAGCAGGCACAAGTGCTTGTGGTGAGTGGTGAGAGCCGCCAACTGCGAACTCTGAAGATGATTCTCCACCAGCAAGTCCTTTCTCATCTGATCCCGTCCGTCCAGAGCGGTGAACTTTTCTCCTTCCTTCCTTCCATGACATGTTCGTAAGATATCCAGATATCACAATTATTTTTAGATATTAATAAACTGCGCCTTTTCCAATCCTTAAAAGGAAAATCCTGGGTGAAGTTCACTGCTTATTGGAATAAATATTTACTCATTAACAGGTGGGTATGGAGGGAGGCATTAAGCTATAAAGGGTCCATTCTGAAGGTTAGGCTCCAAGCCAAATCCTGGTCGCGCAACCTGCCTCCGCCATGAGGGGTCCGTCGGAGTTGGCTGCGGGCATGCTGGGATCGTGTGAGCCACAGCGTGCAGCTCCCTATCGATGATGTCGACAGTGGCCGCGGGGAGCCATGCTGCAGCTGCGAACTCTGTCACTTCGTGGTTGTAGCTATTAGCCACTGTCCGCAGCTTTAGCTTCCGCTTACCCTAGGATCTTCCGGTCAGCTGTGTATGCCTGGATTGACTTTCGTGCATGAACAATAAAGTGCAATTTATCCTATGTGTGGTCCTGATTGCCAGGGGCGTATCCAAAGGGGGAGCGATCGGCCCCACCCCTTGGGCTGACCTTAAGCTCTGGAAAGAAACGCCTCCCGCCCCAGCCGCTGGGCCACCACAGGGTGAGCCCTGCGGCTTTAGCTAGGCCCCGCAGGCTTCCAAATCAGGGGGAAATAAAAGTTGATTTACGCCAAGAAACCACAGCGTAAAATTTGGAAGCTCCGGCCATATGGGTAAATTTACCACTCCAGAATACATACGCAAAGATGCGTACAGAACAGAGCGGTGGCATCGTCATCAAAACACACAGGGCGAACCAGTCGAAGCCCTCTACGTTTCCCCTAGACTTTTGGGCATAAAGTGTGCAAAAATTCGTAACGTAAGAAGGGACTACTTTGAAATCGTGGAAAACTTCCAACAGTGTTAGGGTTGATAAAAATTTTCTTTGGTTTGAAAATTGTTCTGTGGAAAGTGTTGCAGAATTATCAAGGAAAAATAAAAAATCTATAAATCTATATCTGGGCCTCCTTTGGTTCACTCGGAACCTCTGAGTCTGCGACCGGGGCCTTCACAATTATCACAGGGCCACTGCTGCCGAAGTCGGGCCCCCATTCTCAGCAGTTGCAGATAATTTCCCTGTTTTCCACTCGGGCTCCCTGTGGTAGAAGCCGGGCCTCCAGCGGTTGAGCTGGGCCTCCTGTGGCTATCCGGGCAGCCCGACATGCTTCCGGGCGCCCTTTAGTTCAATTGGAACATCTGAGTCTGCGACCGGGCTCCTCCGAATTACCCCCAGCCCACTGCTGCAGAAGCCGGGCCCTATTCTCCGCAGATGTTGCCAGCGCCACGCGCCCGCGGACGGCTGCGTTGCTGCAGCGCTCCGACCTCTCCGTTTTTACCTCGTTTTTAACCTGTATCCGGTCCCACTCGCACATGTGAACGTGTGAATGATTTGACGTCTGAAGTGATCGGAAGTGATCTAGTGATCTGATGTAATTTGATATCGAGTGACTCAGTGGATGATGGAGTGAATGTGATTTAGCGCACCAAGTATCTCGGACTCACCTTTCTCAACCCAGCTGGTCTACGGTGCACGCGTTCCCGAGGATGAAATATTTTCACCCAACCGTGAATCGTGAAGCCCTTAGGCTTTTTCTCCTCCTGGTTGCTGTTAAATTCTTCTTCACTGTCGTCACACCAGTGCTCCACTCTGACCTACAATGCGCTGTCCTGCGTGACCTTGAACCCTCGGCACCGCGCAGCACCGGCCGCCCCCTTGAGCCGGGCCGGGTCAGACATGGCCGCGCCCACGTAGAGGCAGTCCAGTCAGCTGTTTCCCGGCGACCCGCCGTCAGGTGACGGGAGGAGGCAGCGGCATACCGGGCGCGGTACTTGCGGCGGCCGAGGTACACGCAAGCGGGGGGTGCAGGGGCGGTGTCAGATGGGGACCTCGGACGGACACTGGAACTTCTCTTCGCATCGGCGCTCTGAACGTTCAATCTCTCAAACCTTCTCTGCTGCTTCTTTCGCACGACCTGCATGACTTCGCCTATGATGTATTTGGAATATGCGAGACCTGGCTCCGCCTTCACACGCCCCGCAGTATGTTTCTGCTGCCCTGCTACACTGTGTACTCGACACCACGACCGGATGACAGCGGTTACGGAGGCGTTGCTCTTGCCGTCAGGGATGGATTGTCAGCAAAACATGTGAAGATGACACGCGCCAGGAAACCCGCGAACAGTCGGCTTGAAACACTCTGGATTTTTGCCAAACTGGACATGAATCGCCATGTTGTCTTTTGCATCCTCTACCGACCTCCGCGTCATGGTGATTGTGATTTGCGCGCCGACTTCGAACATTTAGAACTAGAGTATCAGGATGTAATCATGACTTACCATTCTGCAAAAGTTGTTATATTTGGTGACATAAATTGTGATGTCATGAAACCACCGAGTGATAGGGCAAAGCGGCAGCTTACGCGTTTTCTGGAGGATAACTCACTGCATCAATGTATTGAGACACCTACTTACCGCCCATCCGGATCCTGTCTGGATGTAATTATAGTACGCGACTCAGGATTAATCACTCGTTCTGGTACAAAGTTTTGTCACTACAGTCCGCATAAATTTATTCGTGCCCAGCTTACTAGGTGCCGTCCGAAACCTGCCGTAATAAGGACTCGCTGTCTGCGTAGGATTGATTCCACTGCCTTCAACCAGGATTTGATGTGTGTTGATTGGTCGGAAGTTTTTGCTCTAAACAGTTTAGCGGAAAAGTGGAATGTATTTCTACATAATTTAGTAACTGTGCTTGATTGCCACGCCCCGATTAGGAGTGTCCGAATACGCAACCCGAGTGCACCTGTTGTATCGGGGCCAACCCTCGATTTGATGGCTCGCCGCAGAGCGGCGTTAGCAGTCGGCGGTCACCGCTCTCAGGTATATGGTGAACTTAATCGGCAGGTGAAGGCAGCGATACGATGCGACACGCGCGACGATGTGCAAAGGCGGTTACAGGAGGAGGGTCGTAGAGGTATATGGAGGTGTATTGATAGGGTGATTGGTAGCAAGAGATGTGGGGATAGGGTGACGCCAGACGCAAAAGCTGATGACTTAAACCAGTTTTTTGTCGGTGTCGGCCCACGGGTGGCGGCTGAAGTAGCTGCTATGGGAGCTGTCCCGTCAGTGGCATGTCGGTTACCGCGCGTGGGTGCTTGCGCTCTCACTTTGCGTGTTATCACCCTAGATGAGTTGCAAGCCATTGTGTTCAGCAAAGGCTCCTCCACCTCATGTGCTAGCGATGGCATAAGTATGCACATCGTCCGCCTCATTTTCGAATCCCAGGGTCTGGCACTTCTCCACTTGATCAACAGCTCCATCCTCACCAACGAAATCCCAGATGCCTTGAAACATTCCCTAGTTCATCCCATATTTAAGTCCGGTGATTCCTCCGATCCCTCCAGTTTCCGCCCTATCAGTATTATCCCATCCATCACTAAAATCCTTGAGCGTGCCGTTCATCAGCAGCTCTATGCTTACCTATCCGACAACCACCTCCTATCCTCCACCCAGCACGGATTTCGCCCTCGTCACTCGTGCGAAAGCGCGCTGGTATCCATCACTGATAGTATCTTGTCCGCCAATGATCGTGGAGAGGTGTCGCTCCTCTGTCTCCTCGACTTGAGCAAGTGCTTCGATGTGATTGACCACTCTCGTTTGATTAAAAAATTGCAGGCTCATGGAATTGATACTTCATGGTTTTCAGCATACTTTCGGCGCCACACCCAGAGCGTCAGCCTCCCAGCTGACAATCTGGGTGTCCCTAAAGTCTCTACTTGTCTCCCAAACAAAATGGGCATTTTCCAAGGTTCTTGTCTCGGCCCTCTGCTCTACAGCATCTTTGCAAACGACCTAAGCCTGTATGCTGGGGACGCGGTCGTCGTCCAGTACGCAGATGGTATCCAGATCCTTGTCAGCGGCAACATAATCTCACTTTCAGTCACTCATTCAACGGATGGAAAAGACATTGGCTTCGTTAGACATTTGGTTTAGGGGCAACGGACTCAAAGTTACCGCTGGTAAAACCCAACTCATACTGCTAGGAAGTGCTCCAAACGTTCGGCAATTTGGTGATTTTACTGTCAAATTTCGCGATGTTAATCTGGTTCCATCTATGACTGTCAAAAATCTCGGACTGACCTTCGACCGCGCCCTCAGCTGGGATTCTCACATTTCTCTTCTCACTCGTCAATGCTTTGGAATTCTGAGTGGTTTGTCACATCTGAGGCACTGCTTGCCTCCCAGAGTCATCTCGCCGATAGTCAGTTCACTCGTTATTTCCCGTGTCCGATATTGCATCAGTGTTTTTGGCAACGGAACTCATATAAACAATATTCGACTCCAAAAGATAATTAATTGTGCAGCAAAGGTAATTTTCGGCCGCAGAAAATTTGACCATGTCTCTGGTTTATTAGAGGAACTTGACTGGCTGTCGGCGGGAGAGCTGGTGAGGGACCACACGCTTGCACTTGTACACAAGACAGTGTGTTTCGGGGAGCCAGAGGAGCTGGCCCGGGGATTCGTGCGTGTCGGCTCTATACGGGAGCGTACCACCAGACAGGACGCGAATATCATTGTGCCACGCTCTTGTACTGGAATGGGCCAACGTAGGTTTAGCTCCAGGGGGCCTCCCTTTATAATGAACTGCCTGAGGAGCTGAGTGTTTTACCGGTTCCGCTTTTTTGTCGTGCCCTCAAAAAGTATATAATAGCAGAGCGGGATCAGGTGCGCTGAGCGAGTGGTGTTTGTGTGGTATGCTTTGTCTTTTTAACGATGTTTTTATATAACCCTGTTTACATTGATTTTAATGTCGTGTGTGTGTGTGTCTCCTTCTTACCATTCCAACTGACGTGGGGTCGTAGTAGCCATGGATGACCGTGGAAGACTCTGAATAAAGTCTTTGTCTTTGTCTTTGTCTTTGATGCAGATAATTCCCGTTATCTACCCGAGCCCTCAGTGGGTCCAGCCGGGCCCTTTGCGGTTCACCCGGACCTCCTGTGACTATCCGACCCCCTGAAGTGCTTCTGGACCCCTGTGGTCCACTTGCGACCTATGTGTTTGTGACCAGGTCCCTCACGATAATCTCAGACATGTTGTGGCCGAAGTCAGTCCCCTACTTCTAACATTCATGCCCCCTCCCCCATGGTCTACCTAGGCCTGACTACAGTCGGCCTCTGCCTTGCTTGCAGTTACCCCTTTGGTATCGGCCCTCTGTGGCTGCAACCTCCGTCTTTGTTTGGGAGCAATAGGTAACTCTTTATTCAAACAGGCCACAGAATATTTGATAGCGGACGTTTGATCAATTCCTGTATTTCTGGAGATCCAATCCAATGTTGAGCGGACCTCAGCGAATTTAGCGCCGGTGCATAGCTTTGGGACCCACCAGAGTTCATGAAGTTGTCTGCCTCCCAAAACGGAGGTTAAGTTTTTTTGCTCTTCGAAATATAATATATATATACATACACATACGTTTTTAATGAAAATATTTTCCTTGCACGGTCCAGCCCCCAAATCTATTCCTGACCCCCTGTCAAGGCCCCCTTTGGTAATTCCTGGATCCGACCCTGCTGATTGCTCACATATACTTCCTTCGGCTTCAAACGTTAGATAAATATATCAGAACTTTTAGTTCTGGCTTATATTGGGAGCATAATACACAAAACCAATGAAAAGCGGCGTAATAACTCAAAGAAATAAGGGTTTTGGTAGCATTTTTTAATTTGGTGACACAGTCGTGATGTGGAATTTCAAATAGTGACACACCAGCAACTTTTTTGACCCCTGCACCAGGACCCAAACCTGGAAGCCAGGAATAGCTTGGAGTAACGTAACGTTTGTGGTGATCACTATATAGTGCTACTGCACTGCCCTAGGCTAATATCTTCAAAGTCAAGAGAGGATAGAAAGGTCTGATTCTGATCATCTTAGGATCCAATACGTTTTTGGGCTTGACGTCTTTAGCCAACAGCTGAGGTATTCTGGTGTTGGGAAGCTGAGACTTGTTGGGATTTACCGTGATTGTGCAAAGGGAAAACATGAGTGACATTTATTTGCGGTATGACATTTACAATGCTGAAACTGTTTTGCGTGCTAGAAGGGGACATTTGTGATTAAATTTGCACACAGCTCGCAATTAGGAAACATGTTGTCTACAGAGAAAATGGAATCAGTTTTTGCAGATTATGTTTCAGCATATACAATAGTAGCTATAATGTTATCTATGGTTTCAAACTTGTTTAAAGGGAGATACGCGAAAAAAAATTTATTGGCTGGATCGAAAGGTCACAAAAGTTGTTTCAGTAGTCATATTCTTATTTTTGCGAATTCGGTCTGCAAATGCCTTAAAATTGACTTCAAAGTCAACATTTCTAAGACGACTTTACCGGTACACCTCATATCGGTGTATATGACGTACACACGGCTAAGGCTATCAATTTCTCTAAAAAATGGTCGTATTTTTCCTAAGCAGTGACTTGAAAGTTTTGAACTGTTTAAGAAAATATTATTTTCAAAAAGCTACAGCATAAAATAATATTATAAAAGAAATATAGGATTTTTAAGAAATCACAATTGACCAATCAGAATGTATAGCCACCTCAAAGGGGGTTCACGTGACCGTTCTGACAAAGAAGTTTTGCCATCCTGGGAATTTTGCAGAAAACGATTGAAGACCCGAGGATCCAGTGAGACATATATGGAAATGAGGTAAGGCAACCTGAACTTATGGTACTTGACCACCAACACCGTGGCGTTGCATGAAAATAATTGACTCTGATTGGGCTGTTTAAGGGACGGGTGTGAAATCGTCCCAAGTCGTGATAAAACTTTTTGAAGAAATTCGGGCAAATAGTGTGGTTTTCAAGGAGATTGCCTCGCTCCCTCCTGGATCGGCCAGAGGTCATTACGGGTTTGAGTGGACGGGGGGAGGGTGGGGCTCATGCACGTTTTGAAAAAATAGCTGATAGCAAACTATGCTCTCCTCAACAAACAACAAGAAAATATTTTCGGGTGGGTTATTATTTTTTCCTGCTTCTTTTCCTACAAAGAGCGATCAAGCATCTGGCGCCCATGCTGCTTTGTGGCATTCCCGAAAGGCCTCAGCGCATACGCAGATCCAGGGGGCGTGGGGGACACGCGAGAACTTCAAAAATATGTACGACAAACTACAATACATTGGGAAGACCGGGTCTGGTTGCATCACGGATTGAATGATTCTATGCAGTGCATTTTTCTCAAATTTTAACTGGGGACCGCAGAAGGAAAGGGGCAATATCAGGACTCAAGGGGGTATGTTTCATTAGTAGAAAGGGGACTTTTGGCTCTTGCTGTGCACAATAATTCCTGCTGCATGCGCATTTTCTTAATATCACCATTGTCGTATACATCACGGCTAATGAACAGGGGCGCAGCCAGGGGGGGCACAGGGGCACGTCCCCCCCATCGGTGCCGGGGTGCCCTTTTGATTGCCAGGTGGTGTACCCTCTTTGGGCGGTGCCACTCGAAATTTAGTGCCCCACGCCGTTGAGCCTAGATGGAACTAGACTGTATTTAGCGATTTAAACTATTGTTTGACAATTAAGTGCCTTTTTGGTCAGTTGGGGAATTCTGTCGCCTTTCCAAGCACCCAGGAATAGTATAGGTACGTAATCCGTTTCCAGATAATGCCTGATCGTCGCCAAAATTTAGGCAAGCTAATCTGGTGCCCCCTGAGCGCTGGTCTTGGCCCTTGGAGCTGATCATGTGCCCTCTGAGCTGATCTGATGCCCTCGTAGTCAATCTGGTGCCCCCCCTGAGAAAGTAATTGTGCCTTCTGAACCTATATAATGTTCTCTGAGTTAGTCTGATGCCTCTGAGATTGCCTGGTGCCCTATTAGCTGTTTTAGTGCCTCTTGAGCTGATCCGGGGACCCTTAACCCGCGCCCCACCGGGGTCCGGCGCCACCTTCGCCCCACCGGGGCCATCGATGGCCCCCTCTAACTCCGAAAATATGGGCGTTAGCGCAAATCTGCAAGTGCAATAGAAAGCTCGCGTGAATTCAGTAAGAAATTACTTCGCATGTTTTAGTGCTCAGGTCAATGGTTTGACCTCAGAGGTCAAATTAGGTCAAGATCGGCTATTTTCACTCAAATATGCAATGATTAAGCAAACTGGGCATAACTCTTATGTCATTAGAGCTATTGAGGCCTGGTAAAGTACATTTGATAGCAAATTGCCAGAACTTTTCCGCTATGTGGAACGTTAAGACCTCCCGCCAGTGGTTTGACCGCCAGAGGTCACCTCGTGACCTAATATGACCTGAGGTCACGAAAGGTCAAAAGTGACCTTGCCGTATATCAAATGAAAGCCAGTGACAAGACAAACACAATGGTGTTTGTTTCATTGCTCTAGCTCAATTAGGTCAAAAGTTATTGTCAAAATACTGTTTTTGACCTCTGGTGACCTTGGATGACCTTGGAAAAGTCAAAGGGCAAATATGACCCCTGGGATCCGTAAAGGGTGCCCAAAACGTTGTTCTGAGCAGTCTGAGTATTTGCAATCATTTTTGTGGCTTTTATATCATGAAATAGCTTTTCCCCATGCTTTTCCAATGGGAGAGGTCGCCTCGTGACCTGACCTCAGGGCACGAAATCGAAAAATCCCGGATATACACCTTGTAGACCCTGGAGGGGTCATGAAGTGTGGAAGTTTCAAATCGATCGACTTTGAAATGTAGCTCTTACAGAGCTCTAAAGGTGAAGTGAGGTGACCTTGGTTGACCTCGTCTGGTGACCTGACCTTGGGTGACCCGGGGTAAAAATTTCAGGGATGATGGGAAAATGATGTAGTGAGAGGTGAGCCCTCAACCGCGGTGCTGCGCCTCGTCTTTTTCTGCTATCCCGAAACTTAGGGGGCCATCATGCCCCCGGTGGCAGGGTTAACTTATTTTTTATGTCTCCCGTAGTTTATCTACTGTCCAGGGCCGCAGCCAGGGGGCACAGGGGGCACGTGCCCCCATCGGTGCCGGGTGCCCTTTTGATTGCCAGGTGGTGTACCCACTTTGGGCCGTGCCGCTTGAAATTTAGTGCCCTACGCCATTCAACCTAGATGGAACTAGACCGCATTTAGCGATTTCAACTATTGTTTGACAATTTAGTGCCTTTTGGCCAGCTAAAGCATTCTGTCGCCTTTCCAAGCACCCGGGAAGAGTATAGGCACGTAATCCGTTTCCAGATAATGCCTCATCGTCGCCAATAATCGTACGGGCGGAGCTCATCTGGTGCCCCCTGGAGCTGATCATGTGCCCTCTGAGCTGATCTGGTGCCCCCTGAGAAAATAAGTGTGCCTTCTGAACCTATATAAAACTCTCTGATTTAGTTTGATGCCTCCGAGCTTGCCTGGTGTCCTTTTAGCTGTTTTAGTGCCCCTTGAGCTGATCTGGGCCCCCTGAGCTTATTTAATGCCTCCCGGAGTTGATCTACTGTCCAGGGGTGCAGCCAGGGGGCACAGGAGGCACGTGCCCCCATCACTGCCGGGGTGCCCTTTTGATGGCCAGGTGATGTACCCAATTTGGGCCGTGCCGCTCCAAATTTAGTGCCCTAGCCGTTGAACCTAGATGTAACTGGACCGCATGTAGCGATTGGAACTATTGTTGGACAACTTAATACCTTTTTCGGTCAGCTAGGGCATTCTGTCGCCTTTCCATGCACCCGGGAAGAGTATGGGCACCTAGTAAGTGTCCACCTAATGCCTCATCGTCGCCAATAATCGTATGGGTGAAGCTAATCTGGTGCTCCTTGAGCTCATCCCGTGGCCTCTCAGCTGGTCTTGGCCCCTTGAGCTGATTACTTGCCGCGCGGGTGAGCTGCTCTGCCGCGCCGCCCCGCCTCGGGCGGGCGGGCTCTACGGCCTCATGACCTATTGTGCGCTTCGCCTGACCGACGGCCGGCGCTCTACCGAACCAACCGCCCTTAGCCTGCCGCCGCTGCATCTGCCGGATCATCGCCCGCCGACGCGCCCTGCTGCCTCGTAGCCCGACAAACTGGTTGCGTGATGGTTCGGCGTTTACCTAGTTGAGGTTGATAGTGTTTTATTTTAACTTGGCTGTGTATGTGTATTGTTATAACTCGATTGCGATGCGCTTTGCCTGCCTTTAGCACCGACCTGTACCGCGCCGATATCCCCGGCGTTTTTAGGCCCGCGCTGGTATCTGATTGCGTTTTGGTGCTGTATTTTTATGTACTGCTTACTCGAATATACGTATGGATGGGTGCCTTGACCTAAGCTGATCTGGTGCCTCTGAGTCAATCGAGTGCCCCACTGAGCAAATAATTGGGCCTCCTGAACGTATATAATGCCCTCTGGGTTAGTCTAATGCCTACGAGCCTGCTTGGTGCCCTAATAGCTGATTTAGTTCCCCTTGAGCTGATTCGGGCCCCCGGGCTGATATCATGCCTCCCCAAGTTGCTTCTGTCTCCTAAGTCAATATGGTGTCTCTTCAGCTGATTAGGTGCCCCCTCAGCTGATTATTGATATCTCCTTAGATGGCCTGGTGCCCCCTGAGCTGGTTTGGCGGGCCCTGAGACCACCTTGTGTCCCCTGAGCTGTTATGTTGCTCCCTGAGCTGATTTAGGCCCCTGCCATAGTCTGGGGAGCTGGGAGCTGATCTGGCCCCCGAGTGGATCGATCTGGTGCCACCTGAGCTGCACTAATGCCCCTGAGTCGATCTGGTGCCCTCTGAGCTAGTCTGGTGCCCCTGAGCTAATCTGGTGCCCTTTAAGCTGATCTGGGCCTCCTTATCTCCGTGATTTCATGAGAAGCTCTAAGGCTCTGAGCTGAGCTGGGCCCACAGAGTCTGATGAGGGCTCCTGAGATGGTATGGTGCCCCTGAGCTGATAAAGTGCCTCCTGACTTGATCTGGTATTCCCGAGCTGAGCTGGGCTCCGAGCTGGTCGGGGACCACTGATCTGATTGTTTGTCCCCGAGGCTGATATGGTGCCCTATGGGCCGGTCTGGTGTCCCCTGAGCAGCTCTGGGGCTTTAAACTGCTTGGGCCCCGAGCTGGTGAGAGATTCCTGAGCTGAATTAGTGCCCCTGACTTGATCTCCCCCTTACCTGACTTGAGGCCCCTGAACTGATCTGGGGCACCAAGAGCTGATCTGTGGCCCAAGGGGGGATCTAGGTTCTGAGGGTACCCTGAGCTGGTCTGGGCGCTGAGCTTGTGAGAGCCCCTTAAGTTGGCTTGAGGCCCCCTGCGGTGACCTGGCGCCTTAAACTGTTCTGGGGCTTCTTGAACTGGTTTAAGGCCCTATGGGCCTATCTGTGGCCCATTGAGCTAGTCTGATGACCTCATCTCTGGGACCAATGAGCTAGTCTAGTCTCTGGGTGAAGCATGAGCTGCTCTGTGGCCCTGATCTACATCATGGGCCCCTGAGGTGGTCTTGAATAGACAGACAATAAGAACACAAGGCCAACTCCCATCATCTCGGGGCGGGGTCACTGAGCTAGTCTAGTCCCTGGAGGCACAACTGGGGGGGATGGGGGAAGCTGCTCTGGAGGCCTCTGATCCACACTTGGGGGCCCCAAAGCTGGTCTTAAATAGATGGGGAATAAGAACACAATGGGAACTCCCCTTGTAAAACGGAGCTAACGAGGAATGAGGAATCTCTAAAACGGCTTGTGATACCTAGGCACCCCTGGTTATATAATTGCTTATTATACTGGTGGATTCTGGGAAGGGATGATAAAAAGGTTTGTGCCCAGAGGTGCAGAAAGTATGCTGGCTGTCACAAACTCAATGCGACGTGTGCCTCCTCTGTCACACAGAGCTGGAAATAATAATTGTATACTGGAATACTATTCCCAATATGCTGAATGTCCTCTATCTGTCCCTTACTTTTTGCAGCAGACAAGGTTCTAGCACCAAACCATTACAGCATAAAAGTAGTAAACTGAGTTTTCATTTATAGATCATGTTTTTGTTTTTGGAAGGAAAATTTCCAATTATGGGTCATTTTTTCCAGTATTGGGGTCATAACTATTATTGGCAGCTCTGACCGCAGTTTCCCCCAATGACATGCATTTCCCCTTTTGAAAAAGTTTCCATTTTTGGAAGGAGTGTTTCCAATTATGGTACTTTTCCACATGATTAAATGTAGCAATTATCATGAAAATAGTTATTATTGGGAACATACCTATCTTTTAATGGGAGCGTACATGTACACACAATTGGGAACCCTAACCACAGCTCCCCCCCACTAAACTTCTATCTCACATATCAACAAAAGGGACAAAAATGTCAATGTCAACATAGTATTTGGATCTACCTAAAATGTGTTGGTAAAGTGGACCTTAGGTAGCATTTTTATAAACACATCAAATGCTTAAAATTTGCATCCCACTCACGATCATCACCTGCCTGGTCATTCCTTCTTGCAGTAAAAACTCTGAGGCAACTAGCCTGCATAGATGTAAAATTATGTCTATTGGCCTAATAGGTACAGAGGTATTGGAATTCACATACCAAAGAAAGATCCAGTGTAGTCAAAATCCTGCTTTAACTCCATGCAGTTCAAGTCCTGTGCGTTGCTTACCACCACTGGTAGTAAGCAACACACCCCCAACCAGCGTATTTCGAAGTCTATTTCTTTCTGCGATTTGCTGTGATTTTCTGAGATAAGAAGGGGGTCTACTCGGCCCCCTCCAGTGCACGTTAGTTCCAGGCCCCTCTCCAGGGTGGGTGTTAACACTTTGTGGAGGACTGCATTAGCACACATTTGCTATCTGCACAATATTGATATGATAATTTGATCATGAAAACTCACCTGAATCACTGTTGTTGCCAGCCTGTTGCTAGTGCCAACTCTCCCAACTTCCTCCAGCTCCAAATATATCTAACCAATCTAGGGCACAAATAAACTAAGGCACAAGCAGGCCAAGGAATGAAAACCCAAGTTTGATATGGGAAAGTGCATCAGTCTTGCAATAGCCTACATTCATCTTAGATAAGTCATGGGCAGCAATATTTATTCTAGCTTATTTTAGTCTGCACTTATCTCAAACATACCTAATAAATATGCCCTCAAAATAAGTGGCTTCCGGCCTGTTTAAATTTTTGGCAGGCTCTACATAACATAAACATTTCTAAATTCTGTTGTCGCTGTGGCGCAGTTTAAGTAGAATTGCTGCCCAGCTATGTTTATTTTTTCACTCACTAAGTACTTTTATTAGTAGCTTTTAGGCGTACTTAATACTAAATTCGAAGAAATAGGGGCCGCTAAATCGAAGACACTCAAACTGTACATCTGATTTAACCTGAAAAAATGGACAGAGAAGTACTTGATAAAGTATCTGCGTTATCGTTAATGCCTTAAATATGCCCACAATAATGTATTTCTCGAAAAAATTGACTGTCACATTTCCGGTATCTAGGCGACAACTTTCTGCAAACTACTAACAATCGGCACCATTGGGCTGCATGTTAAAATCTGGCAACTGTGACAGCGGTTTGCGGGTTTTCTGCAGCGGGGCAGAGATGCAGAAACTTGCCAACTCGGCTACCGGAGTTTGTGACACATTTACGAAAATTGAGGTGCATAATTGTGACAAAATAGCGATCCTGACTGTATGGCTCAAGATCAAACCCCATATTTTCGAAATAGAGAATGAAGCGTGTAGGGAATATTTTAACTTAGCAGCTCTGTTCTTCAATTGCACAGCGTACCATTAGTAATGCAATATTGGTACTGTGTTCAGTTTCTACTAAAACGAGGGACCCCCGCTGCAGAAAACCCGCAAACCGCTGTCACAGTTGCCAGATTTTAACATGCAGCCCAATGGGGCTGATTGTTAGTAGTTTGCAGAAAGTTGTCGCCTAGATACCGGAAATGTGACAGTCAATTTTTTCGAGAAATACACGATTGTGGGCATATTTAAGGCATTAACGATAACGCAGATACTTTATCAAGTACTTCTCTGTCCATTTTTTCAGGTTAAATCATATTTACAGTTTGGGTGTCTTCGATTTATTGGCCCCTATTTCTTCGAATTTAGTATTAAGTACGCCTAAAAGCTACTAATAAAAGTACTAAGTGAGTGAGAAAATAAACATAGCTGGGCAGCAATTCTACTTAAACTGCGCAATAGCGACAAGACAAGTTAGAAATGTTTATGTGATGTAGAGCCTGCCAAAAATTTAAACAGGTGGGAAGCCACTTATTTTGAGGGCATATTCATTAGGTATATTTAAGATAAGTGCAGGCTAAAACTAGCTAGAACAAATATTGCTGCCCATGGCTAATCTAAGATGAATGTAGGCTATTGTAAGACTGATGCACTTTCCCATATCAGCTTGGTTTTTCATTCCTTAGCCTGCTTGTGCCTTAGTTTATTGTGCCCTGATTGGTTAGATAGATTTGGAGCTGGAGGAAGTTGGGAGTTAGCGCCAGCAACAGGCTGGCAACAACAGTGATTCAGGTGAGTTTTCATGATCAAATTATCATATCAATATTGTACAGATAGCAAATGTGTGCTAATGCAGTCCTCCCAAAGTGTTAACACCCACACTGGAGAGGGGCCTGGAACTAACTTGCACTGGAGGGGCGAGTAGCCCCTTCTTATCTCAGAAAATCACAGCAAATCTCAGAAACAAATAGACTTCGAAAAACGTGGTTGGGTGTGTTGCTTACTACCATGGTGTAAGCAACGCACAGGACCTGAACTGCATGGAGTTAAAGCAGGATTTTGACTACACTGGATTTTTCTTTGGTATGTGAATTCCAATACCTCTGTACCTATTAGGCAATAGACATAATTTTACATCTATGCAGGCTAGTTGCCTCAGAGTTTTTACTGCAAAAAGGAATGACCAGGCAGGTAATGATCGTGAGTGGATGCAAATTTTAAGCATTTGATGTGCTTATAAAAATGCTACCTAAGGTCCACTTTACCAACACATTTTAGGTAGATTCAAATACTATGTTGACATTGACATTTTTTCCTTTTGTTTATATGTGAGGTAAGTTTAGTGGGGGAAGTTGGTTAGGTTCCCATTGTGTGTACATGTACGCTCCCTTAATAGTATGTTCCCAATAATGACTATTTTCATGATAATTTCTACATGTAATCATGTGGAAAAGTACCATAATTGGAAACACTCCTTTCAAAATGGAAACTTCAAAAGGAAATGCATGTCATTGGGGAAACTGCAGTCAATTGCCAATAATAGTTATGACCCCAATACTGGAAAAATGACCCATAATTGAAATTTTCCTTCCAAAACAAAAACATGATCTATAAATGAAAATTACTACTTTCATGCTGTAATGGTTTGTGCTAGAACCTTGTCTGCTGCAAAAAGTAAGGGAGGTAGAGGACATTCAGCATATTGGATAGTATTCAAGTATACAATTATTATTTCCAGCTCTTGTGACAGGAGGCATACGTCCATTGATTTGTACAGCCGCATAGTTTCTCACCTCTGCAGCGGGGGTCCCTCGTTTTAGTAAAAACTGAACACAGTACCAATATTGTATCACTAATCGTACGCTGTGCAATTGAAGAACCGAGCTGCTAAGTTAAAATATTTCCTACACGCTTCATTCTCTATTTCGAAAATATGTGGTTTGATTTTGAGCCATACAGTCAGGATCGCTATTTTGTCACAATTATGCACCTCAATTTTCGTAAATGTGTCACAAACTCCGGTAGCCGAGTTGGTAAGTTTCTGCACCTCTGTTTGTGCCCCTGAGCTCAGAGCACAGTCCCCTAAGCCAGGATTTCTACTAATTGATTTAAATGAAGAACTAGTTTTCACAATTTTCAGCCCTGTCACACCATCACCATGCATACAACCGGCCTGTTCGCCTTTTATTTACTCTTAACTGGCACCGATCCTTGAGAATATGGAACTTAATAGACGCGTTCAAAAGGTATCTCCCAAATTTTTCCGGCAGCAAAAATGTGTTCTTCCAAAGACACTATGCTACTCCTCGTCCCACGGTGATTGTGGGAGGCAAGGAACTTAACCCGCGTTCAGCCAGGGCTTACTCGTCACGACAACACCAGTGGGCATAACACATGAATTTTCGTCTCCAATATGCCTTAACCTGCACATTGTAACATATAGCACATGCTCCGATGATTTCTCTGATGTTAAATACTTGCATGAGTTGGTTGATTTGTCCTTAAATCTATCCAAAACAGTCGTGTTTTGGCTACTTCCATGACATTTTGGTGATATTTTTTCCTTTTTTCCGGTTTTAATCGAGTTTTCTTTCTCCGTCAATGATTTATTTGCATTGTTATTGAACCAAAGATGCCCAAAAAATGATATAAACAAAGATGTAGTAAGTTTTTAGGTTACGTTAAAAAGTGCCCTTTTTTCCCCGGGGTGCCCCTCAAAGTTGGTGTGCCCCCCATACCAAAGCTCTGGCTGCGCCCCTGCTAATGAAGGTCACTTTTATCCCCCAGCTACCCTTACACTTCTTGGCATATCACACTATGCCCAAAGTGTGTGCATTTCTCCCAATCTCCCTCCCTCTACCTGAAATTCTGAACAAGCTGCCTCAAACCAGCAAATTTACCAAAGGGCTGCCCTCACCAGATCTTGTCAAAACCTGTAATAGTTTGCAATCTAGAATTTGAACTCCCCAACCATCTGGTCAAGTCTCCTGATATATACTGCAGATTGGTTAAACGAACCAAAAATAGGGCACAGACACACACACACATTGATGGCATGCTGAGATATTATGTTCAAACACAATGTTATTAGCTCTTTGCCCTCCCCCCAGTTTAGATACTTGGCCTCTATCCTCATGGCATTGTATGGAAATAAATGCTTTAGAAAAACCCTTTGCACCTTCCAGTGCTGGGCACGCGATCCAAAAATAAGTGGTTTGCTATCGCTACTCCGCGATAGAAAAATGACGTTCCGCGATCGTGGAATATTTGTTTAAGTTTAAATCAAAATTCAGCTATTTTTTATTCCGGAATCCGTATTATGTTTGTGGTTGGAGTCCTTCATTATTCTGGATATCTATTTTACCTCACTTGTTCATTTATTTTAAAAAGGGTCTTAATATGGTAACTGAAATAGTACTGATTGCTTATTTTAGTCCTTCTTTGTTTCAGGTGGCAGCGCAAAGGCAAGAGGAGAGCCAAATTCCCGGTGCTTCATCAGAAGTTTCCGCCCCGAAACCGCGTTGGCACGTTGGGGGAAAAGTGGCGCTATTCCTGCATCAGCACATCTTTTGCCGGAAGGTTAACCAGGGTTTAGCGGTGGCTATTCAGGTCCACGTGGTGAAGCTGATGATGAGGCTATAGGCCCAGTGGAGGACATGCCACGAGGCCTGCGGTGCGGTGCAGAGGCCGAATAGCAGGACAGAAACTTGCCGGATACGTGTTTGGGTTATGTGATCGGTGTGGTTGGAGTATTTGCTTCGAGTTTTGTCGTAATATTACTAATACAAGACTGCCGTCATTTGCAGTGTTACCTCCGAGTCGTTCCATGCAAGACAGTTTCGGAAAGGTCATGTAAAGGCCTGAAACAAAGCATATGGTTTTGGAAACGCGCGTGATTTTACAGCTCTTGCTTTCTACCGGGGAATGATATTCCATCTCCGAATTCAGAGGTTCGTTACTTGTAACGAATTTTAGTTCTGCAGAAAAAATCATGGTCGTTGCTGGAAACAGTGCAGGTCAGCACTAAAAGTGTTACGTCACACTCTTGAGCGAGCACAAACGCACGAAATACACTTAAAAGAAGCGCAGGGCAATACTGGAGCAGTGCAACGTTACGCTTCATAGGTAACCAGTAAAGTACGAAAGGTTTTACGATACACTGATAAGCAGAGCAAGCTAGCACTGGAGAAGTACTACGTCACACTTTTTTGACCAATGGTAACGCACCAAAGGTGTTACAAGGCACGAGTAAGGAGCGTAGGTACACTGGATACCAGTGCATGTTACACCTTTTAGGCGAACGCATGTCCGTTTAAAACGTCCGTTCTCCCTCCACGCTTTAAAGGTGCGTTGTTGCACCAACGGTGTACAAATTTTTTACAGTGTAGGCGCTCAACACTCCATCTTAGACTGACGTGCTTAACTGTCCCTCACTCATTTTTCTTAATCTCCAGCGCAGCAATTTTTGTTTGAAACCACTCTGGAGGCTGCAAAACCTGTGCGTGAAACGTCAAATCCTTGCATCGAGTCTGGAACTTCACCAAACCACCTCACTTAAGAAGGTCCTGCCGGACCGAAAACCGGATTTTCAGTGAAAGGCAGATTACTCGTGAAGGACATATAAAACTTACAACAATAGTAGCAGGAAATTGCCTCGTGAAAATCACGCCTTACATAACACCAGACAGTGTGTTTAAAATTACAGTTTGGTGCGTTCCTTGCAAAAAAAAACACTCACGATGGTTTTTGGTCGCCTACTAGCCCGTGCAGTGCATGGAAAGTTTCCCCATGTTGTTAAAAATGATTTGAAAGGAATTTACAATTACGAAAGCTTAGAATATTTTATTGCGAGCTGAAGGAAAATGGCAATACAGTCCGTACATGTTATGATAACTTTGAAATAGTCCTCACATCCTAGTCCATCATTGCGTAGAGGTCTGATCGGATCCATTCCCCTCGTTTTTACCAAATACTTCTGATTAAATTCAAATGAGACACACAACTCTTTAAAGGGCCCTAGGGCGATCAATTTGACAGCTTATGACAAAATATTTACATCAGGTCAGGTCAAGTCAACTAGTTATGACGTCATTGCTAAACCCATGAAAAATGATTATGTCCTTAAATGAGGCTGACAAAACCAGGGTGTAACTCGGCTTCTAGAAGAGCTAGATCAAATTTATAAACATCATTCAAAAGCTCTTGAGACTAAAAATCTGCTCGCTCTCATTAGTTTTGAGGTCAGGTCAATACCGGCATCACCAGAGGTCCCCAAAGGTCATGGTCTTGGAACTCCTTAGGAACAGTATACCGTCCTAAATTTGGTATCTTAGTGATGAACATGACTCACAAATTTCAATGCTATGCAGCCTGACCTTGAGAGGTCATAATGTGGCCTTACAAGGTCATGCTGCACTTGATTTAAGTTATTGGGTCAAGATAAACACATTGCTGTCTTTTGTTTTGTTCTAGGTCTCAAGATTCCAGAATTATCAGGGATGTTCTAAATGGGTCTAAATTGGACCCATTTTGGCTCAGTGACGTTGCGGTTTGCGGGTTGCGGATCAACATATATGGTTGACACTCGGCTCCAGAGTAAAAAACGGTGGGGCCCATCCATAGCCCTTTCAAATTGTTCCGTATCGCTTCCGGTTCCCGAGATTTTAAGGGGTCTGATCGGACCCCCAGGCGGTGGTGTGCATAAACAGCCCAGGCGGTGCCGGGCTAAAAGTCTGCACACGTCATGCCATCACTTCGAGGTGCCGCTTTGATCCAAAATATCACGTGATCTAGTCATGTTTGCCTATGCTTGAACTACCAAGGCTAGGTAGTTCAGCGCATGTGTGTATGTGGATTTTCTCCTGCTGGAATTGCATGCTGGGAGATCTGAAGTGCGTTGTTGTTCAGAACGCAGCTGATAGAGCCTTACTGAACCTTACCCAGCTGCTAGAGCCCTCCCTGGTCGATCCGTTCCTATCTGGATTCATAGGAGTCGGAGGCCTGTTCTACTCGGTGGGCGTGTGGAATTTTTAGCCTCACTTTGATGCAAATTATAAGTTCTAGATTGCAGGGTCTCAACACCTGCGACTTGTGCTGAAAGGTAAGTTGAATTCGGTTGAGACGCAATAGTCTGATTCAATACTTCAACTTTTTGAACGAGCCCTGCCGTTTCATATAGCAAATCGCTTTCTATAAAAAACTATCTTGACCTCCGGTACGTTAACCGATATGTTCTTGGGTGCCCTCTACGTGGTTGCTCTACCTAAGATGTACATAGTGAAAAAGCCGAGTTGCACCTACTACTAAATAGAAGCCGAGTTATACCCTGGTGTTGTCAGCCTCATTTTATAAGAACATAATCACCTTACATGGGCTTAGAAATGACGTCATTACTCGCTGACCTATGCTGGCGTGATGCCATGTTTTGGTCAGAAGTTGTCAAATGTATCACCCCAGAGCCCTGAAAAACGGCGCGCGTCTCATTAGAATCGATACAGAATCATTGGCGAAGAGTCGAGGGATGTTCCGATCGGACCCCCAGGCTAATACACGTATGTGAGATTTCCCAATGGGCAGAGCTTAACTACAGCCCGGTGCACCCACTCTGTTGGGATCCGATTTGTGACCTCGCTGCGCTCTGGCTAGACACAGAATTAAAAATATACATCAAGTGCCACGTCAAATTCACACCTATAAATAGAGCTTCAAATGGAGGCAAAGTTGTGCATCTGACGTATTGAACTGGATTTTTTTATAACGAAATAGGTTTGACAACATTCCTATGATTACAGCTTACCTGATCTCTTCCAGCCAAAGGTCATAGTGGGGCTGGGTTTGCGCGCTGCCAGAGCCAGCGAGGCCAGAGAAACGAAGAAGGCGAAGAGGTCTGTGCAGAGATGTGCTGCATCGGTCAGCACCGCGATGCTGTTGGAGAGGTAGCCACCTGTTCAGAGGGATGTGTCAACAGGGGACAGTGGCAGCCAGTGCACGCGAGACAGGTGGATATGTTTGAATATTTTCTCTGTTTAGCATGGCTATATATTTACGCATTTGTTGCATAAGTAAAAACTGTCTACGGAAAGCGAGATTGAACTACCGTTGTTAAATATAATTGGAGTGTTGTGGGAATGACCTAGGACCCTAAAAGATGATGAAACAGAGGACGGTAAAAACGCTAAAAGACTTAAAACCCATCCAAAAACCCAGCCGTCGTCAATACAAGCAAAAAAAGCTACGAGCAAGACAGCCCAAAAATGCAAAAAAAACTTCCAAAGTCCAGAAACTAAAACGCCTAAGCCCCCCAAAAAAAAGCTAAGATACGGTGAGAGGTGAAAGGTAAAGAGCGTGAGATGAGACAAACGCAACGTTTCTGTCCTTGACCGTCGTCAGGCGAGGAGTGCAAGACGGAGGTGGCTCGAGGCCTGAGGTAAACTTTTGCCTTTTGTTCGTGAACTTGGACACTTAACATGTTTGCCTTTTTGGGCTGTATTCGTGTTAGCTTTATTGGCCTTTTTGCCGGCAGATGGTTTTTTTTTGGGTGAGTTTGAAGTCTTTTAGCACTTTCACTGTCTTTTGTTTTATCATCATTTTAGGGTCCAAAGTCATTCCCACTACACTCTGCGGTTTATGGCTCCCTACCTGCAGCAGGCTTGCCGAGAACTTGTTAAAGCGAATTCCTTTAGTCTGATCAGCCACTACCTCTGCCTGGTATGACCCTTTGTTATGAGTGAGAAACGTGGTCAAGAAATTTGACAATACCGAGCCCGATTGGGCCACTTTTGAGCTTCATTTCTCATAATTGTTTGCAAGTGTTTACAAGGCTGGTTAAATGTTGAAATAAGCCCATGTATTGTTGACGAGCACATTTTTTGTGTGAACTTTTCTGGGGGACACAATTCTTGGCTCCTTCACTTGCTCTGGCAAATGACCAAATGTACGGTGCAAATGTAGGGAAAGGTACCCTTGGAGCCAAAAGTCAAAACGAAGCATCATTCAGTCTTCCAAGTCCTTGATTAACATTCCCAAAAGACACGAAATAGCATCTCTTACCCACGGCCTCCGTGACCATGAACAAGAAACAGAGGCCTGTGGCGATCAGCAGCTGTCTGGTTGCCTTCCGGTTGGGTCCCTGGGCACGCGGTCGATGACAATGGTCTGGGCCAAGAACACCAACAGCCAACCTTACAACGCGGCCAGAGACATCGCTACAGTCTTATTATTATAACAATATAATCTAAAAAATTGTTGGAGGGTACAGATGTAGGGGAAAACATACTATATCGATGTGAGATTCATGTCACAGAATAAGGTCACCGATTACAACAAATTGGGATAATGAGATTTTTCATGTCGATGACCTAGGCTCAGGTCAAGGCCCTGACCTCTCCGTTGGAAATACATTAGAAAATTGGCGTAGTTCTATATGTAGTTCCGCAGACAATGGCGATAGAGCGCTTAGTTTGACATCGTGTTTGGTTTGCCACTGAGGTTTAAATGATAAACATTGTGATGTGTGCCGAAGTTGGCCTGACTTTAGGTCACATCAATTTTAGGATTTGCCCCGACTAGCTCATATGAAACATCATTAGACTGGGCTTGGGGATAATTTTTAAAGTATCTTCTTTAACCTTGCTCTGTTAGCAATTATGAACCAAATGAAAGTTTTCATTATATTCCTATGAGAACATACTCTGTCTCTCCTCTCTATATAGTGACGTCAAAAGTGACCTGACCCAAAACATTGTACATTATACTTTCGGTAGAGATCAAAACGGTAGAGATCAAGGCAGACGATTTTCGCTACCTAGCATTGTTGCTGATATTTTAGCGGAGGGCGCTTACACCCACCTCTGGCAACTGCGAGGGCAGCCCGGACGCCTCTATCATTGTGTATTAAGTTGTGCCGAGGGCGGGATTGTGAAGCAAAAACCGGTCAAAACACAGCCAGTTCCTGTTGTAAAACCAGGGCGTCTCACTCACCGTCTGGCACAGAGACGTCAGCGTTTCGGACAAACGCATCATTCCTTCTTTTACAAGGCCAGCAGCCAGTGCGCACGTCGTCTTCGACTGAAAATAGGCGTCACACTATGTCACTGCCGCATTTGAGAACGGCTTGGTACCAGGGCACCCGGCCAAAAAGGGCGCCAAAGTGCCACTTCGCACCTAGTTTGTGTAATATCTTGCTTACTCTGTCCGGTCATGCCACGCATGCGTCACTTTTATTATGATAAACGTCTTACCAAGCTGTGTATGACTAACATTTTAAAAGCCAATCCACTCGAAGTGAGGATTTGACACTGGTCATGGACTGAAATGGTTACCCTGATTTATTTTACACTGTTCAGAGACGTAAGCTTTGAAATCATAACTTGTGGTTTGTCACTGCTGAACTGGAAACAATATTATTAAAGCATTGCGGGTCTTGCTGGGGCGGCCCCCTTAACCGGTGGTGCACGGTAAGGGTGGTGCCCCCAATTAATTTTGTGTTTGGTGGTAACTGCCGTTGGTAGTATTGTTTAATCTAGGAACACTACTTTACCTGGATTATATATATTTGATGTGGTAATACCCTGTGGGTAATTAATAAATTTAGCGCTGGTAATAATGCCGTCGTTGAAAACTTCTATGGGTCCGATAAAATACCATAACTGGTTTTGTATGATGTGCTGTAATTGGTGCTTTGTAATGCCTCTACCAATGTTGTAAAGAACGGGGTCACGGGGTTAAAAATCAAACATTCCTCACAGAATTCCTGAAAATTATGTCATATGAGTGTAATGAACATAGGACTTAGCTGACCCACTCCACAACACTCGCCCTTTCTCTTAACCTGGCATTTGATAATCTGAACTCTCACCCAGCGTGTTGTAGCTGGTGCCGTAGTAGGCGTTGCTGCCGACGTGAGCTCCACACTCCGGCTGCCCGGTGCCGTAGCCTGGCTTCTGAGGCCCCCTTAGCAGGAGCTTCGCTTCTTCCCCTTTCATTGCTTCTTTTTCAGTGGTGCAATTTGTCAAATGACTTTTGAAATTTGGTGACTTCTTGTTGTGCATACAACTTTGTTTCCTTGTTTTTCGTCAGTCACGTGATGGGCGTGTATCCCCTCTTAAGATGACACTCCCGAGTGCAACTTTCTCACACCGTTCTTGCAGGAGATGAAGTGTGTCCCTTCTGAAGACGACACTCATTCCCTTCAAAACACGGCGGCTCCTGCTAAGACATTAGTTGGGTGTTGCTCTCCAGAGCGAAACTCTTGATGTTTGCTAGCTCTTTCAAGAACTTCGGATGACGATGCTCTTCCTCTTGAGGCGACGCTGGCAATGAAGCCTAAACTAGCCCCCGAGCAGCACGCCCGATAGCACAGCGCACAAGGTGAGGCGTGACATATCAGGTAAGTGTTCAACATTTTGCTGATCATGTTCAGATAGCCGGGGTCTGTCTATGCTTATGTACATACAATCATGTTGGGTAAATACGCAGGTGACAGCGGTAAAAAGCCAAAGGACCTGATACAATTATGTAAGGGAGGTACTTTGGTACTGGCAGAAACTTTGAAAACGTCCATCCAGTGGATTCCTAAAAAATAAAGTTTGTAATAAGTCCAATCGAGATTGGACGAGTGAGTTTATTATACCTTTTAAAGGAGCTGATGAATTTTGCATGTAGGAAAAGCTAAATAGGTTGGGGGTAGTTAGCAGCCATACTTGTCATTTTAAGTAGGAATTTACTGTGGAGTCGGCGGATGGGTGGCTTAGTGGATAGCGCGTCTATCTACTAAGCCACCGGTCCCGGGTACAAGTCCCGGCGGAACCTCTGAAGAAGTCAAATCCCTCAAACCCCTCCCAGCAGGGGGAGAGTTGGCGACGCCGTACAACCTTGGCAGTTGGTTCGTCGTTAACACCCGCATTGACGGTGGTCGTGCCTCCTTCGCATTGACTAGGGGCGGGTACCCGCCCCCCCAAAGATCTCAAGAACTACGATAGACAGCGAAACACGGTAAAAGTCGCTAGATAGCCCATTCAAATCTCTGTAGAAAATATTTCGGCCATTTTTTTCTTCAGGTCACGTTTAAGATCACTAGAGGTCAAGGCATACTACCATAGGGATAACATGTAAACGAAGTTTTTCACTCATTTCATCTGAACTAGTAAAGCTAGAGCAAAACAATCTAGACCATCGGAATCCTCGCGGCAAGCCGAATTTAATGATATATAATAGAGTCTGCTAGGTGAATCAGGTCAAATCTAGGATCTGACCTGACCTGAGGTCAGGTCAAGGTCAAATTAGGTCAGAATGCATATCATTAGGACAGTAAGGATGCGGAAACCCAATGCCGTTAAATTAAACTCTTTATACCCATCCATTTCCAACGTATTCAGTTTAAACCATATTTCCATATATTTCCAACCAAGAGGTCATTGCTCGTACCTCATTACGTGATGTGAATCTCGGCTCAATTTATATTGTCTGCTCCTGCTGCTGTAGCTCTGAACTTTGAGGTCAAGTCAAGTGAACTGACTAGATATCACCTGGACCTGAAATATTATCACAAATTACACAAAAGACTAGGTAACAGGTATACCAAGTAGTACGACACTGTGAGCCATTTTTTGGTTATTTGTGAAAAACCGTTGTTTGGGGTGGGTATTAGGGTGCGCGTTACAACACTTCTTTCGCAATCGAAACCCTTCACGTGGCTTTAGACGTGAGATACAAATATAAGGACAATGCTGCAAAAAATCGTAATTTTCTCGAATTTAAGCAACGGATTTTCACTTTGTAACCCTCCCCCAGAGAGGCGGAAGGGCGCTGACTAACCCCCTATATATTTTTGTCGTCAAGGAGAAACGGCGATGCCAAACGCCACCCTACTTAGCACAGCTTATCATTAATCAATTTTACAACTTCTCCTAAACATTTCGAGTTCGGGTCATTTTGGGTCAGGTCACCAGGCCAGGTCAAGTAACCTCACGTCAAAAAATGTTTGGGCTTGCATAACTCGGAGTAGTGTTAATTTATCGATGTGTAGCATTTTTCATGTAATAGGCTCACCGGGGGCTACAAACTATGTTTCGGTATTTTGTATATTGTTGTATTTTGTTGTATATAGGTTATCATGTGCAAGTTAAGAAATATTGGAGTCGAAAATTCATTTTTTATGCCCGCTGGTTTTGTCGTGACGACTGAGCGCTGGTTGAACGTAGATCAAGTTCCTCACCTCCCAGAATCGCCGTGGGACGAAGAGTGGCATAGTGATTTTGGAAGAATACAATTTTTTGCTGCAGGAATAATTTGGGAGATACCTTGTGAACGCGTTTATTAAGTTCCATATTCTCAAGGATCGGTCCCAATTAAGGGTATTGAAAAGGTGAACAGGCCGGTGGTTTGGATGGGTAAGGTGTGACAGGGTTGAAAATTGTGAACACTAGTTCTTAATTTAAATAAATTAATAGAAATCCTGGATTAGAGGACTGTGCTCTGAGCTCAGGGGAAATGTCTTTTTATCATCCCTTCCCAGAAACCACCAGTATAATACTTTATATAACCAGGGATGCGTACCCATCACAAGCCGTTTTAGCGATGCCTCATTCCTCGTTAGCTCCTTTTACAAGGGGAGTTTCCATTGTGTTCTTACTCCCCATCATTTCAAGACCAGCTCTGGGGCCACCAGGTGTGGATCAGAGCCCTCCAGAGCAGCTTCCAACATCGCCCCAGTTGTGCCTTCAGGGACTAGACTAGCTCAGTGACCCCGCCCTGAGATGATGGGAGTTGGCCTAGTGTTATTATACTCTATCTATTTAAGACCACCTCAGGGGCCCCTGATGTAGATCAAGGCCCCCAGAGCAGCTCATGCTTCACCCAGGGATTAGACTAGCTCAGTGGCCCCAGAGATTAGGTCATCAGACTAGCTCAATGGGCCCTAGATAGGCTCATAGGGCCTTAAACCAGTTCAAGAAGCCCCCGAACAGTTTAACACGCGCATTGACGGGGGTCTGAGCCACCTTCGCATTGACGGGGGGGGCGGGTACCCGCCCCCTAAGATCTCGAGAACCACGGTAGGTAGCGAAAAACGGTAAACGGTGTTGGGCTACCCATTCACTTCTCCATCGAAAACATTTGAACTATTTTTTGTCAGGTCACATTTAAGGTCACGAGAGGTCAAAACATGCCCGTCATAGGGATAACATGTAAAATTCAGTTTTTCGGCCATTACATCTGAACAAGTAAAGATAGAGCAAAACGACTTGAACTATATGAATCCTCTTAGCAAGCCGAATGGAATGATATATAATTTGACCTTGCTAGGTCAAATCAAGGATTTGACCTCACCTGAGGTCAGGTCAGGGTCAAATTATATAAAATGCATATCATTAGAACCGGAAAGCCCAGGCGAGTCTAATGCAGCTAAAATAAATGCTCTATCACCATCCGTTACTGAGTTATTCCGTAAAAACCATTTTTCCCATGTATTTCCAATGGAGAGGTCATGCCTCGTACCTGACCTTAGGTCATCGATATCAAAAATACCGGAACATATTTTTAGAGAACTCGGTGGGGCCATTATGTGATATGAGTTTCAATCGGATAAGTTCACCCTGCTCCGACTTATGCTATCTTAAACTTTTTTTGAGGTCGGGTCACTTGACCTGTACTGGTGACCTGACCTGAGATGACCTAACCTTAAAATTTTTACAGAAGTTGTAAAAATGATGAGGGAAAAAGGTATACCAAGTACGGCGGCGCTACGCGCCGCCGTTTTTCTGTTGTCTCCGAAAAACCCGAGGGGGCGGGTACCCGCCCCCGTCAATGCGCGTGTTAAGGCGCCAGATCACCTCAGGGGCCTCAGGCCGATTTAAGGGGCTATCACAAGCTCAGCGCCCAGACCAGCTTAGGGTACCCCCAAAACCCAGATCTACTCTTGGGGCCCATATCAGCTCCTGGGACCCAGGATAATTTCAGGGGCCCCAAGTCAGGTCAGGAGCAAGATCAAGTCAGGTCAAGGGGCAAGATCAAGTCAGGGGCACCAAATTAGCTCAGGGATCCCTCGCCAGCTCTGGGCCCAATCAGTTCAAAAGCCTCAGAGCTGTTCAGGGGACAGCAGATCGGCCCATAGGGCACCACACCAGCTTTGGGGACAAACAATCAGATCAGTGGTCCCGGACCAGCTCGGGGCTCTGATCAGCTCGGGGGTACCACATCAAGTCAGGAGGAACTTAATCAGCTCAGGAGCCCCATACCAACTCAGGGGGCACATCAGCCTCTGTGGGTTCAGCTCAGCTCAGTACTTTATAGCTGCTCAGGAAATCACTTAATCAAACCAGGAGGCCCAGGTCAGCTTAAAGGGCACCATATTAGCTCAGGGGGCACCAGACTAACTCATAGGGCATCAGCTGGCCTTAGGAGGCACAATGATGACTCAGGAGGCACCAGATCAGCTAAGTGGGCATCAGTTCAGCTCAAGGAGCAATATTAATGATCAGGGGGCACCAGATCGATCAGTTCGAGGGCGCAAATAAATTATTAGTCCCCAGACCAGAGCGGGGGTATAATCAGCCCAGGGAGCACTATATCAACTCAAAGGACAAGGGATCAGCTTAGTCATTCCCGACCAGCTCGGGGCCCAGATCAGCTCGGGGGGTACCAGATCGAAACAGGAGGCACTTAATCAGTCCAGGAGCCCCATACCAGCTCAGGGGCCATCATCAGCCTCAGTGGGTCCAGCTCAGCTCAGGGCCCCAGAGCTGCTAAGGAGATTGTTTAATCATCTCAGGAGGCCCAGATCAGCTTAAAGGGTACCAAATAGGCTCACGGTGCGCCAAAATAGATCAGGGGGCAACAGACTAGGTCAGAGGGCATGGGATGGGCTCAGGAGGCACAATTATGGCTCATGGGGCACCAGATTGACTCAGGGGCACCAGATTAGCTTAGAGGGCACGTGATCAGCTCAAGGGGCCAAAACCAGCTCAATGGGCACCAGATGAGCTCAAGGGGCACCAGATTAGCTCCGCCCGTACGATTATTGGCGACGATGAGGCATTAGCTGGAAACGGATTTTGTGCTCTTACTCCTACCGGGTGCGCGAAAAGGCGACAGAATGCCCTAGCTGACGAAAAAGCCTCTAAATTATCAAACAATAGTTTTAATCGCTAAATGCGGTCTAGTTGCACCTAGGTTCAACGGCGGAGGGCACCAAATTTCGAGCCGCACGACACAAACGGGGTACACCGCCTAGCGATCATAAGGGCACTCCGGCACCGATGGGGGGGCACGTGCCCCTGTGCCCCCCTGGCTGCGCCCCTGCCCACATCTCAGCCAGTACCGTGACATTGCATGATGTTCTCATTTCACACACAGTCCGTTGTCAGCGCTAAGAGCTCGTTCCTGGATGAAACGGGACACGGTGTAATCAAAGTGCGTAAGACTGGTTGCTGGTGTGGCGGTATGAAGTGCTTAGCATTTTTAGTGTGTTAAAACAATTAGTCTTAAACAGTGATACAAGTCGCTTTTTCTGTGGTTTTATGACTACCGCTATGGCTCCTTTTTTAGCCTCAAATCTGGCTTTTGTATTGTTTATTTGGCTATTTTAGTGGAAATGCGACGCACCAACTGCCAGGGTCATACGGCACGTGGACAGCAGAACCGGCCCCAGGTGAGGCTGGAGGGCAGGCGGAGCGGTGGCCGCAGGAGAAATAAATAGGCGAGGACGAGGAGATGCGGGGCTTTTCCCATCGGCTCTCTTCTTCGGCACTCTGCGGGGACGACTTCTCTTCGAGGACTCTCTCCATCGGGGTGGTCTCTCCTTCGGCACTCTGCGGGGACGACTTCTCTTCGAGGACTCTCCATCGGACTTCTCTCTTCTTCGGCACTCCTCCCGGACGGCTCGGGACATCGGAGAGCGATGGCGGCAGGCCCTAGCTGAATTCTTCGAGTGCAGTGAAGCGAGTGACAGGCCGCGATGTGAGTGAGGTGTTAGTGCAATGTGAGTGTGTGTGTGGTATGAGTGTGTATGACTGTTCTTTGGAGTAGCATGGGCTGTGTGTGGTTTATTGCTTTGGAAATCTAACTTTGCTTCATTCTATGATTCTGTTTTAACTTCGGCCATTCTTTCATCGTTTTGGCATAACACATCGTACTAAAAGTTCACCTTTTCTGTAATAAGCTGTCTAAAGTGTAATATAACGCGTTATTCCTCGCAAGAGTGATCAGCATAAAGAGCGAGAAAGGGAGCACGATTTACAGATCATTTTGAGCAGCTCGGACACTACTTAGCAGACGAGAGACATCTCGAAAATATCACTAAAAAACGTCATTTTAGCATGGGAAGCTCGGCCATATCCAACCTGACAAAATAAGTAAGGAAAATGGCAAAAATTCCCACACATCTATATACATAAGTTGGTAGTTTATTGTAATGATTTATCCAACAGCACATCACACTGTGTGCGTAGCACCGCGCTCTCCATGTGCTGCAGTTTCAGAGTCATCCGGATCTGCCCCTCAGACTCACGTCTGTGGCATTTATGTTCTTCAGAAATAAATGTCGCAGACGTGAGTATTATATATTGATTTGTAATTGTCTCGTCTTTTAGCACTTCATTAGAAGTTTGCTTCACCGTTTGGTTGAGGGTGCCCAAATCACCATTCGAGATGCCCAGCACATCATTGGAGGTGCAGGGGCACCCTTAAAGAGATAGTAATCCACACACCTGTCTTAGCTCCGTTGCTGTATAAGAGGTCAGCGTCACGAAGAATGTTTGCCATAGACAGATCGAAAGTTGTTGTCCAGATGGGGTCACTTACGACGCCTTCGATTCAAGATAGGTGGCGCTAAAACGCCGGTGTCCGGCGCTTCGGCATAATCTATTAGGATGAGTGCGCCAAGAGCGATTCCGCTTTGTTAGAGGTAGGTGTTATTTTTGACTGGACTTTACTGATATCAGGTACATACGTTCGCATATTCTGCCAGGTAAGAATGGGCGTTGATTTCCGCCTCAGCGGGCCTCCGATCCTCCTTGGCCCCAGTGGGTGGGGTACGGGGCAGTGGTTCAACCCCCTGACCTCGGCTCCTATGCAGGATAGCGAAACGGTGTTAGATATCCCGTAAAAATATTATCAAGAACTGTGTAAGTTTGATCCAGGCAAATGTTAAGTCTCATGACACGTTTAAGAATAGGCAGGTTAGGCAACTGCTTATTGCTCTTGCTTCTAACTGAATTAATGTAGAACCAGTTTTTAGACACCATTATATTTATTTCGCTACGGCGCAACGAATGATGGATTATATGATCACACTTGGTCAATATTTGGTAACTAAACATTAATTGTTGCAAAGTCAGCTCAAGGTCACGCTCTGACCCAGTGCGGTTATTATGCATATGAATCGACTGGCAATGTCAATACAAACACAATTAGATAAAAATAAAGGCTATATTACCAGTCCTTACGAAGTTACTAATCCGGATATGAAAAGTTGCTTCAGTACCTTCAGATGACCTGTAAGGTCACAGGTCGGAAATTTCGACTTGAGCTCCGAAAGTTGTCTGATACAACACGACAAACACTAGGTCATCGATATTGCAAATCTCATCCAAACAGTTCATCGTCCTCGGTAAAAATATAACATGGTATTAATCTGAGATCGGCACATTAAACGTACTCTGGCCCGTGCCACTTTACACATTTTGGTAGGTTACGTTACTTGACCTGGCCTGTTGGCCTGACCTATGGTAACTCAGGCCTGAAATAATTTAGGAAATTAAGAAAAAAATGTTTAAGCATAATCTGTGCCAAGCACGGTGGCGCTTCGGGCCTGTGTTTTATGGCTGCCTCAGAAACCCCGAGGGGGTGCTTACTGCTTAAATGCCCCCACCCGTTCTGGGGCCTATGCCAATTATGTTTTGACTCAGGGACGGCGGATTTCATTTTCGAGCGGGTGTGCAAAATTTTCGGGAGGGGGTGCCTTCCTCTCTAGGGGGCGCCTTTGCTATCCAGGGACGCCGTTGCTCTTCTCGGGGGGGGTGGGGGCGCTTTTTGCTGTTCATGGGACACCTCTGGTGTCCGGAGGGTGTCTTTTATATCCTAGGGCGTTTACGCTATGCCTCTGCTCTGTGGGGGCACCCTTTTTCTGTCCAGAGGGCGCCTGTGCTAACCATGGCGCGCATATGCTATCCAGGGGCGCCGTTACTCTTTTTCGGGGTGCCTTTTCCTGTCCAGGGGGTGCCACTGCTATTCAAGGGTAGCTATGCTATCGAGAGGGGGGCGCCTTTTCCCTCCTGGGGTGCGCATTTTTGCTCTCCTTGGGGTTGCTTTGATGACAGGGGGCGCCATTCATATGTGAAAGTGTCTTTACATCACACAGAGTGGTCTACTTCTTCAGGTAAGCCGTCTTTATACCTGATTTTCTCTTAACCGGCCGGAGGCGCCAGCCAAATCCAGGAGGCGCCAGCTAAATCCGGGGGGGGCACCTCCCCGTACCAAGCCAAAACAGGGTGTGCAAAAATATACTTTTGCATACACAATTTTTTCAGGGTGTGCAGCTTTACATCCTGCCCCCCCCCAGAAACGGCCATTCCTGTTTTTAATCCATTCAGAGAATAGAACAAAAGTATAAATGGAAGCATCCGAACCATATTTTCTGATGCCAGCCGAACAGTTTCTGTCTTTCGCTTCTGTCCTACCCTTAGCAAGAATCAAACCACATCATCAGTTTGTTCGCCTTGGACATGGAAAGAATGAACAACAGCAAACCAAACTAGTTACAGAGTTGGCACACCTGGATATCCTCTGCCTCATATATTTTTGTTGTTCCTTTTGTAGACTGGTTAAATAAGGGCGACGAGAACAATTCAATATTTTATTGTGATTCCGGAAACATTTCGAGATATTCCGTCAAGTAAAATATGCCAGAAAATAGTTTGAAAGGTGAAATTAAATTTCCGTCCCTTCTTTTTATTTTGTTTTGAGAGAAAACAATGTTTCTTCTTATTGATTGTTATCATCCTCGGAAGATAATCATCATTTAATATAAAAGTAAACAGATCCACCCGATCTGTACCTGCTTGATGAGAGGAACTCATAATCATTTAAATGTGCGGTGCGCTCGGGAAAATTGCATGCTAATTGATGACACCAGAGCGCTTAAACTCCTATGCATCAGTGCGCTTCATAGGCTCAGGAACTTTTTCCATGTTGGGGGGAGCTGTTATCGCTGGTGGGGTCAAATAGGATTCGGCTTATCACTTGATTTTTTTAACGGAAAAGGTCCGAAATCGGCTCAGGCTCGGGGGACACTATCCCTCAGTCCAAAATGTGGGGGGGGCAGTCGTCTCCTGCCCTCGTTCCAGCGCCTATGGTGCTCTTTGTCTCGTTTGAATTAGTATGCTCAGTCTCGTTCCTTTCTCCGGGAAGCATGAGGTAATGAAGTGGAGGGTGCACAATACTCGGCCAGGGTCGATGAGGCTTAACACGCGCATTGACGGGGGTCTGAGCCACCTTCGCATTGACGGGGGGGGCGGGTACCCGCCCCCCTAAGATCTCGAGAACCACGGTAGGTAGCGAAAAACATTAAACGTTGTTGGGCTGCCCATCCACTTCTCCATCGAAAACATTTGAAGCATTGTTTTGTCAGGTCTCATTTAACCCTATTTCCGGCAGGGGGCTAATATTGCCCCCCTTCAGGTTTTTCGAGAATATCTCCGAAACGGCTTGCGATAGAACTTTGAAACTTCCCGACTTCTCCTAAAACTAGTACAGGCAGGTTTTCTGAAATTTTCAAGATTATATATTTACCAGGGGCGGAACTATGGCTGGGTTTTTGGGGAGGTTCTATCCACAAACCAAGTATTATCGTATGCGATGGGTTTTTTGTAAAAGGAAGCCGTCTCTGCTGATCATGATACCAGTTATATGGTTTTATTATATCATTTTTTATGTGAGATGATAGTGCATTCACAATTGTCACTATTTGTATTCATCAGAGGCGGTTACAGCAGTTCAAAATGGGGGGGAATGTTATCAAGAAGGACTAAACGTTAGTAAGTGAGAAGACTGCTTACAGCCGTGTCAGGGCGAATACAATTGGGTATATGAAAATTCAAAATAGTTATAACCCAATTCTAGATTACCAGAGGCGTGTCCAGTCACTACACACTTTCAAAATGTATATTCCCAGCCAGTATCACCGCCGCGACTCAATATCGTTGTATATTGAAAATGTGTTTCCAACCACCCCCACCCCCCCACGACGAGTCCTTGATCCGCCTATGTCACCCCCTTTCCCAGAGCTGCCATGGGAGGGTAAACATTATCAGAAATTAAATTTCAACTGGTCGAGGGACTAATATACTCATGCATACCATTCGCATATTGTTGGTATGTATTTTACCCCACTGTTTTACCTTACTGCATCCGCCCCTGATGAGTTTTTCACTTTTTTCTCATTTATTTATGTGTCAAAGATGCCAAGCAGTATATGACGGCTTCTAATCCGCGTGACAAAAACTTTTTAGGTTGTATATATTTCCCCTCATAGTCCTGGTCCTGGAACTGCCATTGAATTTCGAATTTTTGCGTAACTCGAGTATATGAAAATTTTGGATCAATTATTTGTAAATCTGAACTAGTTTTGTGAAAATCGTACAACAGAGACAAGGGTTATGGAAAATCTAAAAATACATAAAAATTGTATATTTTGCACGACCTTCTCCTAAAAAATAAAAATTTTGAAATTTTCTTTTTTTCAAAATAAAGTTTAGCAGCAGAGGAATCTATGGCACTTTGAATTTTCAAAATCGGCCGGTTAGATTACGAGATCTTAGGGGGGCCGATATTGCCCCCTGCCGGAAATAGGGGTAGCCGGGAGCCTGACGGAAATAGGGTTAAGGTCACGAGAGGTCAAAACATGCCCGTCATAGTAAATTCAGTTTTTCGGCCATTACATCTGAACAAGTGAAGATAGAGCAAAAATACTTAAACTATATGAATCCTCTTAGCAAGCCGAATCGAATGATATATAATTTGACTTTGCTAGGTCAAATAAAAGGATTTGACCTGACCTGAGGTCAGGTCAGTGTCAAATTATATAAAATGCTTATCATTAGAACTGCAAAGCCCAGGCGAGTCTAATGCAGCTAAAATAAATGCTTTATCACCATCCGTTACTGAGTTATTCCGTAAAAACCATTTTTCCCATGTATTTCCAATGGAGAGGTCATGCCTCGTACCTGACCTTAGGTCATCGATATAAAAATACCGGAACATATTCTAGACAACTTAGTGGGGCCATTATGTGATATGAGTTTCAATCGGATAAGTTCACCCTGCTCCGATTTATGCTATCTTAAACTTTTTTTGAGGTCGGTTCACTTGACCTTTCATTTCATTTCATTTATTCATCATATTGCCCACGGAACAAGGCCCATTTACAGGCAAAGTCACATAAAAAATCGGATGTCAAAATAGGCTAAGAAAGTGTTACACACATAAGATCCACATAAGCAGGAAGTTAAAAAAAAACTTCCGTAAAAATTAAGAAGTAAAAGCATGTCAAAACTTGTAAAGATAAAACACATCAGGCTAAAAACGTTGCGCTAACAATACAAAAATATAAGTATACCTAAGACATAAAAACTAAACACTGGGAAAAGAACACAAGACTAGAGCCGGCAGGTGCAATCTTAACTATAATGTGGCTATATATGAGATGACCTTTGCTCGAAATGAGCTGAAGGTGTCATGAAATATGTCTGCTTGTGGTCGGATGTTCAGGAATGTGTTCATGACTCTAGGCAATCTAACAAACAATCCTTCCTTCACGGTGTTCACTCTTGCGTATGGCACATTAAACAACGCTAATTGCCTCGTTGCTCTCACGGGCACATACAATGAGAAACGGCGTACTAAAAAAGATGAGTCGATCCTACCTTTAAGAACATTGCGCATGAACATCAAATCATGCTGACTTCTTCGCGATGACAATGACATGACCTTAAAATGATTCATGAGGTCGCTGTACAATAGTGATCTAGATTGGTTCCGACAGTTTGCGTTCAACCATAGAAGGAATTTGTGTTGCACCCTGTCGACTCTAGTCAAGTGAACAGCAGCTGCTCCGCCCCAAATAACACTACAATACTCGAGGACCGAACGAACATGTGCATAGTAAGATACGAGAACAGCTGATAGGCTGAGATTTCCTCCTTCACCGGATTTTTGGAATGATCTTATTAAAAAACCAAGAGTTCGGTTGGCCTTTTTCACCATGTTTTCAATTTGAGGACCAAACGTGAGTTTTGTGTCTAAAATGACGCCCAAATCCCGGATTTTTTCAACACGTTCCAACTCTATATTTTTGACAGAATACGTTGCCAGAACTGGTTTTGTTTTCAACGTCATGCAGAAGTATTTGCACTTGTCCGGATTTAGATTCAATCGCCAACGTTTGGACCATCGACACATTCGATCAATATCGAACTGAAGCAAGGCTGTATCAGTCTCGCACTTGACCTGACGATAGATTTTCAAGTCGTCAGCGAACATGAGACAATGGGAGGAGGAAATCTCATCCGGAAGATCATTTACGTACATCGCGAATAAAAGAGGCGACAGCAATCCACCTTCCGGTGTGCCCGATATAACCCGGCCCCACTCCGAGCACTTTCCGTTGACAATAACTCGCTGCTGTCTATTCTGTAAATAAGATGAGAACCAATTTAATGCTGAACCGGAAATTTTGTAGGAATTTTTTAGTTTGTGTACTAAAAGGGAATGGTTTACGCTCTGAAAAGCGGCCGTATAGTCTGTGTATATACAATCTGTTTGGTAGCCAAGCGAGTTAGAGTCCCAGGCCGCGCCCAAAAGTGTGGCCAGGTTAGATGCGCACGATCTTCCAGAAACAAATCCATGTTGAGTCGGCGATAAAATGGGTTTTACATGCCCCAACAAGCACACATAGACTACTCGCTCTAAAATCTTTCCAAACAATGGAGTTAAAGATACTGATCTATAATTTTTGGGGTCTCTAGGGCATCCCTTCTTAAAAATTCGCACTATATTGGCTTGCTTCCACTTCTTCGGGAAGATTCCCTGGGCCAGTGACAAAGAACAAATCTTAGCGAGCGGCACGGCAAGAGGATCACGACACTCGTATATGATCCGTGCACTGATTCCGTCCGGACCGCATGCTTTATGGACTGAAACAGTGTCTAATATTGCCCTCACCCTATTCACGTCACACTCGATGTAATCAAACAGTGGTACATCATAGTGAGGTGCGTCCGGCAGGATGTCTACTTCGGGTTCTGTGAATTTAGCTGCAAATGTTTGATTTAGTAGACTAGCCTTTTCCCTGTCGTCTGTCACGTCTTCTGTACTGGTGACCTAACCTGAGATGACCTAACCTTAAAATTTTCACAGAAGTTGTAAAAATGATGAGGGAAAAGGTATACCAAGTACGGCGGCGCTACGCGCCGCCGTTTTTCTGCTATCTTCGAAAAACCCGAGGGGGGCGGGTACCCGCCCCCGTCAGTGCGCGTGTTAGTCTGTCGTTGCTATGTAAGCTGAGAAGGACAACTGCATTCGACCCATCAACTATACAATTATCAACTATCGGCTATCGAATCAGTTATTCTGCAACTGTGCTCAGCTTGGGGTGGCCTCGGAAATTATGCACGTAAATAGTTTTGAAGCAGAGATTATAGTTCATTATCGGAACCACCATCCATTGGTCTGCTGGGTTTTCCTCTGTGTGATACGAGGAAGGCTCGGTCATCACAGATAGCCGGTTGTAGCGGCCACATGCTGACATAACTCTCAGTCTGGGCCACAGAAGCATAAGTGTCGCCACCGGCAAAAAAGTGGAGGGGGGCCAGCCAAACTTCAACCTGATGCTGACAAAAACTTTCAACATCAGGACCAAAAACTGTTCAAATTTGGGCTCCTCGCTGCATTTCGCAGCGGCTGGATATAAGAATGTCCGGTTGTCTCTCATTTTGACTGAGATCAGGAAATTTTTGGCCAAAAAGTGGGGGGGGGTCCAGCCTCCCCTGGCCTCCCTTTTCCGACGCGTATGCACAGAAGACATGGCATTTCCGGCCCAGTCCTGCAGCAGAGCGTCTCTTCTGCCTGGCAGACCGTCTGTTTTGCCAAGACGCATACCGGAGGCAGAACTAGCTATCCACCGAATGACCCCGCGGTAGTTAACTTGTCCGGAAATGGCCGCTACCATAACACATCGGCACGTTTTCCCTGCTCCCCGGCGTTCGCCTGCTTACGTTGAGGCTTGCAGGACAGGAGCGGGAACATTTGCGCCGCCGAGGTTTGGGCTTACCACGCCGCTATATAACATTAGGCTTACCTGGCCGCTGGCTCTCGTGACCGGTGACTTTCGTGCGTCTAACTAACGCTACTCCACAGTCCACACCATGTTTTTCTTGCTTGCTATTGTCCAAAAACCCATAGTGTCCCCTCTAGGTTGAAATGAATAGATAAACAGCTACTAGGGCATTGAAAACTCAAATAAAGTAATTGACCTCGCTTGGATATCTGAAATCGCATAACCTTTTTAAAGAATCTAGGACCTGTTTTCTTTTATTTGACTGAAATATCTCCTTCGTCGTGATGTTTCCAAGTCATAGACATCGGTTTTCATAAGGGCTTCTGAAGAAAGGATCGAATAATTTAAAGTATTATTGTGGTGTTTTTTGTTTTACGAAGAAAAATATTTAGAACATTCATTGTAACCATTTTTTCTATAATCCCTTCAATATTCCTGCTTCCTGTGTCTCTTAAAGATGGTATACTGTATCTTTGTCATTTTAACACAGACAAAAAACATGACAAAACTGTTTAAAGAAAGGCAGCGTCGGATGTGAATGTAACAGGTTCAGGTCCTCTTTTTAAACTTGTTCTGTACACTTTTTCTCCAGTGGTGTGTTGACTATGCTTAATGTCATGGCCCTGCTGCTTCTGTTCCTCAAATTCTGAAACAGGGAAGCTCTGATCATCTGGATATTTTATTCTTTTTGGCCGGTCAAAATTCTAGGACGTGAAAAATTCATCAACTCTGGGTATGGTCGTCAACAAAAAATCAGGACAATGGACATTGGACATTCTTGTTTGGCTGCTTTGCTTTGCTTTGCTTCCTTACTTGCTCCTAAAAAAGTCGGTTGAATTGATAAAATCTGGGTAGGGCTTTCATCGTAAAACCCTAATCAAAGGTTCCTGGAAATTCGCGCTTTGTCTCTGTATTATATCGAATCCGTTTTGCATATTACACCGTTTTCACTATCGAGCATTCCTTGTGTTCACTGACCCGTTGCACGGTTGCAGAGCCGGCCTCTTTTTCACACGCTGCACATTTTTATCCGTAAACACCGTCTGAAGCGGGCGTCTGTGTGCTGCCACACGTCTCCCCCTGCGGCTGCCAATTCCACCGTTCAGACCCATCGTTTGTGCGTGGCATTGGACATAATGGTGGCGCCGCTTCTCCCAGACACTGGTCGGGAGTCGGTCATAAAGCTCGTGTCTGTCCAGCGAATTGTTCTAAAATTCCAATCCCGGTGTTGCTCTCGGAAACACGTACTGCGGGAAGGGAAATGGCTCATTTTCCTTCAAACATTTCCATGTGGTATGCAGACGCAGGGCAGACGTAAATTTGTCGACTAGACATTTAATGTGTGATAGTTATGATAGCTTATAGGAGAGCGATACCCACTGGTCTATTATAGTAGTACTACTTCGGTGTTAGTTCTATTATAGCTTCGAAAGCGCCCTGGGCAGACGCCGTGGGACCAGACAGCGATACAGACGGTGGTTCGGACCTCTGGACAGACGTCATTCCAGGAATCGGCGACCGTAACCGATACAAATGTGGCCGTTAGTCTTTGGCGGCGGCCGGCCGGCCTCGTGTTCTGCTACCTGTCTGAGGGTGCTGTCCAGACGGTGCGCGAGGTGCCGCAAATCGCCTGGGAAGTGCTGCAGTGTCGCTGCTTCCGTTCGGGTTAGTCGGTGAGAAGCTGCGTTCGCCTCTTAGTGCGATCATGCCGATGGACTGAGTGCCGAAAGCTTTAACTCTATCTCTGCCAGGCCTCTGGCTGCTCCTGTTTCCTCCTGTCAGGTGATATGGTTCAGCCCCTGCCCTCAAGATCTCGGAATCTACTGGTCCGATTAAACAACTTGAAACTGGGACTGGTTTGACCTATAATGAAATCTAGCTTAAAAAAGACACCCAATTAGTGAAAATTGTGGAGAAAGGGTAAAATATATTAATTGTGTTTTTAAAGTTAGGCAAAATTTGCGGCCCTGTTTTCTCATTTTTTAAAACCACTTTGTATTGATGGAAAATGGATTCAAAATAGGCATACGCTCAAAACATGTGAAAATTAAAAGTTGAATTATAAACCAAGGTTCAGACCTCTCTGACGAGATAAGTGTGTAGTTACATTAAAAACAAAATGCTGCATATATAAGAGGACGTAAGGTAAGTACCTCGTGACATCTTTAACATCGAGGTAAATTGTATAATGCCAAGAAATCATCGGAGAAAGATGCATGAAAATACAATAGTGAGACAATAAGCATGTAGTCGATGCTCAACACGTGCACTGGAGGAAGCATAGGAGGACATCTCCCCACCTATTTTTCTGAGACGGCAGGAGAACTGCTCGCGGTTGGAAAACGCTACTCGCTGACATTTGAGGGTATTGAGTGCTATGATTGATGAAATGAGTTGGAAAATCGTGTAGTAAGTGGTAAGCTAATAGGCTTTCAATGGCAGACATAACTTTTGATATTGCTGCAATGGCGCTGTCACACCAGTCCGCATGCATTGTAGAGCAGGTGATGATGTCATAGGTCCCTCTCCCAGTCCTCTCCGTGCGAGTTGGTGGTGATACGCCCATTACAGCCGTTAACCCTATTTCCGTCAGGCTCCCGGCTACCCCCTATTTCCGGCAGGGGGCAATATCGGCCCCCCCTAAGATCTCGTAATCTAACCGGCCGATTTTGAAAATTCAAAATGCTATAGATTCCCCTGACGCTAAACTTTATTTTGAAAAAAGAAAATTTCAAAATTTTGATTTTTAAGGAGAAAGTCGTGCAAAATATACAATTTTTGTGTATTTTTTAGATTTTCCATAACCCTTGTCTCTGTTGTACGATTTTCACAAAACTAGTTCAGATTTACAAATAATTGACCCAAAATTGTCATATACTCGAGTTACGCAAAAATCCGAAATTCAATGGCAGTTCCAGGACCAGGACTATGAGGGGAAATATATACAACCTAAAAGTTTTTGTTACGCGGATTAGAAGCCGTGATATACTGCTTGGCATCTTTGACACATAAATAAATGAAAAAAGTGAAAAACTCATCAGGGGCGGATGCAGTAAGGTAAAACAGTGGGGTAAAATACATCCCAACAATATGCGAGTGGTATGCATGAGTATATTAGTCCCTCGACTAGTTGAAATTTATTTCTGATAATTTTTACCCTCCCATGGCAGCTCTGGGAAAGGGGGTGACATAGGCGGATCAAGGACTCTCGTCGTGGGGGGGGGCGGGTGGGGGTGATTGGAAACACATTTTTAATATACAACAATATTGAGTCGCGGCGGTGATACTGGCTGGGAATATGCATTTTGAAAATGTGTAGTGACTGGACACGCCTCTGGTAATCTAGAATTTGGTTATAACTATTTTGAATTTTCATATACCCAATTGTATTCGCCCTGGCACGGCTGTAAGCAGTCTTCTCACTTACTAACGTTTAGTCCTTCTTGATAACATTCCCTCCATTTTGAACTGCTGTAACCGCCCCTGATGAATACAAATAGTGACAATTGTGAATGCACTATCATCTCACATAAAAAATGATATAATAAAACCATATAACTGGTATCAGGATCAGCAGAGACGGCTTCCTTTTACAAAGAACCCATCGCATACGATAATACTTGGTTTGTGGACAGAACCTCCCCAAAAACCCAGCCATAGCTCCGCCCCTGGTAAATATATAATATTGACAATTTCAGAAAACCTGCCTGTACTAGTTTTAGGAAAAGTCAGGAAGTTTCAAAGTTCTATCGCAAGCCGTTTCGGAGATATTCTTGAAAAACCTTAGGGGGCAATATTAGCCCCCCTGCCGGAAATAGGGTTAATACACGCAGTGGAAGGGGTCCTAAAGTGCCCCCCACCCATTTTTTCGAGGTGATGGGAGAACTTTTCGCTACCGGAAAATGCTACCTAGTCAAATTTGAGACAATTTATGAGCGCGTCGATTGGTGAAAATTTGAAAATTGGTCAATATTTTTTACTTATAGGCTTTCAAGGCCAGACTTATATTTTGAGACCATCGCAATCACACAGTTTCACCTGTTCGTCACCACTGCAAACCAAGTGGTGACATCATAATGCCACATAAGCAGGCTATACGTAAAGGTCAGCCCACATAAAGGTCAAGGTCGAGGTCAAATACCACAGGTTAAGGTCATTTACTCCAGTTTTATGGTTAGATAAAATTCTTCAGTATTAGGTATGTTATACTCTGACTTCATTGTTAAGGCTACTCAAGGACAAGGTCAAAGGTCAATGTCAAAGTATTTTTCAAGTTCAAACCCTCAACTCTGACCTGAAAGATGCTATAGTGCCATTTAAATTGCAAACTATTTTGAATATGCCATATTGTTGCATCGTAGGCCATTGACGTTGAATGAACTTGACCTTAAAATTTCAGAGAACACTTTGTGATGTCTTCCCTTTTATGACCTTAGCCCGCTTTTGGTGTATTCCCGGCTTTTTCTGCATAATCATGACATTTTCTATTCGTATTCAGCGTGGACCAGATTTGACATTTACAACCTCTTTCAACCTTGTCGATATTGACCTAGGTAAATGAATTTGGTCATAATGTAGATCACTATCGCCCCCATACACCCCCCAACAGACGTTTTTCTAACCCCCTTGGGATCCGATATCTCAGGGGGAGGCTCTTTAGGACCCCCTCCACTGCACGTTGACGCCAGATCCCTCTCCATTGCGCGTGCTATCCATCAGCCCGGTGGGGGAGGGCATTTGATCTGCCAGTTTTTGCGTTTTTCCCTATCCTGCATAGGAGCCGAGCTCGAGGAGGGGGGATGTCCCTTCTCACCAGGGCGAAGGTGGCTCGGAGGTTTTGGTGTTGAAAAATGCATAATAGAGCGTACTAAAAAAGACAAGTCAAAAGAAAAAGCAATTGGGTTGGACAATATGCAAATGCTTTTGCTGAGCAGGTATGTGAAGAAAAATGTAATAATTTCAGATATTTGCTGTTGGGGATTGCTGATTTCAGCCCGTTCTATTTTTCGCATATTTGTATGCAGTCCTGTTCACACGCAATGACGTGCACGAACTCCCTGGTGATTCCCATGCTCGGAACCCGCGTATCTCATCTCTTCTCGGATGCGACGGCATAGCACTCATTTGGTTATTGAACGTTGGCGGTGCTTGAACATTATGACAGCCTAGGCACGATTGGCTTAGGGGAAAGTACGTCGCCCATGCTTTTGCCTGATAGTGGACAGGTGCGGGTCCAGCAGGTCGGCTGGAGATGGGGGCAAGCTCAAGTCGATGAGGAAAAATAATATTTATGTTTAAATGTTTAATTATATAAACAAATTTAATAAATATATATATAAAAAATGTGTCCGTGTGTCGTGAGAATGGGTTATGCGGCAGCATATGAAGGTAAAAGGCAAACAACATTCAAGAAGGATAGGTGGGTAGGTAAGTAAGCCGGGAAGGACAAGGTACTCACGAGAGCTTCCCGTTTCAAGAATGGCTTCGGCACTTCATTTTTTATGACGTCCAATTTGTCGCAGTACGATCGGTTTGTTAAATGATCTTTTGAATATTATCCACCAGATTTTGTGTCATGCCTCACGTCCTTCATAAGGGTTTCACAAATTAAATATTTTGCTAATAGTTGACAAACACCTGTCCGGCACTAGAGAAGGCTAGAAATCTGCTAATACAAGTATGTCAATAAACGAATCCGCTGTAATCAATGTCCTAAGATGCAGCATTGCACGTGCTAGGCATGCCTAGTTTGCTGATTTAACGAGTCAGTACTCGCGTCTGAATGAATGAGGCATTATATAGTAAGTAGGCGGAACAATGTTGGCAGCAGCATTATTAGTATGAGTTTTAAAGTGGTGTTAAAAATGATCGTTATCTGGCAAGCTATTTTTTATTTTAGACCTAAATTTATATTGAAAGAATAGACACAATGATAAAAGCTTTCGATGTTACGTCATCCTCAGCTATCAATAGCTGAAGATGACGTGACGTCGAAATCTTCTATTATTGTGTCCATTCTTTCAATATCAATTAAGGTCTTAAATAAAAAGATAACTTAGCAGATAATGGTCATTTTTAACACCGCTTTAAAACTCATAGGTATTATATATGTCAATCAGAAAGCACACATTATATTTGCCACGGGGTTAGGTAGATTCAGCGAAATCGCGAAGTGCCTAATCTCATATTTGCTGACGGTAAGAGCTGCGAACGTGGATTGTCAGAGATGCAAATCATTGGCTCTTTGACTTAGTGCTCCGAAAAAGGGATATTCTCTTTAACTTTAACATCGATTCAAAGAAAGTTTATTCCTCATAACATACATACCTACTTCGACATTTAAAAGTGGCTAAGCAGTGCCTAATGTGCCTCTATGGAAGCGCCGCCACTGTTATTGAAATGCCACTCTGAAGGTATCTTTCAGTGTGGTTTGCGAATTCCTTCACAAGCAGGGGTGGAAAAACTCACAAACTCGCCAACCAGGGATAGTGACAGACCCTGAACATTAAAACGATGACTTACCACAGAAAATAGCTATATAAAACCAAAACATTTCTGACTGGCTAAAGAAAAGAAGAGCTCCCCGGGGAAAGTTTCAAAGAAAAAAACTTCCCTGACAGGGTAATTACCGTCATTAACTGGAACATTTAGCGCAAATTAGCTGGCTCGTTTGAATTCAGCGGTGAGGTAAAAATGTTTTGATAAGAACACATCCTAATTAATTTTTCCCTACGCTATGCTACATAGGGCTGTCATTACCTTCCCCGTTCGTGCCTTCAAAATTTTAACTTCTACGACTAACCTGGAGATAACACAGATAAGGCTCTGCGGAGAATGCATGCGAATGGACACCAATTACATATCTAGTAGTTCCATCCCTCCCCTGTTAACCTACCACAGTGCAACGGTGGACGGCGCGATAGCGTGCGATAGTTAAAAATTGCTGCTTGCATGGGCAACGACGGCTATTATAATAGCACGGCACCAAATCATGGCAACTGGTTACTTCACTCCTCTGCCAGATTCGTTGGCTCATTCATTGACTGTTATTTATTATCAAATATAATTTGGTGTACCTATCTCCCGGGTCGCAGGTAGCACAGTCGGTAGGCTGCTAGACCAGATAAACAAGGATTGCGGGTTGGATTCCCCAGCGGCAATGTTTTCCTTGTTATGTCAGTGCCGTTTTGCAGTGTCTGTAGCGGAGTTTACGCAGGTGGCAGAATTATGCATAGGTATGTGTGATCTTCAGTAAGCCTTGTCGTGAATTCAGGAACGTTATTGTCTTGTTGTTTTGTATCAATATAGGTACTATTTGTAGCATTATGTGTGCTTCAGTAATCAGCCATATTTGAAAAATTTAAGCGACAGCTTTCGGTGTTAGACATTATGTTGGCGACCAGGTTGAGGTTTTTCCTCCCCTGTTCACAGGACACCAACCGCATGCTCAGCTTTGCGATGAGTGGGGTATAAGGACGGCACTCGATTTCGTGTTCTAAAAAGTGATTGCAGTGCAATTGAGTTGAGTACAGAATTAAGTAGCCAACATTTGTGCTTAATCCCTATCTAGCTGATAAGGCCCCATGAAAGGAATTACTAAGATGTTTTTTATTTACTTGGTCCTAAGGCCCATAGCTGGATTAGTGTTCCTTGAGCTCGCAAGGGCCCTCTGGGTTGGTATCGGGTCCGTTTAGCTAGTATGGGCCCCTTTATCTTGTTTAGGGCCCCTTTTCTTTATCTGGAGTCCCGTGAGTTTGCCTACTCACCCAGCTGGTCTGACCCTCTTATAGTTTGTATGGATGGGCCTCTTGAGCTGCTTTGGGCCCAATCAGCCTGTCTGGGCTCCACGAGGTGAAGCTTGGCCCCCTGAGCTACGGCTGGGCCCCCACCTGAGCTTATTAAGGACTCGTTTAAATGGTTAGGCCCCCACGCGGATCTTGAGACCCCTGTGTTGGCACTGGGGTCCCATGAACTCGTTGGTGGCCCTTATCTGGTCTGGGCCCTCATAAATGGTATGGGGTCCCCTCAGCTAATCTTGAGACACTTGAGTTGGCCTGGGCCCCTGACTTAGCTTTGGACCTCCTGAGAGGAAGTTTCTCATGGGGCATCTGGGCTGCTCTGGGTCCTTGAGAGGATATTACACAGGATCTTACCGGCTTGGTCTTGGAGCCCAAGCTAGTTTGGGGCGCACTGAGCCGGGAAGCGCTTCTGAGGTGGAATTGTGGAGGAAGCCCTTAGCTAGTCTAAGGCTCCTGAGAAAAAATTATGTAAGAGGTTTCTGACTTGACCCTAGCTGTATTTGTGTCCCTTGAAGTGGCACGGGCCCCTGAGTTGATATTGGGCCCGGTTAACCCTCGCCCCACCGGACCATCGATGACCCGCTAAATCTCTTTTCATAATGACAGAAAAGCGCCGAGGCGTAGGACTGTGGTTGAAAAGTCTACCATTTACCCTATAATTTTCCCACCATTTCTGAAAATATTTACCCAGCGCCACACTAGGCCAAATCACCAGGCGAGGTCACACAAAGTCAACTCACTTTGACTTTTGAGCTCTACCATAGCTACATTTCTTAGCCTATCGATGTGAAACTTTCTACACTTGACGACCCTTCCAGTATCTGCAAAAACCTTATCCAGACTTTTTCGATTAAGTGACCTGAGGTCAGGTCACAAGATAATCTCTCCCATAGAAAAGCATGGCAAAAGACTGTTTTTAACACGCGCATTGACGGGGGTCTGAGCCACCTTCGCATTGACGGGGGGGGCGGGTACGCGCCCCCCTAAGATCTCGAGAACCACGGTAGGTAGCGAAAAACGGTAAACGACGTTGGGCTGCGCATCCACTTCTCCATCGAAAACATTTTAACCATTTTTTTGTCAGGTCACATTTAAGGTCACGAGAGGTCAAAAACAGCCGTCATAGGGATAACATGTAAATTCAGTTTTTCGGCCATTACATCTGAACAAGTAAAGATAGAGCGAAACGATTTAAACTATATGAACCCTCTCAGCAAGCCGAATCGAATGATATACAATTTGACCTTGCTAGGTCAAATCAATGGTTTGACCTGACCTGAGGTCAGGTCAGGGTCAAATTATATACAATGCATATCATTAGAACCGCAAAGCCCAGGCGAGTCTAATGTAGCTAAAATAAATGCTCTATCACCATCCGTTACTGAGTTATTCCGTAAAAACATTTTTCCAATGTATTTCCAATGGAGAGGTCATGCCTCGTACCTGACCTTAGGCCATCGATATCAAAAATACCGGAACATATTTTAGAGAACTAGGTGGGGTCATTATGTGATATGAGTTTCAATCGGATAAGTTCACCCTGCTCCGACTTATGCTATCTTTAACTCTTTTTGAGGTTGGGTCACTTGACCTGTACTGGTGACCTGACCTTGGATGACCTAACCTTAAATTTTTCACAGAAGTTGTAAAAATGATGAGGGAAAAGGTATACCAAGTACGGCGGCGCTACGCGCCGCCGTTTTTCTGTTGTCTCCGAAAAACCCGAGGGGGCGGGTACCCGCCCCTCCCGTCGATGCGGGGGTTAAGATATAAAAGTCACAAAAACGGATTCCAAATACTCCGATTTCTCGTGATTTTGTTCTTGGCAGCTCTTTCACGAATTCCAGGGACGATATTTGCCCTTTGACTTATCTGAGGTTCTCACAGATCACCAGGGTTTAAAGACAGTATTTCAACACGCGCCCCGCTGGGGGGGAATTCGCCCCTCCTGGTTTTCCCCGGATAACGCAAAAGCGAAGAAACGTAGAGTAACGAAACTTGCAGTACCCTATCCCTGATTAATTTTACGATTCTTACCAATTTTTTGTGACCCGGTCTCAAAACCTAAAATCACGAGTTTGAAGCGGCGCCTAAGGAACATCTGCCAGCCGATCAGTTTGAAACTTTCACAATATGAAGAGGTCATTAGGGTTTACAAATCTGCTATTTCGGGGTTTTGATATTATTGACCTATGATGTGGTGAATTTGTTGGTCACCCCATTATAAGTCTATGGTGAAAAATTGAAACGGCTCGTTTTCAGTAAATACTTGATAGATAAAACTGGAAATTCCAAACCGTGTACTTTTAACACGATATTGACCTTTACATAAGTCTCGTTTTTGACCATCTGACCTCTCAAAGGTCATGTCAGGCCACAGGAGCATACAGTGATTGTTTTGTCAATAACTTCTCACTGAATTGAGATAAAGCTCCCATTTTGCGTGCATTGTGCTTATATTGTCGGGGAGTCGATTGATATGCAAAATGACCATACCAGGGCACCCTGTGACCCTGAACTAGCCCGATGTCAGGTCATTTTTACAATTTGACCTAGCAAGGTCATATTATACATCATTCGATTTGCTATGATGAGAGGAATCTAATGATGTATAGATACTTGCTCTAACTCTGCTGAGTAGATATCTAGAGGGGAAAATGTACACTGCCCTGTTGTAAGCATTTGGAACATTCTTTGACCTTTACTGACATCAATGTTGACCTGACATAAAAAACATAATATAATTTACCTTCGTCTTGTCAAGAGTTTTCGAACGCCGTCAGTAATTCTTATTTAGTTTTCCTGGAAAATGATATACGGAGGGGGGCAAATTACGCCCCCAGCGGGGCGTGTCATGCCAGGGACCCCAGCGGGCGGGTGTTAAAGATGCATTTGGATCTTACCAAGATAGAGCGTTGAACTAAATGTCATCGTGTATGTCTTTTACTGGCTTTCGTTTGATATACAGTAAGACTACTTTGTGACCTTCCGTGACCTCAGCTCATATTAGGTCAAGAGGTGCCCTCTGGAGGTCAAACCACTGGTGGCCTGTCATTTTCTTTCACATAGTGGAGACAGCCCTGGCATTTTTACTGTCAAATGTACTTCACCAGGCCTTATTAGCTATAATGGCATGAGAGTTATGCCCAGGTTTCTTAGGCATTGCAAATATTAGTGAAAATAGCCTATCGAGACCCAAGTTGACCTCTGGATGTCAAACCATTGACCTGAGCTTAAAAACATGTCAAGTACTCACATGCTTATTATCATGAGCTTCCAATTCATTTGGAAGATTTGCGCTAACCCCCATGTTTTCGGAGTTAGAGGGGCCATCGATGCCCCCGGTGGAGCAAAAGTAGCGCCGAACCCCTAATGGGGTGCAGGTTAACTGGTACAGACCCAATTAGCTTGCCTGGCTCCCTTGTGCTGGCATGGGGCACCTTACACTGTAAAAAAGATTAGCCAACTAATGGTGCTAATCAGGTGCCAAATTTCAGCACCACAGGGATGTTGATTTTAAGCACCCTTAGGAAAAGGGTGCTTATTTTAAGCAGGGTGCTTAAAGCTAGCACCCAAATTTAAGGCTTTCCTAGCACCTAATTAGCGCCCTAGATGCTTGAAGAAGCACCCATAGGGTGCTTATGACTTAGCACCCGAAAGCTCCTTCTATCCAGGTGTCAAATTTCAGCACCACAAGAGTGCTTATCCTAAGCACCCTTAGGTAAAGCTGCTTATTTTAAGCAGGGTGCTTAAAGCTAGCACCCAATAATACGGCTTAGTTAGCACCTAACTAGCACCTTACGTGCTTGAACTTAGCACCTGAATAGCATTTAGGTGTTTGAACCTAGCACCTGATTAGCACTTAGGTGCTTGAACAAAGCACCCATAGGGTGCGCACCATTTAGCACCCTAAGGCTGCTTCTGTGTAGATGTCAAATTTCAGCACCATGACGCTGCTAGGTCCAAGCAGCCCTGGGTACAGACGCCCATCACCTTGCATATTAGCATAAAAATAACACTTTTTGACGGAAATTCGTATTGGAAACACTAGCCGAAGCAGTACACCCAGGCACCCCGGCGCGAAGTGTCCTCCGCCACATTGTCACTTCACTGCTACATTTATATGGCGCACTTTTAACGGCTTCAATCAACACTGTTTTTGGCGGCTGATGGGCAGCCTGCCTGCCACCAGCAGCCTGGTCACACTGCCACCGGCAGCGACAGGTTGTACAGCACACAGGCATAGGAACGGGGGGGGCCAGGGGTTCACCGCCCCCCCTATCACTTTTTGAGGGGGCCGCTTGCAATGGATATGAAAATTTTAGCAAATGGATTTACCCAGATACCTTCCATGCAGCTGATCTGGACCCCTGAGCTGATCCGAGGGCCTCGATGAGACTCATCGAGGCCCTTAGCTGATCTGGCATCCTGGGTTGGTATTGGCTCCTTAGTTCGTGCTGGGCCTATTTAGCTGGCCAGGGGCCCACTGAAAATTCATTTTGCAGGGGCTTTTTTGAGCTGGTTTCGGGACTTCTGAACTGGTAAAGGACCCCTGAGAGACCATACTGGGCGTCTGTATCCACAGTCAGGGCTCGCAAAGACATTGCGACTGCAATTGGTGTGTTGGCGGGAGGCCCACTCATCGTTATTCACTATCACGATTTCAGCATTCAGGACAACGTGATGGATCCCTGCGTAAAAAGTGTGTTGGGGGGGACAAAAATGTTCAGTCCCTCAATCTAAATAATGGGGAGACACGTACCCCCCCCACCCCCCAGCGGCGGAACCCATGCCAATGATGACACATTAAGATATAATCCTCATTATGCACACTATGAATAACACTATCGTAACAGTTGGGCGGGAAGGAGTGTTTGAATTCTACCTTTGACCTTGTCCTTTCGCTATTTGACCTTGTCCTGCTACTTTGACTTTGACCTAAAAAGCTGGCTCTAATGTCATAGCAAGAAATAGGTCTTACCGGGTGACGTTATCTGGGCGGAACCACTGGGGTCAAAGACCTTGACAATACTGCTATGAACGTGACATGTGACCTCCATGTCATGTGACACTTTCATAATAACCCGATTATATGAGGTTATGATGCCACCTCTGGGTCTGTATTGCGAGCATATTGATGCTACCATGTGATGGTTGCAATCTCAAAACATTGGTGTAACTTGTAAAGCCTATGAGTAAAAATGGATGTCAGTGACCGTAGATATATGCAAAACGCGTATTGATAACGAGAGTTGGCTTTCTGTGCCATAGGTGAGACTTCCGGCTACCTGTATTACTAGTTAGACGGGGTCTCCATGTCCCATTTTAAAGGTCTGGCCTGGAGATGTTCACCCCTTGCCCCGGTGGCGGGTACGAGCCACCTTCGCCCTGGTGGGGGGCTAAAAGACCCCCACGATCTCAAAAACTAAGAGAGCTAGAAAAAAGCGCAAAACGGCAATCAAAAGCTCTTTGAAAATGATATGGAAAATATTTCAGTAATTTTCTTGTCAGGTCAATATCAAGGTCACCAGAGGTCAAAATAGGTCAAAATCGCTAATATGAGGTGTACTAAGAAAACCTCATATATCTCAGAAACTATGATAGCTAGAAACATTTTTTCAATACCATTCGAAAGTTCTTGCCTGCTCTTTTATTACAGTACGTTCATTTTCGTGTTAGGTCAAATCCTAGGGAGCTACAGGTCACTGAATATTGGGAATGTTCTTGGGAATGACCATAGCCACCCATACATAAGGGCGTTTTTCTTTTTTCGCTAATAAATTCCAAACCAAGCAAGATACAGCCATAGTTGATGCACCATTGCAATCCTCTCGTCAATACAAATCGAATGATATATGATATTGCTATGGCAGGTCAAATTTTAAAATTGACCTGACCCAGGTCAACGATCTGACCCAACTTGACCTGGTATAGTCATGATGTATATCATTTGACTTGCAGTGGCTATGCAAACACTTTGATGACAAAATAAAAGTTCTATCTTAGTTTATTTAAGACTTATAGAGTAAAACACCAAAAATGTTTATTTGACCTAAGGTGACCTTTTACAGGTCACAAGTCAAAAATGTTTGGCATCAACTTCAGAAATGGGCTAAGAGCAGGTCGTAACCGACGTTTGAAGTTGATTCCATCCATACTTACTGATAAAAGCTCATTTCGTGATTTTCCCCATTTATTGACAATGGGGAGGTCATGCTCTGCACATGGCAGCCGATCAGTCGATCAGCTGACGATCGGCTGATCGGCTGCTCCTGCGAGTGCTCCGCGATTCGTGCTCCAAAAGTTGTGAATTAAGTGTTTTTCTTCTTAGAACGTATATCCAAGATGTAGCTGATAATATTTTCTACTTGTGCATCGAATTTCTTGATGTTATAATGGCTCTGCGACCAACATGAAGATCATTAAAGTTTGCAGAATTGCTGAAGACTTTTGCGATCACTGTAAAAATCCTTGCGACGATCTCGACGCCTCAGCATAGACTGCCCAAAAGACCCTGCGTTTTCAGACTCTTAAATCTCGTGACTTTCTCGGTTGGGCACTTATTTTCTAGAGACGGCAAATTGATCTCAGGCTGAAAAATGGTTGTTCGAATAATCGTCATGTTTGCCTGGAAACTCGATGATATGTCTTCTACGTGGACACTACAACTATCGTGAATGTAATGAAGGATTAGGATATATAACAGAGCTTTCGCTGAGCGGTCCCGTATGTGTGACTTGCTCGCATTGGCTCTGTTTGTTTCTGGTCTTTTTGTTAAAGCTGGAGTTTTAATTTCCGTCCTTGATAACGCTTAGTTCGATGGCATTTGCCTCAATAACCATCATATGGCTTCTGATACGTATTTTAAGTCTTCCTGTGATACTCAGAACATTTTACAAGACTGCTACTTCCGAACAGTGCACCGTGCTACTTCCGGACAGTGTACTACCCACGTCTGCTGCATTCTACCTGGTTTCACATCCTGCGGGCCGTCTACTTATGCACTCACCTGTTTAGTGATTTTAGTCTATCATCAAGGATTTAAATTCAAAATGGTTGCTGACCCTGATCCGAAAACAGCTATCCAAGCGAACTGAAAAGCAAGGAGGAACAGCCCCCAACGCAAGGGTGGTTACGGTAAACTTAAGAATTACGATATAAAACGATTCTGTGCACCTAAAATTAATAGGTAATCGGTCAATCTAGCCGAATAATCTTATGTACAAGTGAGTTCCAGGCTAAGAATAGCCACATGTATTTTGTGGAGCGGTCTGATGAAGTAAAATAAATAAATAAATAAATGGCCTTAGGTTACAAATATCGAAAATCCCGGAACAAAATGTTGTAGCTCCTGGTGAGCCCCATATGTGGCATGAGTTTGAACTTGATCGATTAACCTTTCTTTTAGTTATGCAGTCCTAAGCATTTTTTTAGGTGAGGTCACTTCACCTGGCCTGGTGACCTGACCTGATATGACCTTGAGCTGAAATTTTCAGGAAAGATGTAAAAATGATGAAAGAACAGCTAGACCATGTTTGTTGGCGCTGCGCGTCGCCGTTTTTTGGTCGCTTTGGAAAAACCCGAGGGGGTCTAAAAAGACCCCCACCCGGGCGAAGGTTAAAGAGAACGAAGGTTCATGTGTCGACATGGCCCTGCAGCTTATCTGAAAAGTTTTCTACAATTTATAGATCCTTCATGATAATTTGACCCGCGCCCCAGTGGGCCTCTGACCCACCTTTGCCCTGGTGGGGGGTGTTCGAACACCCCGGCCCCTCGAACTCGGCTCCTGCGCGGGATAGCGAAAAAACGCGAAAGCTGGTGGATAGCTCATACAATTTCATGAAGAAACTATATCGGTGACTTTTTTGCTCAGGTTAATGTTCAGTTCATGTCAGGTCAAATAAGGTTGCATATTAGAGTGGTGTTTTTGGGCTCTAGCGTCTGACAGAGTTGAGTCAGAATACTTTTAGCCACCATTCGCTTCCTCTCGTCACGGCAAATCGAATGATATACAATTTGACTATGATAGGTAAAAAACAAAATGACCTGACCTCAGGTCAAGTCAAGGTCACATTCCGACCTAGCATAGTCAATATGCATATCAATCGACTCGCAATAACAATCCAAACGTAAAAGCATCAAAATGAAAGCTGTATCATCGTTTCCTGCAAAGTGATTGACCCAAGTATGAAAACTGCTTACGTAGCCCCAGCTGAACTCTCAGAGGTAAAATATTTCAACATGAACGTGGACAGGGTCCCAGGATTACGATTTAGATACGATTTGGAGAATAAGCTGCATCTATACAAATACAGCCCAATTCCTGTTTGCCCATGCATTTCCAATAGAGAGGTCATGATCTGTACCTGACCTTAACACGCGCATTGACGGGGGTCTGAGCCACCTTCGCATTGACGGGGGGGGCGGGTACGCGCCCCCTAAGATCTCGAGAACCACAGTAGGTAGCGAAAAACGGTAAACGGTGTTAGGTTGCCCATCAACTTCTTCATCGAAAACATGTGAACCATTTTTTTGTCAGGCCACATTTAAGGTCACGAGAGGTCAAAACATGCCGTCATAGGGATAACATGTAAATTCAGTTTTTTCGGCCATTACATCTGAACAAGCAAAGATAGAGCAAAACGACTTGAACTGTATGAATCCTCTCAGCAAGCCGGATCGAATGATATATAATTTGACCTTGCTAGGTCAAATCAAGGATTTGACCTGACCTGGGGTCAGGTCAGGGTCAAATTATATAAAATGCATATCATTAGAACCGCAAAGCCCAGACGAGTCTAATGCAGCTAAAATAAATGCTCTATCACCATCCGTTACTGAGTTATTCCGTAAAAAAATTTCCCATGCATTTACAATGGAGAGGTCATACCTCGTACCTGACCTTAGGTCATCGATATCAAAAATACCGGAACACATTTTAGAGAAATCGGTGGTGCCATTATGTAATATGAGTTTCAATCGGATAAGTTTACTTTGCTCCGACTTATGCTATCTTAATTTTTTTTAGGTTAGGTCACTTGACCTGTACTGGTGACCTGACCTTGGATGACCTAACCCTAAAATTTTAACAGAAGTTGTAAAAATGATGAGGGAAAAGGTATGCCAAGTACGGCGACGCTACGCGCCGCCTTTTTTCTACTATCTCCGAAAAACCCGAGGGGGCGGGTACTCGCCCCCGTCAATGCGCGTGTTAAGTCATCGATATGAAAAATCCCGGAATTATTTTTTAGCACTCGGTGGGGCCATTATCTAATATAAGTTTCAATCCGATAGATTTACCCATTTCATACTTATGCCACCTTAAACATCTTTGGAGGAGAGGTCACTTGACCTGCACTGGTGACCTGACCTGAGATGACGCAACCTTAAAATTTTGGGGAAAGTTGCGGAATTGATCAAGGATAAGGTGTGCGAAGTACGGCGGCGCTTCGTGCCGCCGTTTCTTTGTGTCGCCGTAAAAATCCGAGGGAGTGTTTAAACATCCCCCACTGTGGCGAGGGTTAACACGCGCATTGACGGGGTCTGAGCCACTTTCGCTTTGACGGGGGGCGGGCACCTGCCCCCTAAGATCTCGAGAACCACGCTAGGTAGCGAAAAACTGTCACGGCGTTGGGTAGCCCATCCACGTCTCCATCAAAAATAATTGAACCATTTTTTGGTCAGTTCACATCTAAGGTCACTAGAGGTCAAAACATGCCATCATAGGGATAGCATTTAAATGAAGGATTTCGGTCACTACATTTGAACGCGTACGATAAGGCAAAACAATATAGATCACTGAAATCCTCGCAGCAAGTCGAATCGAATGATTTTTTTTTTTTTTTTTTTTTTTTTATATATATATATATATAATATGACCTTGCTAGATCGAATAAAAAAATTGACCTGACCTTAGGTCAGGTCAAGGTCAAATTATATGAAATGCATATCATTAGAAGTGCAAAGACAGGGCAAATCTAATGCAGTTAAAATGAAGGCGCTATCACTATCCGTTACTAAATTATTCAGTTTAAACCATTTTCCCATGTATTTCTAAAGGAGAGGTCATGACTCGTACCTTACCTTAGGTCATCGGCATAAAAATGCTGGAAGTTTTTTTAAAGAACTTGGTAGGCCCATTATGTGATATGAGTTTCAATCGGATAAGTTAACCTTGTTCCGACTTATGCTATCTTAAACTTTTTGAAGTCAGGTCACCTAAACTGTACTGGTGACCTGACCTGAGATGACCTAAGCTTAAATTCTGAGACAATTTGTAAAAATGATGAGAGAAAAAGTATGCCAATTACGGTGGCGCTACGCGCCGCCGTTTTTATGCTATCTCTGAAAAAACCCGAGGGCGCGGGTACCCACCCCGCCCCGTGAATGCGCTCTAAGAGGGCTCAAAGAGGGTCTCTTGTGCATTCCAGGGGCCTGGAATATAAATAAAGTGTGAAAATGACGATGGAGCCCGTTTGCTGTTAGTAATTACTTGTTTGTGTCAGCTACGTCGACGGCTTGGGCTTTCGTGACCTGTTCAGTGTTCAGGAACTTCCTTGGTCGACCACGTGCCTCCCCATAAGGTCCAATGGGGTTTCAGTGTCAAATATTCAGCCCAATGTGTCCGCGGTTACGCATTTATAGTATAACAGACTTGTGAGGTTATCATATACTTTCAATATCATAGGGGGACTCTACATTAATTGTTGGTATTTAACGACGAGCGAACTGCCGAGTGCATCCAGCATCACCAACTCTCATCCTGTTGGGCGGGATTTGGGGGGATCAGATTGACTTATTCAGAGGCTCCACTGAGACTTGAACCCGGGACCGGTGGCTTAGAATATTTTGATGCCATCCACTAAGCCACCCATCCCCCTCATAGGGGGACTCATGAGTCGAGCGGAGGACCTGCTAAATTTTTTATCGGGGTTAGGCCCCTGGTGGTGTTCCCTGGTGGTGATGCGTGCTGTAACTATAGTTATAGTTGTAGTATTGCTATAGTATACTTATTTACTATAGTACTATACAGTATTACTATAGTAACGTGCATTCACCGTAAGCCGAATGTGAGGAAATCATCTGGAGGGCGCCGCCAGTAACTCGATATTAATGTATTAAGCTTGCAGGCTGCACGTTTTGAAACGCCTCAGAGGAGTTTAATGATGCAGAAAAAGAGAGACATAAAAACTTCTGGACCACTTTACCTATGGACCGTTTCTTACAATGCCGACACATTTTTCGAGACATATGTGTAACAGAACCATGCAGCCTATGCTCAAGAAGGGCGTATGTAAGCTGGTATAAGAACATAATTTTCAATTGTTCTATCTAAACTTGAGAGGAGAGAAGAACTGTGGGTACGCCTGTTCGGGAAATTGAGCAACAGTGCGGCATTTTGATGGGTTTATCACCGTTGTAGGTCACGAACGGTCTTCGCGTTAGCCATTCAATCAGCTGCGTGCCACTCCTTACTGATGCATTTAAAGTCGAGCATACCTAACGGATATTCTGATCGCTCCAGATAGCATTTGATTACGAGTTCCATGGGACCGCTCGTTTGAAATGTCTGCGGGCGGGGAGTTGCATGAAAAATCGGCCAAACAGCAACACCATGCATCTCAGATTTCTATCAGGCTTCGCTCCGGGACTTATGGCGTGCGTTGATTCATGCTGATACTTTAGATTCGTTATCCCGACTGTTTTCCGTTATAGCTCCTGATAAATGCCAAATGAAGTGCATGACATCTTTATTTAGCGAAAACACACTTTTAGCTCTGGTGTGGTTGAAGTTTCACATGCATTAAAATTTTGAACGACCAACCCCAGAGCAATTGAAATGAGGTCATATTTCCAATGTTTTGTTCTCCAATTTACTTGTGATAACCTTCCTTTGTTATGCATCTTAAAACTAAGGATGCGTCTTAGGGTGTCATTTATACACAGATTTCAAAGCTGCAAAAGTGCATTATTTCTATTTGTATTGGGCACGTGTGACTCCAGGAATAAACAGAGGACCAACTGCGTGCATGCAATGTTTCTCAGCTCGCAAAAAAATCGTTCGGCTATGCATCCGGCGCAGGCGAACAGGGAGGATCAAACTGCATTACTGGAATAGAAACCAACCGATAGAGCCGCCTTCGTTGAGAAATCGATAGAGTTCATAGATAAAGAGCTTTTGCCGCCTCTTCCAGTGGCGCAGCCAAAGCCTCAGCATGCAGGGGGGGAGGGGGGAGGGTTCATACCACCTCCGTGGGTCAGCCTGGGAGAAAAGGACACTTTTAACCCTACTTCTAACAGGGAGGCAGATTCTGCCCACCCCTCAGGTTTTTCCATAGTATCTCCAAAACTGTTTGAGATAGGCTCTTGAAATTGTGCCACTTTTCTTAGAACTAGATAGCGCGTCTTTCCTGATTTTTTTTGAAATATATATCTACCAGAGATGGAGCTATGGCTCGCTAATTTGGGGGGTTTTATCCAGAAGCCGAGCATTGTCGCCTGCGTTGCGTTTGTCCTAAAATAAAGCTGTCTGTTACGAATTGGTGGCATTTGTAATGTTTCAATGTTATTATTGAGATTTAAGATGACAGTTGATGTATATTTTGATATCATTTTGGCCATAGGTAGTTCCAGAAGCTCAAAATGGGGGGGAGGTTACAATGTTATCCATCCGAACTCTTGCAAATTAAATAGATTGCGTATAGAATGCTCGGGAAGGGTAAAAATAACCATTCATTGATCCCGTATATGTATTATATGATGATGAAAAGCCACAGGCGTGCTCAGATACAATAATTAGGGGAGTTCACACGCACTCAAGTTCATTTTAGTGTTGTGTGTGCATTGAAAGGGACAAAGCATTGTAACTATGCATTTAGTTCTAACACCAAATGAAATTTGGGATGACAGTTGATGTGTATTTCTATATATTTTTGGCCATAGGCGGTTCCAGGAGCTCAAAATGGGGATCTACAATTTTGTCCATTCGTAGTCTTCCAAAATGAATAAACGGCCTACAGAATGGACGGGAGAGGTAACAATAGTGATGTATTGATCCCATCCGTGTATTATATGATAATAGGATATTAAAGGCGTGCTCAGGTACCGTAATTAGCGGGTGGTTCACTAACTTTCAAACGTAATTTAGTGTTGTGTCTGCATTTAATGGGGCAAATCATTGTATATATGCATTTAGTCCTAATACCAAATGGACAAAATTCATCCATAGGCAGATCCAGGAGTGTTTTTTCGGGTCGGGCAGGGATGGATAAAATTGGGTAATTTGAAAGATAGCCATACCTGATAGGCGGCGTAATTTGTGTCTTACCCCACTATTTTGCTTCCCTGAATCCGCCTCTGACAAATTTTTTGGAATTTGAGCACATTGCTTGATATCAGAGATATGACACTGCACCTGGTGTGTGCAATTCTGCAAAAAGAATACATGACAAAAATTCACATAATTCCCCTCAATTTATGGCCCTAGAACCACCCTTGAATTTTTAATTTCACCTAATTGAGAGATATGACCATTTCCAAGCATTTTCCTGTCCATTCATACTAGTTTCGTGAAAATCAAGCCTAAAAGACAAGAGTAACGGATAATCTAAAATTTTGTATATTTTGAACCCCCTGCCCTCAATTTTCAAAATTTTGATTTTTTTCAAAATGGAGTTTAGAAAAAGAGGTCTCAATTGCAGTTTGATTTTTTTAATCGACCGGGTAGATTTTGAGATCTTAGGGGGCAGGATCTGTCCCCCCTGTTGGAAATAGGGGTAGCCGGGAGCCCGTTGGAAATAGGGTTAAGGCGACCAAATAACTTTTTCGGTCTTGGATAGAGGCAAATCCAATCCAAGCGTTGAGGGAGGGTCAGATCAGCTTAAGCCGTTAGCAGAAAACATTTTTTTGGCACAATTTTGCAAAATATCTTAAAGGTGAGCGAAACACGGCCGGTCTTTGTAGATATATGGACGATTCAGCAGACTCATGGAGGCAGTAGCATTATCAGTAAACGTCTGGCAATACAGCGAAACCTGGGTGTGCTTGCCACTTTATTTGAGCTAAAATAGATTTAAGTCAAACATTGCATTAGTACTTACGAATTATTCTGCAGGGGCTTTTAAATGGTCCGTAGGGGACCGACAATTACAACGGAGGGTGTCCCAGCTGTCTTCAAACAGTTTAACCTGTCGGTCTTAGTATTGAAATCCAGACTGGCTGTAAAGAGTGAACGAGCGTGTACTGAGTGGTTCAAGGAGTGCTGAGGGAACAGTGACAGCTGGGCGTTTCTTCTCCATTCAAAAACACTGTTTGTGACAAGGTACACAGTCAGATGCGAGTGACTTAATTTCAACTGAGGAGAATGGTTGACTTCAGACCAAGCGTCCCCATATACTTCAAGAGCTTCAGTTTTCAAAGATGTATCCCAACTGACCGCGACGAGCACAGAACCACCGTGACAATAAATGCAGCTATCTCCAGATCAGATGTCACAGCGCGTCACCCCAGGTCAGGTGTCTTTAAATCCTCATCCAAGGGCCCTGACTGATGAGAAAGTGTCCCGAGTGCCCGCAAAGGGCATACTATGGGTGTGAACCGGAATTGCCAGTAGATTCTAACCCCATTCACGAACTATAGATCGTGTCATTCATGGTGTGCAGGTAGATTAAAATATTACACGATTGTCACAGAAGGAACCGTTACTGCCTCCAGACTAGGTGTCCCGACTCCCTTGAGGGCCCTTACTAGCGATGGAAGATGTTCTGGATAGCTGCAGGGGATCAGTTCCCTTCAGTTCAGGTTTTCGGGCTCCTTTTATGAGTCCTGAGTGGTGGTGCTATGTCTCTGGATGGATGGCACCAGGAGGCCGGCCCGGACAAACACAGATGGCTCGGTTTCATCTAGATTCAGTGGTCGAGGAGAACTTTTGTTCTAAGGGCGCGAGTTTACAATGCATATGCAAAGTTGAGCAACTGAAAGAGACTTCAGGTTTTAATTCCAGTATGCTGTCTCTCATGAGTAGCGTTTCCATCCCTTGATGCTGAACAGCTCAGGATAGAAGACGTTTTGAGCCTCATCCTTAATTATAATCGTTGGGGCTCCAGGAAATCCAAGTGATGATGGCTGTTATGATGACTGAGCATGAGACTCTCAAAGTATCGGTAGGAACGATACTTATGAGAGAGGCTGCACAACGGACAAGGCAATTTAGCGGCCAAGGAGTACGTCGGTCCCTGCAGGACACACACTTCCAAAGTACCAATTTCAACGGCCAAGATGCATTTTCGGCCAAAGGGTACAAACATATATACCAAGTAAATGAGCCGGGAGACAAATTCCAGAGGTGCAGAAAGTATGCTGGCTGTCACAAACTCAATGCGACATATGCCTCCTCTGTCACACAGAGCTGGAAATATTAATTGTATACTTGAATACTATTTCCAATATGCTGAATGTCCTCTACCTGTCCCTTATTTTTGCAGCAGACAAGGTTCTAGCACCAAACCATTACACCATGAAAGTAGTAAGTTTTCATTCATAGATCATGTTTTTGTTTTTCGAAGGAAAATTTCCAATTATGGGTCATTTTTCCAGTATTGGGGTCATAACTATTATTGGCAACTCTGACTGCAGTTTCCCCCAATGACATGCATTTCCTTTTTGAAGAAGTTTCCATTTTTGAAAGGAGTGTTTCCAATTATGGTACTTTTCCACATGATTACATGTAGCAATTATCATGAAAATAGTCATTATTGGGAACATACCTATTAATGGGAGCATACATGTACACACAATTGGGAACCCTAACCGCAGCTTTCCCCCCTCACTAAACTTCTATCTCACATATCAACAAAAGGGAAAAAATGTCAATGTCAACATAGTATTTGAATCTACCTAAAATGTGTTGGTAAAGTGGACCTTAGGTAGCATTTTTATAAACACATCAAATGCTTAAAATTTGCATCCCACTCACGATCATTACCTGCCTGGTCATTCCTTTTTGCAGTAAAAACTCTGAGGCAACTAGCCTGCATAGATGTAAAATTATGTCTATTGCCCTAATAGGTACAGAGGTATTGGAATTCACATACCAAAGAAAGATCCAGTGTAGTCAAAATCCTGCTTTAACTCCATGCAGTTCAGGTCCTGTGCATTGCTTACCACCACTGGTAGTAAGCAACACACCCCCAACCAGCGTTTCTCAAAGTCTATTTGTTTCTGAGATTTGCTGTGATTTTCTGAGATAAGAAGGGGGTCTACTCGGCCCCTCCAGTGCACGTTAGTTCCAGGCCCCTCTCCAGTGTGGGTGTTAACACTTTGTGGAGGACTGCATTAGCACACATTTGCTATCTGTACAATATTGATATGATAATTTGATCATGAAAACTCACCTGAATCACTGTTGTTGCCAGCCTGTTGCTGGCGCCAACTCTCCCAACTTCCTCCAGCTCCAAATCTATCTAACCAATCTAGGGCACAAATAAACTAAGGCACAAGCAGGCTAAGGAATGAAAAACCAAGCTTGATATGGGAAAGTGCATGAGTCTTACAATAGCCTTCATTCATCTTAGATTAGCCATGGGCAGCAATATTTGTTCTAGATAGTTTTAGCCTGCACTTATCTTAAATATACCTAATGAATATGCCCTCAAAATAAGTGGCTTCCCGCCTGTTTAAATTTTTGGCAGGCTCTACATCACCTAAAAATTTCTAACTTGTCTTGTCGCTGTTGCGCAGTTTAAGTAGAATTGCTGCCCAGCTATGTTTATTTTCTCACTCACTTAGTACTTTTATTAGTAGCTTTTAGGCGTACTTAATACTAAATTCGAAGAAATAGGGGCCAATAAATCGAAGACACTCAAACTGTAAATATGATTTAACCTGAAAAAATGGACAGAGAAGTACTTAATAAAGTATCTGCGTTATCGTTAATGCCTTAAATATGCCCAAAATCGTGTATTTCTCGAAAAAATTGACTGTCACATTTCCGGTATCTAGGCGACAACTTTCTGCAAACTACTAACAATCAGCCCCATTGGGCTGCATGTTAAAATCTGGCAACTGTGACAGCGGTTTGCGGGTTTTCTGCAGCGGGGGTCCCTCGTTTTAGTAGAAACTGAACACAGTACCAATATTGTATTACTAATGGTGCGCTGTGCAATTGAAGAACAGAGCTGCTAAGTTAAAATATTCCCTACACGCTACATTCTCTATTTCGAAAATATGGGGTTTGAGCTTGAGTCATACAGTCAGGATCGCTATTTTGTCACAATTATGCACCTCAATTTCCGTAAATGTGTCACAAACTCCGGTAGCCGAGTTGGCAAGTTTCTGCACCTCTGACAAATTCGACCCATGGAAGTATGCACGATGGTGTAACTAAATTCAGTAACTGAGTGGGACATCAAGCCCAATCGCACACGCACATCGGAACCACATATTTCAGCAGCCGACTGACCCTTTTGGCTCTAGTGAACATGCAAAGCACAGGTTTGCATTTGAGTAGCCGTGAGGCACTTGGGCACCAATGGGGCTCAAGGCCCCCTTGCCTTCTACCTACAACTCTGTGCGTGACCCATCGCCCGGTGCTCCCGGTTCTTCGCTACCACGCTGGTGCTACAGTTACTACCGCGCTGGTGCTACAGTCGCTACCGCGCTGGTGCTACAGTTGCTACCGCGCTGGTGCTGCAGTCGTTACCGCACTAGTGCTGCAGTCGCTGCTGCACTAGTGCTACAGCCACTACCTCGCTGGTGCTCTAGCAGCTACCACGCTGTTGCTGCAGCCGCTACCACGCTGGTGCTACAGTCGCTACAGCGTTGTTGCTACAGTCGCTACCGCTCTGGTGCTGCAGCCGCTACCGCGCTGGTGCTACAGCCACTACCGCGCTGGTGCTGCAGTCGCTACAACGCTGGTGTTACAGTTGCTACCGTGCTGGTGCTGCAGCCACTACCGCGCTGGTGCTGCAGTCGCTACGACGCTGGTGTTACAGTTGCTACCGTGCTGGTGCTGCAGTCGTTACCGCACTAGTGCTGCAGTCGCTGCTGCACTAGTGCTAAAGCCACTACCTCGCTGGTGCTGCAGCCGCTACCACGCTGGTGCTACAGTTACTACCGCGCTGGTGCTACAGTCGCTACCGCGCTGGTGCTACAGTTGCTACCGCGCTGGTGCTGCAGTCGTTACCGCACTAGTACTGCAGTCGCTACCGCGCTGGTGCTACAGTTGCTACCGCGCTGGTGCTGCAGTCGTTACCGCACTAGTACTGCAGTCACTGCTGCACTAGTGCTACAGCCACTACCTCGCTGGTGCTCTAGCAGCTACCACGCTGTTGCTGCAGCCGCTACCACGCTGGTGCTACAGTCGCTACAGCGTTGTTGCTACAGTCGCTACCGCTCTGGTGCTGCAGCCGCTACCGCGCTGGTGCTGCATTCGCTTCCACACTGGTGCTACAGTTACTACCGCGCTGGTGCTACAGTTGCTACCGCGCTGGTGCTGCAGCCGCTACCGCGCTGGTGCTGCAGTCGCTACGACGCTGGTGCTACAGTTGCTACCAAGCTGGTGCTGAAGTCGTTACCGCACTAGTGCTGCAGTCGCTGCTGCACTAGTGCTACAGCCACTACCTCGCTGGTGCTGCAGCCGCTACCACGCCATTGCTGCAGCCGCTACCACGCTGGTGCTACAGTCGCTACAGCGTTGTTGCTACAGCCGCTGCCGCGCTGGTGCTGCAGCCGCTACCGCGCTGGTGCTGCAGTCGTTACCGTGCTGGTGCTGCGGTCGCTACTGCACTAGTGCTGCAGTCGCTACCGTGCTGGTGCTGCAACCGCTACTGCGTAGGTGCTGCAGTCTTTACTGCGATGGTGCTACAGTCGCTACCGCGCTGGTGCTGCAGTCGCTACCGCGCTGGTGCTGCAGCCGCTACCGCGCTGGTGCTACAGTTGCTACGGCGTAGATGCTGCTGCCTCGTTTGTTCAGTAGCTGTTGCTGTTTTTGTGTTGCAGCCGCTACTGCCTTGGTGCTGCAGCCGTTGCATCGTTAGTTCTGCGGCCGCTGCAAGTAGCGTCTGCAAGGGCCGGGTGGCCTAGTGGCTTCATTGTTCGTCTTCAGATCGGACTGCATGGATCAGCGTGGGTTCACTCCCCATGACTGGAAACCGCCTTCCATATCCGATCTGACCTGATTGATTGCTTGTTCAAGGACCCTTAACACCCGCACTGGAGGGGAGTCTGGCACTAACGCGCACTGGAGGGGGCCTGGTAGGCCCCCTAAGATCTCGGAAACTAAGAGGGTTAGAAAAACGCCACTTGGTAGGTGGGTGGGGGCTATGGTGATCTACATGATGACTAATTTTCATTGACCTAGGTCAATATCTTCAAGGTTAAACGAGGTCGTAAAGGTCAAATATTGGCCATGCTGGGATCGATTGGTAAATGCTGTGATTATGCAGGAAAATGGCGGGAATAAGCTAAAGACGTACAAGTTTCATAGAGAAGAGGTCTCAAAGAGGCTCCCCCATAACTTTTGGGTCAAGGTCATTCAAGGTCATTGACCTTTAAGGTCACCATATGGTATACTACTTATTATTTACACTTTGACTAACACTGTAGCCAATGTTTGGCGGGAAATGAGGATTGACCTTTCCCAATGACCTTTGACCTTGACCTTTGACCCTGACCTTTGTATTGGGGTACCCTACCGATGACGTCATAGCATAATATATGTCGGACGGGGTAACGTCATTTGGCCGGACGCACAATGGTCAGTGACCTTGAAAGTGCAGATATGACCTTGACCTGTGACCTTTGACCTTGACCTTGACTTCCATGTGAAGTGACCTTGACATATAGTCCCGCTTATATGACGTTATGACGTCACCACTCGGTCTTCAATGCAAGCTAACTGGTCCGACCGCGCGTTTACGGCGATCTCAAAATGCAGGTCTGACTTTGAAAGCCTATAAGTCAAAAAATTTTCGGCCGATTTTCGAAAAGTCTTCACCAATCGACGCGCTATTAAATTCTGTTAAATGTGGCTACGTTTCGTTTTTCGGCTACAAGCGGTTCTCCGGCCACCTCGGAAAAACAGGTGGGGGGCCTCCGAGGCCCCCCTCCAGTGCGCGTGTTAACCCATCACCCATAACTCATCAAAGCTAAGACTCGAGCACGTACAGAACAGGGCAGCAAGACTGGTGACAGGGACTCCTTTTAGGACATTGATTGACAATTTAATGACAGACCTAGGGTGGGAAACTTTAGAGACACGCAGAAAAATACATAAACTCCATTTTCTTTACCACATATTGCATAACCCTAACATTCCATCTTTCATTCGTTACCTAGTACCGAGTAATCGAGCCAATACAGCCGCTAGAACCCTAAGACAGGCCGATAAACTCACCCAAAATTCCCCAAAACACAATCTGCTTCAAAAATTCGTTCCTAATTAGCACTATTGATGGCTGGAACCAACGACCTTTGAACGTGTGATGTGCGCCGTGTATTAACGCATTTAAGAAGGAGATTAATGAACTCCTTAGTGTAAGATCTCCCCTTTATTTTACTTATTAGGCGCTAAAAAGGAAAATTATATGTTAATTAGGCTAAGAGTAAACATGAGCAAACTTAATTCACACCAAATTTCGATACAATCCGTCCCATCTCCAAGCGGAGAATATGGAAGCCTCAGGGAATGTATGTACTTCTCATTACTTACTCCACTGTCCAAGATACAATAACGAAAGGCTGACTTTATTAGGGGACTTAGCGCAAATCACAAACGAAAACGTATCTACGTGGAATATCTCTGAAAAACTTTAATTGATCCTCCACGGTCAAAAGATAGACGAGACAAGGTCGAGACTTGTAGCGTGGCGTGTCTTCAGGTATATGAGAAACGCCAAAAGATTTGACGTTTAAAATTCAAGTCACTCGGTGATCGGGCGGCGCGGCGCGGCGGCCCCAGTAAGTCATGTGGTCGCGGAGGGTGCTCCTTCTAGTAGGTGGGAGAAATACTTATTGTAAGATTTGTGTATTACGAAAAGCGCTTAGAATTAAGCACATGTGCTTTTGCGCTAATCGTGTCATATTCATGTTATGTATGTACCTTGATGTTTGAGAAAGTAAATGTCTATGTCTATCACCCCCTGGGAACAGATCGGACACCCACCTCTCGGTTTTTTTCGCTAATTGTTCCGAATCGATTGAACTGGGACGCCCGTCGCTTTACATGTATCTAGGACGATGCATTTGATAATGTGATCCTTTTAATTCACCACATGCTAGTTTTAAGTCTAGTGTAATTAGATACACTAAAGATCATCCTTATTAAAATCATCGGTGTGCTTTAGAATTTTATTCGTCGAATGAACTGCTGAAGCTGCTTTCAGTCATACTTTTACCGTTTTGAATGTGTTTTACCTTATATTTTTAGTCATTGGGTCCCTTTACCACGAATAGGAAATATGTCATTGTAAATACTTATCTAGTGTTTTCTTTTATGTCCATGACTTCAGCTGTAATTGGGCCAGATACCTGTTGCTGATCTAAGTGAATAAAAACAAATAAATACAAATTTATGACCAAAGCTTGGCATCAGGTCAGGTCACGTCAACGAGTTATGACGTCATTTCTAAACCCATGTAAGGTGATTCTGTTCTTTTAAAATGAAACTGACAAAACCGGGGTGTAACTCGGCTTCTAGAAGAACTAGATCAAGTTTCTACACATCATTCTAAAGTTCTTGAAACGAAAAAGCGACATGCTGTCATCCACTTTGAGGTCAAGTCAATACCAAGGTTACTAGAGGTCATGAAATGCCTTGATCTTGAAATTATTTGTGTCTATTACTTTTGGAAAAAAGCAAGGTACAATCTTAACATTGGTATTATAGTGATGAGCATTGCCCAAGGATCTGAACTATATGCAACATGACCTTGAAAGATTATTCTTTGACTTTGACTTAAGGTCGTGTTCATAATATGACCTTAATATGGGGATCAAACCTGTGAGAGTGAGTAATCCGCCTTCCTACTCGGATGTTTCACGTTACACGTCCCATAGCGTCTATCAAGGTGAGGGCTACTGCGGCTCATACACGTCCCACCCGTTCAAGATTCCAACAAGGACACGATCGAACGTGGCCTGTTGAAGGGAATGTGGCACCTTAGTCGAATCCTGGAATTTAGTGTAGTTAGGCGTGTTTTTAGCCGGAAATTTTGAAACCACTCATGATTTCTCTGAAAATGTACAATAAGCTCAATATTTTGATCTTTAAAACACTCCTCTAGGGATAGCAATAAATATCTGCCTGTGAATGATATCATGATCTGGCAACCACTACCATACTCGAAACGCTTCAAGGGCTTCGATTGGCTGATACTCACCATGACGTCAGCATATGTCGTCACACCAACAGCCATGACAACTGTGGCCTGCTGCTAAGGGTACATGAGGGGCAAGATACCTTTACTTAACCCGCGCCCCACCGGGGGTCCAGCGCCATCTTCGCCCCACCAGGGGGCCATCGATGCCCCCCTCTAACTCCGAAAATATGGGCGTTAGCGCAAATCTGCAAAGTGCAATAGAAAGTTCGCGTGAATTCAGTAAGAAATTACTTCACATGTTTTAGTGCTCAGGTCAATGGTTTGACCTCCAGAGGTCAAATTAGGTCAAGATCGGCTATTTTCACTCAAATATGCAATGCTTAAGCAGACTGGGCATAACTCTTATGCCATTAGAGCTATTGAGGTCTGGTAAAGTACATTTGGTAGGAAATTGTCAGTACTTTTTCCACTATGTGAAACGTAAAGACCTCCCGCCAGTGGTTTGACCTCCAGAGGTCACCTCGTGACCTAAGATGACCTGAGGTCACGAAAGGTCAAAAGTGACCTTGCCGTATATCAAATGAAAGCCAATGACGAGACAAACACGATAGTGTTTGTTTCAGCGCTTTTAGCTTATACAGGTCAAAATACTGTTTTTGACCCCTGGTGACCTTGGGTGACCTTGGAGTGGTCAAAGGGCAAAATGGCCCCTGGAATCCATTAAAGGGTGTCCAAGAACGTTTTTCTGAACAAGCTGAGCATTTTCAATCGCTTTTGTGACTTTTAGATCATAAGACAGCTTTTCCCCATGCTTTTTCAATGGGAGAGGTCACCTCGTGACCTGACCTCAGGGCACGAAATCGAAAAATCCCGTATATACACCTTGTAGACCCCAGAGGGGCCATAAAGTGTAGGAAGTTTCAAATCAACCGACTTAAAGGGAATGTGGCACCTTGGTCGAATCCTGGAATTTGGTGTAATTAGGCGTACTTTTAGTAAAAAATAATGAAACCACTCATGATTTCTCTGAAAAATGTACAATAAGCTCAATATTTGGTTTTTAAAAATACTCCTCTAGAAAAAGAAATAAATATCAGCCTGTGGATGATGTCACGATCTGGCAACCACTACCATACTTGAAACGCTTCAAGGGCTTCGATTGGCTGATGCTCATCGTGACGTCAGCATATGTCGTCACACCAGTAGCTCACAACATTACGCCGGCGACGGGGGCTGAGGGGGGCTGGTGTCAGGTAGGTTTTAGCTTTTTTCTACGGAAATATCGAGTTTCAAGACAAATGAAGTATGGAGTACCGGGTTTTCCGACCTGCTTTACAACTTGGCCATCTCAGTTAAAATCACGTTGTGAAGGTGCCACATTCCCTTTAAAAATGTAGCTCTTACAGAGCTCTAAAGTTGAAGTGAGGTGACCTTGGTTGACCTCGTCTGGTGACCTGACCTTGGGTGACCCGGGGTAAAAAATTTCAGGGATGGTGGCAAAATGATGCAGTGAGAGGTAGAGCCCTCAACCGCGGTGCTGCGTCTCTTCCTGTTTTTCTGCTATCCCGGAAAAACCTTAGGGGCCATATGGCCCCCGGTGGGGCGAGGGTTTAAAGGTACGTTCAAGAGGGATTCCTTCACGCCCACGTGACGTCACATGAGCGTGGAGGAATTCCTCCACCGTTGGGCCGGGCGTCAAACTGCTGCTAACGACACTGCCCGCTTACGAATTGCTGAGAATACACAGCAATCAAGTTTATCCCAAATGCAATAAATATGCATTTCATCTTCGATTATGGTCCTTTTTTGCAAAAATTTAGATATTTAATCATTAAAGTGTCCCATGTTATATGCTACAAGGTGTGACGTCACATCCGGTCGTCTGCGCTTGCTGTTGGAGGGGGCTGCATGAGGGGTACGTTGCAGGTAGGTTTTAGTTTTTTTCTGCGGAAATCTTGAGTTCTATGACAAATGATATATTGAGTACCGGGTTTTCCGACTTGCTTTACAACTTGGCGGAATATGAAGGTGCCATATTCCCTTTAACACGAGCTGTGCAGAAATGTAACGCCCATACGAGTATGTACCCGGCAGCGGTTCTCTTCTACGCCACTTTACCCTTGTTTTAGGTGGAGGGTGAAGAAGCATGTTTTAGCAAACCTAGTTAGGTATTCTATTGTATACGTGTATTTGTGTTGTATGTGACTGTTTGTATGTTTTACTAGCCCATTTGATATATATGTACATCCCACTGCAGTTTTAGACTAAACATTTTCCTATCAGTGGGTTCTAAGTCTGTTGGGAATTTGAATAAATGGAATGAAATGAAATAATGTGATCTGTGAGAGGGAGTCAGACCTTCCTTGCCTTTCCCCCAATAAAAGTAGTGTTTCATAATTGATCAATCGGGTTGGACGTGTCCGTCGGTAAACACATTTGCCGGCGAATTTGTCCGTTTGCAGGACACCTCTATGGAGGTAAAAATAAATTCACTGCACCGGTGTGCTCCTGTCGGGCACCACCTTCGTTGGTAGACACCGACAATGTTTTTCTTGCTGCTCGCCGACATTGGTTGTACCCCGCAACCAACCGGCTGGATCCACGCCTGGGAATGTGGTACATACGTTCCCATTTGGACTTGGATGCATTGGCGGATCCAGGGAAGAAGGGGGTATTTGCTCCCCGACTCCGATTGCCACTCGTCGCCCCCTGAAATAGGCACGACGCCCCGTTGAAAGGTCGATGGAATGTCGCCTCCTGGAATGTCTCCTCTCTGGAATATTGCCTTCCTGGAATATTACCTCCCTGAAATGCCACCCCCCAGGAGGAAGGTATTGGTGCCCTCGCAATAGGATCTGGCGCCCACCTGATGGGTTTATCCGCCCGAACCTGGCACCCCCTAGTCCGGATGGTGCCTCCCCCTCCCGATCATGTCCACCCGCGGTCGGATATCCTGCATGCGCATAGACTGTGATGCAATAATTTACGGAAGGCATGTAAACATGTCTAGCTACTTCTTGGACGAGAGAGTTCAATGCTCATGAACCTTCTGTACCAAATATACCAAATACAAGACAAACAGCTCGGCGAAATTCAATATCCAATGTATTCAGTCCCCACACTCGTGTTGCTGTTCGTTGTCAAGCAAGGACGGGTAAATCGTCCTTTACCCCAATTTGGGGTCCATTTATTTTCCCCTCCCCCATTTTAAATGCGATTGAGAGTAGAAAATGTATGCTACAAATTTCCCTCAAATGCAGCTTCGCCCCTCCACCCACCGAATCGGCCAATGCACCAGAGCATAGTAACACAGATTACAAAACAACAGAGAATGACGCTTTAACATGATACTTCCTGCCCTAACAGCAGACAATCGGAGGCAGCAAAAAGTAAACTGGTTGGATGTTTAGAGCATAGCGAGAGGGTTGTATGGCCTGTGGGAGCAACAGCAGACTCACAACAGTCAAAACTTCAGTCTCATATTTCTGCGATTGGCACAGACTAACTGTCGCTTGGAAGTCCCCAGATAAGGAGGGGTGGGTCGACTTCTACAATAGATATTTGTTGGAAAATGTGCAAGGAATTCAGTTCATACACTTGATCAGCAAAGCACAAACGTTAGCTTATGACTACATACTGCACAAAGAAGAGGAATTGGAACAGCTAAAACACTCTTATACAGTCGGAGAAGTACTCGTCTGAAGCAACAGTTTGAAATACAAGGAGAGAAAATCGATGGCTGCTGAAGCTAAATCATGATATGCTGGACATGTCTGGAAAGTGCACAGTCCCTATACTATTTCCTATGGACATGTCAAGTTCGTTTCTCTCCAGATCACAATATAAAATTCAAATCACGCTATATTTGAAAATGGAGACAACGCTTTTAAAGAGTTTTGCGTGCAGAATAATAGCTGTCTGCTTGCTTGGAAAATACGTTGTTTTGGGCACAAGGCACAATAGTGCACTGCAGATGCATTTTTCGTTCTCTCGTGGTCTTTTTCCTTGCAGTAAGCACCAATTTTCCCTGAAAGTTCCACTGTAAGAATTATGTAAAAGGGAGAGCAAATGCATCGTCAGGAATCTCGAGGCAATGGTTTTGATAGTGATAAGCTAAGACTGCGCTTAACCTGTTGTCGGCGACAGAAAGTGGCGAAAACTACACAAAAAAGCTGGACAAGGCTCGGAATCAGAAAATAAAATCAGAAACAGGTCATGGCTTATATTTTGTAATTTGTGAAGTTCAGTACCAAATCAATAATTATCATGAAAAATGGTGTGCAATTACTGGGTTCATTTGTATGATTGGCTACTGTATTTCTTTGTTTTTTTAATTTTCTGGAACTTTGAAAACAAAAAATGATATTTTGACTTCCGAGTATGGTTCTTAACTACCCCGTATGGTTCTTAATGTATAAAACACGAAGAAGGAAGCCAAGAAAAAAATGGGAAAATGATGAACCCAACGGAGCACTAGAAACGGTAATTATACATCTCACTGATGCCGGAATTTTCGCGTTCGACGTGGAATTTGGAGAAAGAGGATATTGTTCCATATTGGGAACAACTATATGATTGATATTGTACAACAAGTTGATGTTTTTAGCCGCCGAATAGCTAACGAACCAGCACGCAAAGATGGGGCCAATGGTGTTTAGGGACCTGGCGAATTAACCAGATCTACTGGCAAATGGGAAATCTTGCGCCGAACTAATCTTCCCGGCCGTTTACTATGTCGACGGTCATAGTTTCGACCCAGGGAATTTTGAAGTGCAATAATTTTATTTTCTGTTGAAATTTCTGGAAAATATCAAGAGGTATTTACATTTGATAGTTTTTATCCCCGGATCTTTGCCCTTGTATACTTGGCAAGTGGTGCTGAGTTTTTATTTCCCAATCGAAGGTTTATTACTATGGCATCTCAAGTCTGGACCCACAAAAAGGAACTGTGTTTTAAGCCATTCAGAGGGATTACAGGTGACGGTGGGTACAACCCATTGATTGGTAATACAGGAGCAGATCCACTGTTTTGCACAATCTGCAACGAGATGGAACTTGTTATTCTGATTGCAAGGCATTTAGATAAAACGAAGAAAGTGCGACACATGTATCATGCAAATGGCTCGTGTGTGTTACAATTTATCGATATTTCAGCGAATAAAAAATGTCTCTGACCGCATAACACTGTATCATCGGTTTTACCCGTCGTCGATTTTCAGGAAATGATTTGATATTTTCATACAAGATCGAGACAAAATAAAACCTTACATTAAACAAAACATGAACATTTTAACGCCTGGGTACTTTTCCTCGTTTTGGATTGCTTTTTTGTTTACTGGCCAACGCATGGAAAATATTGTTCTCCTTTCCTACCGTCTTGGGTTCCCTCCAGCCCCTAAACATATCATCCGAAGCACGCTATTTTTCCTGAGCAACTGTACATCTGGAGGGCAGCAATCACTTGACATGCATTGGCAAAGAGGACTGAAAAGCGCTCACGTGGACATCTGAACACCAGAGGGCTACGGAGGTGGCGGCCGCGTCGGTGGCGGTGAGGGCCAGCCTCCCTCGCCGATACCGACGCGGTCGTCCGTCGCGCGGCTGAACACAGACGTATCACAGTCCCACCACAGCCGCCAGCCAGTATTAGTCGTCGTTGCAGTAGCTCCGCAGCGTGTGCAGACCGCACGGGTTGTAGCAGCACTCTTCGACAATGCCCCGCTTGAACCGGTGGCCAGCGCTGCGTCGCCACCGCGTCCCCGAGTCCAGCGCATTGGGCGAGGGCACCGGCTGGAAGTCAGCCATCCAGCTCCGCTCCGATGAGCGCCTCGTGGCTAAGTTGAACCGGTTGGCCACGCTGCGCAGCCGGAAGCTATCACCGGGCCAGCTTTCCACTGTGTTGTACTGCAGCCAGCCGCCTGCGAGCATCAACAACACGGTACTGCACACAGCTGCCTGTGGACGCAAACCACGCGGTTCTGCACACAGCCACCTGTGGATGCAAACAACATAGTGCTGCACACAGCCACCTGTGGACGCAAACAACATAGTGCTGCTCACAGCCACCTGTGGACGCAAACCACGCGGTACTCAACACAGCTGCCTGTGGACGCAAACAACGCGGTACTGCACACAGCTGCCGACAAACACAAACAAGGCGGTACTGCACACCGTGTTGTGCAGCCTATAGACGCAAACAACATGGTACTGCACACAGCTGCCTGTGGACGCAAACAACGAGATATTACTCGCTGTAGTCCCAAGAAATGACACTTTCGATCACACTTAAAACTTGCTTGAATATATATCTGAGCTCATTAAGCCTCGCTTCGGTGGGTGGGGTGTTTCAACAGCCCCTCGGTTTTATCCGGTAGTCTTGAAAAACGGCGGCGCGAAGTGCCACCGTACTTGGCTCACCTTATCCTTCAGCAATTCTGCAACTTTTCCAAAACATTCAAATCAGGTCATCTCAGGTCAGGTCACTGGTGCAGTTTAAGTGACTTTACCTCCAAAAATTTTAAGATAGCATAAGTAAGAACAGGGTTAATATATCCAATTGAGACAAATATCACCTAATGGGCTCACCGAGCGCTAAAAAATATGTTCCGGTATTTTCAATATCGATAACCTAGGGTCAGATACAGATTATAACCTCTCAATTGAAAATGCATGGGGAAACATATATTAAACTCTATTTGTGTAGATACAGTTGAGAATAACAACTCGTTTCATTGTTTGAAAAAAATGGTGTTATGTTTATGTGTGCCCTAAACTGTTCAGGAGTTCAGCAGCAGTTTTGACTGTTTGTTTCCGCATATCTTCAACTCACTGACGAGCCACAGTGGTGATTTTCCTAATCATGTATTTCCTAGATATCGGCCTTTGGACACCTATCTCAAACATGCACAACAGTTTGGAAATCCATATTATGATATTTGCGATAGATTGACAAATGGGTGCAGTCGAAAGGGTAGTCCTTTTCCTCTCTTTAAAAAAAGAAATAGGTAAAACAGAAATTCGGTATTGAACGCATTTGTAGCTTTATATTGATGTACGGAATAGTTTCTGAAATATTCCATTTTCAAAACTTCCTGCAGTTTTGATGACTATTACCCCCATCATGGCGATTATAAAGATTACGGATTGATCCATTTATAAGCGTAATCAAAGAAGGCACTGTGAATACAAATCGTCGCAGTCACCGTGCAAATTGGCACGCTTATTTATGTCCAAAAGCTTTAGGTTTTGTTGAAGCTGCAAATGAATTGAGGAGCTGAGTGGTTACCAACTCACCATGATCAAAATATACCAATGAAGCAGCATCCAATGAGTTTGTGATTTCCGACTGCTTTTCATGTCAGTTAACCTTCGCCCGGGTGGGGGTCTTTTATACCCCCTCTGGTTTTTTCGGAAGTGACCAAAAAATGGCGGCGCAGCGCCGCCAAACTTGGTCTAGCTGTTTTGTCATCATTTGTACATCTTTCTTGACCATTTCAGCTCAAGGTCATATCAGGTCAGGTCACCAGACCAGGTGAAGTGACCTCACCTCAAAAAATGCTTAGGACTGCATAACTAAAATGCGGGTTAAATTAATCAAGTTGAAACTCATACCACATATTGGGCCTACCAGGAGCTACAACATATGTTTTGGGATTTCTGATATTGGTGACCTAAGGTCATGTGCAGAGCATGACCTCCCTATTGTAAATACATGGGGAAAATCACGAAATGAGCTTTTCTCAGTAAGTATGGATGGAATCAACTTTAAACATCGGTTACGGCTTTCTCTTACCTCATTTCTGAAGTTGATGCCAAAAAGGTTGGCTTGTGACCTTTGAAAGGTCACCTTAGGTCAAATCAGCATTTTTTGGTGTTTTACCCTATAAATTTTGAATAAACAAAGATAGAACTTTTATTTTAGCACCAAAGTGTTTGTATAGTCACTGCAAGTCAAATGATATACATCATGGCTATACCAGGTCAAGTTGGGTCAGACAGTTGACCTGGGCCAGGTCAAATTTTCAAGTTTGACCTAGCATAGCAATATTATATATCATTCGATTTGTATTGACAAGAAGATTGCAATGGTGCATCAACTATGACTGTATCTTGCTTGGTTTGGAATCTATTAGCGAAAAAAGGAAACGCCCTTATGTATGGGTGGCTATGGGCGTTCCCAAGAACATTCCCAATATTAAGTGACCTGTAGCTCCCTAGGCTTTGACCTGACACGAAAATGAATAGCACTATAATAAAAGAGCAGCTCAAGAACTTTCGAATGGTTTTGGAAAAATGTTTCTAGCTAGCAGAGTTTCTGAGATATAGGAGGTTTTCTTAGTACACCTCATATTAGCGATTTTGACCTATTTTGACCTCTGGTGACCTTGATATCTGAGCCGAGACGCCCTGTGCTATGACCTGCTGATGGCTGACTGGAGCACACTTGATAGTGCCCAGTGTGTGCAGGATATGTGGAATGCGTTTTTACAGACATGGACCCCGATTATAGACAGCCACATGCCTACCGTAACCATCAAGCTCAGGCATCCACCTTGTCCATGGATTGCGGACAACCCGGAATTACGTGCACTGATGAGGGAAAGGGATGTAGCACGCACTAAATGGGACAATGACCGATCCGATCAAGGCAAAGAGCAGCAGTTCAAAAGGTCCCGCAATTCCGTAAAAGCAGCTCAATCGAGAGCTAGAATTGATTTTTTTCCAAAATTCCTTCCAAAATTCAAGGCAGAAAACATGGAAAGATGTTCGAAAATTCCTAGTGGCATCTGGAGGCAGAAATTTTGATCCCGGAAACTTAGAACCCAGTGCAAAAGCACAAGAATGGGCCGAAAAACTAAACGAACATTTCTCTTCAGTGGACCCAAAAATTGCAGCTTCACTCAGCGAAGAGCTGCCGGCCGGGCGACAGCTCGCACCCCGCCCTCCCAGGGTGTGTGCCGGGGCTTTTCAAGTCAGGCCAGCAACGCTGCCTGAGCTCTCCAGTGCACTTGCCCGATTGAGCACATCGAAAGCAAGTGGGGCTGACGGTATCACCATCAGCATGCTGAAAATGACCTTGCCAGTGATAGCACCTCATTTGCTCAGAATCATAAATCGCAGTATTCTCGATAGTGAGTTGCCCAGTGAATGGAAGGTGGCCTAGGTAATGCCCATTTTTAAATCCGGTGACAAATCTGATGTAAATAATTTTAGACCGATTTCAATTTTACCTACCGTCTCCAAACTTGCTGAGCGAGTTGTATGCGATCAATTGATGACCTACCTGGAGGATCATCGCATACTGTGCCCTGAACAGCATGGCTTCCGCCCGGCTCATTCTACGGAGTCGGCTCTGCTCGACGCAGTAAATTACATTTAAGAAAATCGTGATTCGGGTAAATTCGTCTCCCTAGTGGCAACAGACACCTCTAAGGCCTTTGACAGCGTCGAGCATGGCCGGCTTCTTGAGAAATTGGGTTGGTACGGCATACAGGGTGATTGGTTTGATACCTGGCTGTCGGGGCGCGTACAAGTGGTCAAAGGGGGCATTTTAAAGAGGCTAGTTTCGCATGGGGTGATCCAGGGGAGTATTTTAGGGCCAGTTTTGTTTTTAATCTTTACTAACGACTTACCATCACACGTTCCATGTGAAAAACTAGTCATGTACGCTGACGACACTCAGTTTTTGAACAGCTTCGTCCAAGAAAACGCAGAGGGGCACATGGCGGATCTCGAGAGCATGCTTGGAGTGGTGAAACAGTGGTATAGTCAGAACCGACTTAAGATAAACCCCACAAAAACTGAACTGATAATTTTCTCATCTCAAAAACAAGTTTTAAAAGATCAATTTTCACTAAATTTTGAGGCATCTCGTATAAGTCCTTCGCCAAAGATCAGAATTCTAGGGGTGGTTGTAGATTCCGGACTCAGATGGAAGGACCAAGTTTCGCAGGTGATACGACGTTGTTATAGCACTCTGTCTGGACTCACGAAATTTTCGTATCGCCTCCCTAGATCTGTGAAACAAATGATTGTTGAAGCCCTCGTTTTTCCACAAATCCTGTACTGCATCACTCTGTGGTCTGGCTGCACTGTTTGTCAGAAGCATCGAGTGCAGAAAGTGCTCAACCACGCTGCCCGCACTGTGATGTGCTCTAAGCGTCGTGACCACGTAACACCGCTTTTTGATGAGCTGATGTGGCAAAAGCTGGACAGCCTTATCTTTGAGCGAGATGTTGTCACAGTGTACAAACTTTTACATCAGCACAATGCGCCTGAAAACCTGAAGTGTCTCCTCAAATGTCGCGGTGAGGTGTCTCTCCACCGCACACGAGCCGTGGATCGAGGCCTGCTCCAGCTACCGCGTGTGCGCACGGAGAGGGCAAGAAGGTTTTTTAACTATCGGGCCATATCGGAGTGGAATGCTGTCCCTGAAGCTGTCAGATCAGCAGTGAACATCCGCGCATGTCGGCACCAGCTGAGAGCAGCCGGAGTCAACCGCTAGGCTTAAGCTCGCTATGTTGTAGCATCACTCTCATGCGTGAATTCGAGTGCTCATTTTACTTGACGTGTTCTCATATGTTTTTACCATTGTTGTTTTCTGTGCTCTGATCAGGCATGACCTGTATTGACGCAAATCGTAATACCCGCCCCTGTGGAGATTTAAGACAATTAAATAAATAAATAATAAAAGATATTGACTTGACGAGAAGAATGACCGAAGTATTTTCGATATCATTTTCGAAGAGCTTTCGATTGCCGTTTTGCGCTTTTTCTAACTATCTTAGTTTTTGAGATCGTGGAGGGGGGTCTTTTTGACCCCCCACCAGGGCGAAGGTGGCTTATAGCCGCCATCGTGGCAAGGGTTAAGTGGCCATTTCCATTATCTGGCTTAGTATCTTACTGAGTGGTGGTGACGAGACCGAGCTGATTAATGTCATGCCATTTTTTCTAGAGGTTTTCTGAAGTACGTTGTTTCAACGCCTTATCAGATGCATAGCGATCGATAATTTCGTTAGCTTTTAACTTAATTTTTATGATAAGTTATTGGTGCACTTAATTGGAGAAATAAAACTAGTTTGAGCCTACATAATTCATTGGATAATGACATTGGGTTCTCTTTTGTGTGGTATTGTACGATATTTATAGACTTAGAGGTGAAAGTGAATCCAGGGGGAGCAGCATGAAGCTCGCCTTGACAACACCACCTCTATTATTCATCGGCAAAAACAGCGGTATTCTTTGTTGGGCATTGTGCTGGGGCAAACTCGAAATCAAGCTGCTCCTGATGGCGCGCGATCACCTTCCTTGGTGTAAGGGCACGCATGCCTTAAGCCCATTTGATCGCCTCTGAGAAAAAGGAAGGCGGCACAGAATACCAAGAATATTACAGCAGGATAGCACTGGGTATTAAACTAATTTTTGGGCTTATTTATCGGATGAATTGCGATAAAAAAGTTGTTTACCAAGTGCTTAATTTTGATGTCGTGATAACGATCTAAACACGAGCTTGAAATACTTTCGAACACTGGCGTTGGAACTGGGGGAGGGGGAGGGCACCGGGGCACGGTGCCTCCCCTTTAATCAGAAAATTTAACACTAACCCTATGGCGTTGACTGGAAAGAAATGGGTTCAAAATTCCATGGTGCCCCCTCCCCCATCTTAAATTCGGACGTTCCGCCATCACTGCTTCCGACCACCAATATGATATATTATCATACGTTATGGGTACAGAAAATCTGTGCCTTTTGTTATAATTAACCGCAGACGTAATTTTGCGACAAAGAGAACGATGCTAGAGTTTGCCTTGCAGGCGCCATGCCAGGTGGCATCGGCGAAAATATCAAAATTCATTTCGGCAGGATTTGAATAGGTGGGGAAAATAAAATTGACCCCGCTTGACTATACTCCACAGAGCCCTAGCCCAGATTGGGCTTTACTCGAGAGCGAGCCTAGTTCTAAAACACAATTTTCAACGTATTTATCAGGTGTATTTTCACAATGAGAATCATTGCCGATCAACCTCTTTTAAATTCCAGGAAACAAAAAAGAAGACCACCGCGGTGGCGCAGTTAGTTAAAGCGTCGCCGTTGTGTCTGGGAGGTACCTGGATCAAAATTGGCCTCTGGCTATATTTTTCTTGACCGCCTCCTACCCAGGAGATGGCAGTAAACTGGGTAGCGCTTGCTTTGACACGGGAGTTTTGCTGACCAACCAGTGCCCTTGTTACTGGAATCACGGGCCTGATCAGCCTTTAACCCTCGCCCCAGCGGGGGGCATCGAAGCCCCCACTAAGGTTTTTCCGGGATAGAAAAAATCGACGAGGCGCAGAACCACGGTTGAGGGCTCTACCTCTCACTGCATCTTTTTCCCATCATCCCTGAAATTTTTTAACCCGGGTCACCCAAGGTCAGGTCACCAGACGAGGTCAACCAAGGTCACCTCACTTCAACTTTAGAGCTCTGTACGAGCTACATTTCAGAGTCGATCGATTTGAACTTCCCACACTTCATGAACCCTCCAGGGTCTATAAGGTGTATATCCGGGATTTTTCGATTTCGTGCCCTGAGGTCAGGTCACGAGGCGACCTCTCCCATTGGAAAAGCATGGGGAAAAGCTGTTTCAAGATATAAAACCACAAAAATGATTGCAAATACTCGGACTGCACAGAACAGCGTTTTTGGACACCCTGTCACGGATCCCAGGGGTCATATTTGCCCTTTGACTTTTCCAAGGTCATCCAAGGTCACCAGGGGTCAAAAACAGTATTTTGACAATAACTTTTGATCTAATTAAGCTAGAGCGCTAAAACAAACACCATCGTGTTTGTCTTTTCACTGGCTTTCATTTGATATCACTTTTTAACCTTTCGTGACCTTAGGTCATATTAGGTCACGATTTGACCTCTGGAGGTCAAACCACTGGCGGGAGGTCTTTACATTCCACATAGCGGAAAAGGACTGACAATTTCCTATCAAATGTACTTTACCAGGCCTAAATAGCTCTAATGACATATGAGTTATGCCCAGTTTGCTCAATCATTGCATATTTCAGTGAAAATAGCCGATCTTGACCTAATTTGACCTCTGGAGGTCAAACCATTGACCTGAGCACTAAAAAATGTGAAGTAATTTCTTACTGAATTCACGCGAGCTTTCTAGTGCACTTTGCAGATTTGCGCTAACGCCAATATTTTCGGAGCTAGAGGGGGGCCATCGATGGACCCCGGTGGGGTGAAGGTGGCGCCGGGCCCCCGGTGGGGCGCGGGTCAACACGCGCATTGACGGGGTTCTGAGACACTTTCACTTTGACGAGGGGGGTGGGTACCCGCCCCCCTAAGATCCCGAGAACCACGGTAGGTAGTGAAAAACGGTAAACGGCGTTGGGTAGCGTAGCCCATCCACTTCTCCATCGAAAATATTTGAACCATTTTTTTGTAAGGTCACATTTAAGGTCACGAGATGTCAAAACATGCCGTCATAGGGATAACATGTATATTAAGGTTTTCGGCCATTACATCTGAACAAGTAAAGATAGAGCAAAACGACTTAAACCATATGGATCCTCGCAGCAAGCCAAATCGAATGATATATAATGTGACCTTGCTAGGTCAAATCAAGGATTTGACCTGACCTGAGGTCAGGTCAAAGTCAAATTATATAAAATGCATATCATTAGAACTGCAAAGGCAAGGCAAGTCTAATGCAGCTAATATAAACGCTCTATCACCATCTCTTACTGAGTTATTTAGTAAAAACCATTTTTCCCATGTATTTCCAACGGAGAGGTCATGCCTCGTACCTGACCTTAGGTCATCGATTTCAAAAATACCGGAACATATTTTAGAGAACACGGTAGGCCCATTATTTGATATGAGTTTCAATCGGATAAGTTCACCCTGCTCTGACTTAGGCTATCTTAAACTTTTTTAGGCCAGGTCACTTGACCTGTACTGGTGACCTGACCTGAGATGACCTAACCTTAAAATTTTCACAGAAGTTATAAAAATGCTAAGGGAAAAGGTATGCTCTCGGTGGCGCTACGCGCCGCCGTTTTTCTGCTGTCTCTGAAAAACCCGAGGGGGGGCGGGTACCCGCCCCCACCCCCGTCAATGCGCGTGTTAAATAGATCCACCGGTCCGGTGGCGCGCCCCGAGGGCACGGCCTCACCCGTGTCTCCGGAGCAGTCCTCTGTTCCGCCGGGCCCGAGAAATCGAGATAGCCTCGCCGCATGAAACGGTGCGGTATGTGAAAGGGGGCGTGCGGGCACGACTGTCCCGCAAGGGTGCCGATAAATGGAAACATCTGCCGTGTACATGCATTGTGCGACTGTGTGTATGTGTGGTGCAAACATGCAGAAATGCCCCCAGGCGGGGGTGCAAAAAATATTTAAAAAACCCACATACAAAAATAATTATCTGTATTGAAAAACCTAGAATGATGTAGGAAGTAAAAAGTGCATTCATTTTTGTGATGTGTTTAAAATTATTGACAGATTTCCTGGTTGAAAAGAAGAGAGCTTCACTCCAGCTTTCACCGGCGGAAAGAATCACGATAGTTTTTCGATGAGCTGGGGGGGGGTAAATAAAGTTTGCTCCCCTTGGTCGCCTTCGGAGACTATTATTCGGATACCCCTTTCCTTGGGATCGCGCCTGACCCCATTCCAGCTCAGGGTACCCTCAGGAGCCAGATCCGCTCTTGGGCCTCAAATCAGTTCAAGGGCTATAAGTCAGGTCAAAGGACGAGATCAAGTAAGGGAAAAGAAATCAGCTCAGGAACCTTTTATCAGCTCAGGGACCCCGATCAGCTCAGGAGCCCCAGAGCTGCTCAGGAAATCACATAATCAACTCAGGAGGCCCATTTGATCTCAAAGGGTACCAGATTAGTTCAAAGGGCACCATTTTAGCTCTAGAGGGATCAAAATAGCTCAGAGGGCATCATATTGGCTCAGGAGGAACAATTATGGTTCAGGAGGCACCAGATCGACCAAGAATCTGGCAAGATCGGGCTCCTACCCTGAGCCCCATACCCTGAGCTGGTATGGGGCTTGGGGGTACCCTGAGCTGGTCTGGGCGCTGAGCCTGATAGAATTCCCTAAGTTGGCCTGAAGCCCCTTGAGGTGATCAGGCCCCTTAAAGTGTTACGGGGCTCATTGAGCTGGTTCAAGGCCCAATGAACCTACCTGGGGCTCATTAAGCTAGTCTGATAACCCTATCTCTAGGGTCAGCAAAATGGCAGCTCTTTTTGCAAAAATACCGATTCCGATATCAGGGATGCCACTTCTTTCTCTGAGTGTCAATTTCCTGAAAATGCGTCATCGCCGATCCTTCAAAAAACTTCACCGTGGCGAACATTTGTGAAATTTGATGTTATCTCTCACTCAACGTAGCACAAATTGTCTGCAATATTATCTTGGAAAATGATGCGCCCTGCATATTCTGTACTCAAATCACTGCGAGTCCTTTTTTTGCTACCGTGCTGAGCAACTGCAACATGTGAAACATTTTTTGTCAGGTCACATTTAAGGTCACGAGAGGTCAAAAAATGCCGTCATAGGGATAACATGTAAATTCAGTTTTTCGGTCATTACATCTGAACAAGTAAAGATAGAGCAAAACGACTTGAACTATATGAATCCTCTCAGCAAGCCGAATCGAATGATATATAATTTGACCTTGCTAGGTCAAAGCAAGGATTTGACCTGACCTGAGGTCAGGTCAGGGTCAAATTATATAAAATGCATATCATTAGAACCGCAAAGCCCAGGCAAGTCTAATGCAGCTAAAATAAATGCTCTATTACCATCCGTTACTGAGTTATTCCGTAAAAACCATTTTCCCATGTATTTCCAATGGAGAGGTCATACCTCGTACCTGACCTTAGGTCATCGATATCAAAAATACCGGAACATATTTTAGAGAACTCAGTGGGGCCATTATGTGAAACGAGTTTCAATCGGATAAGTTCACCCTGCTCCTACTTATGCTATCTTAAACTTTTTTTGAGGTCGGGTCACTTGACCTGTACTGGTGACCTGACCTGAGATGATCTAACCTTAAAATTTTCACAGAAGTTGTAAAAATGATGAGAGAAAAGGTATACCAAGTAAGTTGGCGCTACGCGCCGCCGTTTTTCTACTGTCTCCGAAAAACCCGAGGGGGCGGGTAGCCCCCCGTCAATGCGCGTGTTAAGCAATTGAAAAGCTGGAGGGAAAATTCATTTAAAGGAGGTTTAAGGAGGCTTGCAACAGGTAGACAACAAATTCAAACACTTTTACTTCACATCATGTTTACCTGTTGAGCCAACTTTTTTGTCAACTCATTTGACTCACTGTCTTCACAACTCACCTCAGTTCAACTCATTGACGTGTTGTGAACCGACTCAACTCAACTCAACTCACTTGTCTAATTGTTTTGACTCAACTCAACTCAACTCAGAGTCGAATGAGTCAGAATTTGAGATAAATCCGACTCTGACTCGCGAGTCGCACAACTCTGATACTGTGAAGGGCTGATCGAATTATTTTGATGCAGTGATCAAAATGATATGTGGTTCTATCGGTTTTCTTTCTCAACGCGACTGAAACCAACGGAGAACGTGTGATGTCTGGACTCGAAAGAGGGACTACATTTCATTTGATTGCAGTACATTCACTGTCAGCCGACCCCTCACGAACCAGCTAACGAAATCCAGGGTTCTCACGGTAGATAAACAATGCATTTGAGCAATGAACAGCCCAATGCATGTCCATTAGACAGCAGGCTTATTCATCACCCAAGCTGCCCTTGTTCCTAGAGACCTCGATGAGAGACATTCAACCTCGGCTGATTTGCTGAATTACCCTTTTGCCGGCCCCTGAGGACGTTCCCCTTTGACGTCACTGAGACTCAGTCACCTAGCTGTGAAGCTTCTGGAGTTCAAAGTTGGTAGAGGTCATGACAAGCTATGACCCAGTGCCCAGATCTGCGCAGCATTCCGACAACGAAGAAGGCCTGAAACCTAGAGGGAGCATGCTGAGTGTTCAGCTTTAACTGTAGCTGTAACAGATACGTTGAAGTATTTCACTGCGGGTAAGGCTATCCAGCTTATGTCATTGCCGTTATTTGCAGCTGCGATGGCATTGAATGGGAGCTGCGCTGGTTTTGAGTGTTCCAGAAGGCTCTGTGACGCCCTTGCCCACTACGTCGATAGCAAAACACACGGTGTTTGGTCCGGTGACGCAGCAACCAGAAAAGTGCAGCGGAGACATATTCTGTTGTCGGTAAACAAAGAATTACTCGCTGCGCAACTCTCTGAAACCTCAACATTAATGCATTGAGCATAGTTTTTCCTTGTTTGTGTTTCTACCAGAATGTCCACTGCACCGATCATTATATAATCTTTTCTTAACCGTAAATATGTAGGATTGATGGTTCCGTACTATGTGGTTAGTAGGCAGTGGCATTTCAACGCCAATGCACACTCTTAGGCACAATGCTAGTGTTGTACCAGGCTCATGGAGTACCGAGAGCAAAGTGTTTTATTCTGAGATTATTGTTCAAAACTTCCTAATGTGAGCAATAAATGAGCCTAAATATAACAGATACTCGAGTCTATCGAGACCTGCAACTGTCAAGGCTGCACAGTGTGACCAGCTCGCATCTGACTCGGGTGAGCTGTGGAGATCAAGCTTTGGAGATCCAATAGCATTTATTTAGATAATCCCGTAAGACGGTTGGCGCAGGAGACAAGCGCTCTTCTGCTAAGTCACAGAATCATCAGAATAAAACTGATGACTCTAAGTTCGCGCTAAACCATGTAATTGTTTCGCTTCTTAGATAAACACAAGAATTTCAAAACCATACAAATGCCAAGGCTTTAGACAGTCTAGCACATAGTGATGCAGTGACGAAAACCTAGAATTAGCCATAACCGGAACAAGTGAGTGAACTGTCCCAAAATAAGGTTAGAAAAATTAAAAAAAGGTAGGGGGCTTAATGTACAACAAAGACTCCTCTAAACAAATTAACTAAACAAGACTTATCAATAATTTGAAGTATGCCTCGATGAGTTTTAATCACCTTGAATAAAAACATATTAAAACCACTATCAAAACCTACGTAAAACCTGTCGACACCAAAATAATATACAGCCTTATGAAACATAATTGCTCAAATATTTGCCAAAGACGAAACATGATTCGCAGCTAGACAGAAATATAAGATATCGCTTACCCGGTATCCCTCAATAACGACTACATTGTCTCTTCATCCACCTTTGAAAAATTCGCTAGCAGCAAAATCCTTCTAATAAAGCCTCAATCATATTTCCAAAGGTGATCCAGCTGGCGTTACATAGATTCAAACCACGAAAAAAACATCGGTTACAAGCGGCCAGGCGGCCAGAGGACCTGTGCGGTACTGAAATGGAGACTGGCGTATTTCAGGCAGGTTCCCCAGTCCCTAGATCACTTCTAATCTGGATTATAATGACACCGGCGAACTCATCATGATCCAGAGAAACACGTTGGTTTGCATTCTATACTGTTTAACAGTTGTTGGCCACCCCCGTGGCGCAGCTGGCAAAGGCGTCACGCTTGGGTGTGGAAGGCCGTGCCAATAATAATTGTTGGGGTTTAACTGCGCACCAACTGCCAGGGTCATACGGCGTCGCCAACTCTCACCCTGTTGGAAGGGATTTGGGGGATCAGATCGACTTATTCAGAGGCTCCGCCGGGACTTGAACCCGGGACCGGTGAAGGCCGTGCCAGCCGGCGTCCCTGTTGTGGGTGAACGGGCCTGATCGGCCTTTAACCCGCCCCCCACCGGGGGTCCGGCGCCACCTTCGCCCCACGGGGGGGCCATCGCCCCCCTCTAACTCCGAAAATATGGGAGTTAGCGCAAATCTGCAAAATGCAATAGAAAGCTCGCGTGAATTCAGTAAGAAATTACTTCGCATGTTTTAGTGCTCAGGTCAATGGTTTGACCTCCAGAGGTCAAATTAGGTCAAGATCGGCTAATTTCACTCAAATATGCAATGATTAAGCAAACTGGTCATAACTCTTATGTCATTAGAGCTATTGAGGCCTGGTAAAGTTCATGTGATAGGAAATTGCCAGTACTTTTTCCGCTATGTGGAACGTAAAGACCTCCCGCCAGTGGTTTGACCTCTAGAGGTCACCTCGTGACCTAATATGACCTGAGGTCACGAAAGGTCACAAAGTGACCTTGCCGTATATTAAATGAAAGCCAGTGACAATACAAACACGATAGTGTTCGTTTCACCGCTCTAGCTTAATTAGGTCAAAAGTTATTGTCAAAATACTGTTTTTGACCTCTGGTGACCTTGGATGACCTTGGAAAAGTCAAAGGGTAAATATGACCCCTGGGATCCGTGAAAAGGTGTCCAAAAACGCTGTTCTGAGCAGTCTGAGTATTTGCAATCATTTTTGTGGCTTTTATATCATGAAACAGGTTTTCCCCGTGTTTTTCCAATGGGAGAGGTCGCCTCGTGACCTGACCTCAGGGCACGAAATCGAAAAATTCCGGATATACACCTTGTAGACCCTGGAGGGTTCATAAAGTGTAGGAAGTTTCAAATCGATCGACTTCGAAATGTAGCTCTTACAGGGCTCTAAAGTTGAAGTGAGGTGACCTTGGTTGACCTCGTCTGGTGACCTGACCTTGAGTGACCCGGGGTAAAAAATTTCAGGGATGATGGGAAAATGATGCAGTAAGAGGTAGAGCCCTCAACCGCGGTGCTGCATCTCGTCGTTTTTCTGCTATCTCGGAAAAACCTTAGGGGGCATCGATTGCCCCCGGTGGGGCGAGGGTTAAAGTGATCCACCGGTCTGGTCTCCCGCCCGCGGCCCTCATGTGAGGGCTCGGCCTATGCCGGGTGCTGCGGCTTGGGGAGACTGGAGCAGCCTATGGCCCGCCGAGTGCGGTGCCGTTGTCCCGTAAGGGTGCCGGCAAATGGAAGCTTCCGCTCTGTACATAGTGTGAGTGCGTTGTATGAGTGATACTAGCTACTAACACAAAAATGCTCCCGGGAAAGGGAGCGCAAACATATAAAAACACTTGTTTCATTTTGCTTCACTCTAATGATCAAATTATCGAAACATTGCAAGGCATATGAGACGTTAAGGAATTGCTGCCTGTCCTTTCAGTTAATTATCATCAACACCTTAAGATTGGTATGTTTGAATTATGCATTTAAGTTAAAACAATACGTGTCCGCATATTTTTCATATATATCGTTCAATGGCCTTAGCGAGTATAGAGACAAACATCACATACAAACACACATATTAGTAGATTAATGCATTTCATTCCACACGTCTTGTGTTGATATCCGTCCCTGCATGTATATATATATATATATATATATATATATATATATATATAGCCATCCAAGTAAGCAAAGAAGCTAAAAGAGACATAAACCTACGCTGACATCGAACTTGCCAGATGAACAAGAGTCGGGAGAAAACGAAGAAATGTGACAAAGCTCTGAAAATAGGCATGATTTGAATTTCAAATTGATCAATTTATTAGCACGAGCCAGTACGAAGGGCTGGATACCACTCCCCCTAAGCATTTAACAGATAGGCAAAAGTCGACGGCGCGCAACGTCATCGTACTTTGATTATCTGTTACCTGGTCTTTTGCAGCTTCTGAAGAATCTTAGGTCCGGGTTGTATCAGGTCACCATTCAAGGTAAAGTGACCTGACATACAAATTTTAAAAAAATCAGAGGCGCAGCAGTAAAGGTAAACTAAATTTTCCGATTTACGTTTGACAAATGATATGTTGGCTTGCTGCTCTTTCATTCATGTCTTGTAAAAATGTAAACTGTATTTTTTTCAAGGCAGAATTTTCAATCGAGTTTTTCTCTGTTTTGAACCGCTAACGCCATTTTAAAGGGAATGACTTCCCTCAAATAAAAATCGGGAGAGCCTTGGATTGTGACGCATAAACAGATCTTTCACAGACTCATGTAGCTGGTTTCCACCGCATCTCCGCTACATGTCGCCAGCATGCAGCGTGCAGCCCAGCAACCGTCCTGACCGAGAAGGATATTTCTGAACGAACCCGACCGCTGACTCTGAGTCTTAGCCGAAGACCTGAGCACTGGCCCAAGTCCTGAGTCCTGGCCGGAGCCCTGAGCACTGACCTGCGTGCGTGGGCGGCGCGCGTTTTCCGCTGGAGCCGCTGATGCCGGCGGCGCCGCAGACCATGGTCAGCATCTCCACCAGCTCGCTGCCGCAGTAGTAGGTGCTGCGCTTGTGGAGCGGCGGCGTGTGCAGCAGCTCCCGGCCGAGCACCGCCGGAACGCTCCAGGCCACGAGCAGACCCAGCAGAGCGCACAGTCGCAACCAGGCCATCTGAACCACACACGGCAGGACATACTGTTATCGTGGGGTGAGGTCTGCCGGCGGCAGCACTAGCAGAGGGATGCCTGGTCATCTCTTACCATCTGTAATATTTAATTATCCGTAAAATTGCTCCGAATCAGGAAACCAATGTTCTTGGTACACTGTAAACGCTTTATTTTATGTTTGTTGTGTATGAACCAGTATACCAAATAATTCAACGCACGGTCGAAGGATTTCGAAACACGGTCGGAAGGGGGAGTCCTATTGAATATAGGACTGGTATTCCTATTCATACTACACCAGTTATTTGTCTCACACTAGATCACCACGCTTGAATGAATAACTGACTAGCGTCTGTCCTGCAAGAAACATATTTTTCATTTCTCTTGCTTCAAGACTATCCTCTCCTTGCAGTAGTGTTGAATATGCGTTTTTACGGAATTATATACGTGTGCCCTGCACAACTATGCCGTAAGTCCTTGTGCTGATCTCGCCTGTTTTCACAGGATGCACACCTTGAATCTTAACCACCTGCACCAGTGTGGCTCTCACACAGGGGACGCTTTTGCGAAGGTGGCACACCATTCCGCGAACGGTGCTCGGGCGCCGACAGCAGCCACGCATCTGCTCCTCCTTGTCTCACTGGACGCGTCACTGTCCAAACTGGCGACGAGTCGCCCCACTGGCCAAGGGGGGTCAGGGGCACATAGCTGGCATGCAGAGAACTGCAGTGGCCTCCACATCAAGTTTTGGATTTCTTCCAGGGGCCCTGGCTGCCTCAGCTGACCAGGGCACATGATCTCATGGTCAGCTGCGGTCTAGATACATCCAGATTTAGGGGCGTAGATAACGTTGGGCTGAGTCGCACATTCACATTGGGGCACCCCATCCAGTGGCCGAGGGCACTTCGCTACCGATGGGAGGAGGTCTTGTGAGCTTGTTTGGCCGTGCCCCTTACCAGGATGGTATTTTGGTGCCACCTTGAGGATTAGCCATCTCCGTAAAATCACATCCTTCTCTGCTGCTTTCTTTTCCCACGTCAAATACACGATGCTGACAATGGCTGGCACTTTTGAGGGGGATTGTATCACAATTTGGATATCCAGTACAGTCCAATCTACTAGTAGATTAGTTTGTGCTGGCTACAGAAATCGAGCAGTCTTGAATCAAGTATGAATTTGGCAGACCATTCGTGTTGATTTAACAGAATGTTTCATCTGGATCGGACTGAGTTGATTATCATCTTGAGTTGATCGTCAACATAATGAGAATAACGGCCGCAGATTCAAAGTGACTGACAGCTGAACAAGTCGACATAATAATTTGAACACGGCAAACCACTATCATTTATCACAATACTGCGGGAGCAGAAGCCGCAACGGGAAGGCGCGTATTTCCGTTAGAAGCAGAGCATGAACCGGAATTAGAGTATAATTTCCGTTCCACTTATGGTATAATAGTAAGCATCTGTAAGATTTTCACTCTATTTAGGTATGCACTTAAAGAGAACAGAACATCTCACTTATGCATAAATAACCAGATCATAATACACCAGATCTTCACGCTTATCCTAGAAATTTATATCTGTAGGATTTATTTCCTTTCAAATTTTCACATGAAATATAATTTAAAATCCCTTTCTTGTTCCCTAAAATTACGCATACAAATATATGGAAAATTTACACTTACTTTTTCTGAATGCAAAAGCACAGTCTAAACCTTTTCGCGGCATGTAATATGAAAATCAGCCAGTGAATTGGGATTCCGAAGCTCTTAGCTCGTCTCATCGCTGTGTCCTGGCTCGACCCGCCCTTTGCCGTGAGATGCACATGCCATAAACTATGTGAGCACGCTGGAGCTGCAAGCACCACTTCCAACGAATGCACCAGTTAGGCTCGGAATCCGTGCGTCTTGTTTGCAGAGAGTCGGCAGTAGCCAGCTGCTATTCCAGAAAAAAAAACAGTGAAACCCTCTGCCTCTCATTTCCACTGATAATGATTACGACGTTAATTTGCGACTTCCGCAAAGCAGCTGCACACCGTCACGCCTTGAACCTTCACATGTTGAAAAATCCTCAAATAGAAACAAATACGCAGTTGAATGATAACACACCTGTGAACGGATCCATCTGCATTGTAAATACCTATTGCTAGCATGCGCAATTGCTTGTAACTCAAGCATGACTCAGGGAGTGTAAACGCGGCGTGCTGTCTATTTCGTTAACAGTGTTCAACCTCATTGCGCTATGTATATCTTACTGAGGTAGATTAGTTTTGTATCCGAGAAAACGAATTGTGTAGTTTCAGCTCGCTTCTCAGTCATGGCAATCATATTTGCTCCTATGCATACCAGATAAAATATTGCACACATTGTGATGATGTTTGGAAGCCAGTTAAACACACATCTAGACAGGTCAGAACGCTGCAGGTATGTACCACTCTTAGTCACGTCAATTCGTCTATTTGATACTGGAAACCACTGCGCTTCTTTTAAGACACGTAATTTAAATTGATTTAGAATGACGGTATATGTAGTTAATACATTTTAAATAATAAGACTAGACGCTGAGGTTTTATTCTTTTGGAAATTCTGTTACCATGTACAGTGTGGGACTGGGGTTGCAAGCGCCTCCCCGCCAATTTGTCCAAGATGGCCGCAGAACCATACACAACTGGAAAATGATACTTGGCTATCTTTAAGAGGTGTGATGCACCGGTTAATTGGTGGAAGAATTTTGAAAATCGATCGGTGATAAATTATATTACCTATGAGCTGTCAGTATCTAATCTATATTTCGAGATCACCGTAATGCAGCGGCACGTTCCCTCCAGTTTACCTGCATTGTAAACAGAGCGGTGACGTCAGAAATTTTAGAGAACATTGAAAGGGACTCATCCTAAATGGCGTCCGTATAATTGTGATATTTCCGAATAGGTTCCCAGTATGGCCCAGATATAACATTTATGACCTCGTCTGATCCTGAATATCTTGGCCTAGGTCAATGAAAAGTAGCTATAGTCTCCGCAAAACCCTAATTCAGTGTTTTCCTAATCTTCCTGGATCTTTTAGATCTCAGGGAGGAAGCTTAAGACACTCTTCTCTGCACGTTGATGCCAGACGCCTAATCTACTGCGCGTGATAACCCGGCTCCCCTTGTAGAATGGGGGTCCAATCGGACCCCCTCGCCTACCTACGATCGCGGGAACCGGCGGTGGTATAGACAAAACGGAAGGGTGCTGATAATTCCCCGCCGTGTTCTACTGTTGGGCAGAGTTTGAACCACACCCATGGACCATGGCCTCACAGGGGGCCAAAATAGGTTAAATTTAGGCTGACTTAGGTGATTATTTCAACATGAGCCATTAGCCAAAGAACAAAACGATAGGCATCACCGTGTTCATCTGGACCCAAATATTGGAATGATATTCGGGATGAACATGTAAGGTCACATAGTGAGCTTGACCTCAGGTCAAGGTTAAGAAATGCCCTTTTAAGATCATGTTGCATACCACTAGAATATTTCGATCATGCTCGTCACTATTATAACATTTTGAATGTATCCTGTTTCATTAAAAAATATAGACACAAAACAAGTTCGAAAACCGTCACCGTCGGTAACCTCTGGTGACATTGGTTTTAAAATGACCTGAAAATGAGTAACAGCACACATATTTGTATTTCCAAAAGCTTTCGAATAATACTTAAATACTTGATGCTTCTCGTACTTCTTAGGTCGTAAATACTTCTAGGAGCCAGCCTACACCCTGCTTTTTTCGACCTCATTTTAAAGAACAAAATCGTCTTACATTGGCCTATAAATGACGCCACAACTCCTTGACTTGGCCTGGCCCGACACTAATTTCCGCTTAATAATCTGTCAAATTGATCACCTAAACGCATTAGCTGATCCAGGACTTCATTTCGAGGTGGGGCTAGGAGGCTCGAGTTTTTTCCGGCTATTGCCTCGGAACAGCCTCCGGCTAAGCATTGGCTATAGGCACTTGAACATTTATCAATCAGATCGGTTTATAATAAAGTGGAATAAAACCGAGGGTTATCCGCTCGGAACCTCTGACAGTGACTGGTTCAAAGCAAGAAACATTTAAAGGGAATGTGGCACCTTCATAACGTGCTTTTGACTGAGATAGTCAAGTTGTAAGGCATGCCGTAAAAAACCACTACTCAATAAATCGTTTGTCTTGAAGCTCAAAATTTCCGTCAAGAAAACCTAAAACCTATCTGAAATGTACCCAAAATCTACCCCAGCCAGGCGGCCACAGTTGTCAGTTGTTGGTGTGATGACAGCGCCGACGTGACAGTGAGTAATCAGCCAATCGAAGCCCTTGAAGCCTATTCAATATGGTTATAGTTGCCAGATCCTGACGTCATCCATAGGCAGAGGTTTATTTTTCACCATAGAGGAGATTTTAAAAATCAAAAGATTGAGCTCATTGTCCAATTTTCAGAGAAATAATGGAAAATTTCATGATTTTCGGCTAAAAATACCCCTAATTTCACTAAATTTCTAAATCCGACCAAGGTGCTACATTCACTTTAACCCTCGCCCCACCGGGGGCCTTCGATAACCCCTAGGGTTTTTTCCGAAATAACAGAAAAACAATGAGGCACAGCACCACGGTTGAGGGCTCTACCTCTCATTTCATCATTTTCCCACCATCCCTGAAATTCTTTAACCCGAGTCACCTAAGGTCAGGTCACCAGGCAAGGTCAACCAAGGTCACCTCACTTCAACTTTTGAGCTCTATAAGAGCTACATTTCTTAGTCGATCGATTTGAAACTTCCTACACTTCATGACCCCTCTAGGGTCTACAAGGTGGATATCCGGGATTTTTCGATTTCGTGCCCTACGGTCAGGTCACGAGGTGACCTCTCCCGTTGAAAAAGCATGGTGAAAAGCTGTCTCATGATCTAAAAGTCACAAAAGCGATTGAAAATGTTCAGCTCCATCAGAAAAGCGTTCTTGGACACCCTTTCACGGATTCCAGAGGCCATATTTGCCCTTTGACCTCTCCAAGGTCATCCAAGGTCACCAGGAGTCAAAACCAGTATTTTGCCAATACCTTTTGACCTAAATAAGCTAGTCCGCTGAAACAAACACCATCGTGCTTGTCTTGTCACTGGCTTTCATGTGATATACAGCAAGGTTACGTTCTGACGTTTCGTGACCTCAGGTCATATTAGGTCACGAGGTGACCTCTGGAGGTCAAACCACTGACGGGAGGTCATTACGTTCCACATAGCTGAAATAGGTCTGGCATTTTCCTATCAAATGCGCTCTCCCAGATCTCAATAGCTCTGATGGCATAAGAGTTATGCCCAGTTTGCTTAAACATTGCATATTTGAGTGAAAATAGCCGATCTTGACCTAACTTGACCTCTGGAGGTAAAAATATTGACCTGAACGCTTAAACATGCCAAGTAATGTCTTGCTGAATTCACGCGAGCTTTCTAATGCAATTTGCAGATTTGCACTGACTCCCATATTTTTGGAGTTAGAGGGGGGGGGCCATCGATGGCTTCGGTGGGGTGAAGGTGGCGCCGAACCCCCCGGTGGGGCGCGGGTTAATGAATACCAGATCTAAATCTAATCTGTGGGCTCAGCCCGTCGGTGATTTGTAATCAATGAATGAATAAACAAAACTGTAAAGTTGAAAGGTAGTTGTTAGCAGATTGCAGGTTTTTACCTAGAGCTGAGTCCCAAAAGTACATTATTAAAACGGGAATACTGTTTTGGCATCTTTGAAAATTTAAGAAAAAACAAAATATTGTGTTTCGCTAACAGGAAAGCTTAACACGCGCATTGACGGGGGTCTGAGCCACCTTCGCATTGACGGGGGGCGAGTACCCGCCCCCTAAGATCTCGAGAACCACGGTAGGTAGCGAAAACGGTAAACGGTGTTGGGCTGCCCATCAACATATCCATCGAAAATATTTGAACCATTTTTTGTCAGGTCACATTTAAGGTCACAGAGGTCAAAACATGCCGTCATAGGGATAACATGTAAATTCAGTTTTTCGGCCATTTCATCTGAACAAGTAAAGATAGAGCAAAACGACTTGAACTGTATGAATCCTCTCAGCAAGCCAAATCGAATGATATATAATTTGACCTTGCTAGGTCAAATCAAGGATTTGACCTGACCTGAGGTCAGGTCAGGGTCAAATTATATAAAATGCATATCATTAGAACCGCAAAGCCCAGGCGAGTCTAATGCAGCTAAAATAAATGCTCTATCACCATCCGTTACTGAGTTATTCCGTAAAAAACATTTTTCCCATGTATTTCCAATGGAAAGGTCATACCTCACACCTGACCTTAGGTCATCGATATAAAAAATACCTGAACATATCTTAGAGAACTCGGTGGGGCCATTATGTGATATGCGTTTCAATGGGATAAGTTCAACCTGTTCCGACTTACGCTATCTTAAACTTTTTTTGAGGTCGGGTCACTTGACCTGTACTGGTGACCTGACCTTGGATGACCTAACCCTAAAATTTTCACAGAAGTTGTAAAAATGATGAGGAAAAAGGTATGCCAAGTACGGCGGCGCGCACCGCCGTTTTTCTGCTGTCTCCGAAAAAACCGAGGGGGACGGGTACCCGCCCCCGTCAATGCGCGTGTTAAAATAGAAGATGAGAACATGACATAGAATGCGTGCCAGGCCAAATAAGGTGACAGGTTAGATCATGTTTTTTTAATCTTCAGCCACCTGGGTAGAGCTAGAGTGAGTATTTAGGCTATATTTTATTCGTCTCGTTACTGCCAATCAGAGATGGCCTACGCTACGTTACGTTACCGAATTACGCTACATTACGGTTTGATTCTGGCCAAAACTACGCTCCGGAATTACGCTACGTTATATTTCATCAACCATGGAATTACGGTACTAGCTACGGCTACGGTAAAAAAATATATCGTACAACGATATCAACATTGTGTTCACACATTCATACTCCAACCCTCGCCTCGGGGGGGGGATGTTTAAGCACCCCTCTCGGGTTTTACCGGTGGCACGAAAAACCTTGGCGCGAAGCGTCGCCGTTTTTGGCACACCTTGTCCTTAATCAATTCCGCAGCTTTCCTCAAAATTTTCAGGTTGGGTCATCTCAGGTCAGGTCACCAGTGCAGGGTAAGTGACTTCAACTCCAAAAATGTTTAAGGTGTCATAAGTAAGGAAGGGGTGAATCTATCGGATTGCAATTGATACTACATAATGGGCCTACCGAGTACTACAAGATATATTCCGGGATTTTTATATCGATGACCTAAGGCCAGGTACGGAGCATGACCTCTCCGTTGAAAATGCATAGGGAAAACAGAAATTAGGCAGTATTTGTGTAGATAAAGCTGAGAATACCTTCATATTCCCCAAAACGTAGTATCCTGGGCTGCTTTGTAGGTTCCTGTCGCAACGTTTTACCTGTGAACTTTGGAGGTCATCTGGGCTACTTAGGAAGATTTTCAGACTTGGGTCAACAACTTTGCAGGAAATTGACGATACAACTTTTATTTTGATAACATTACGTTGAGATTGCTACTGTGAGTCGATTGATTTGCATATTGACTATGCTAGATTAGATAGTGACCTTGACCTGACCTGATGTGTGACCTGATGGCCTGATGTGTGTGACCTGATATGTATGATCAATGGTCGGAAATTATTGTCACCGGTTGAAAAAAATTAGAAATCGAAATCAACCGACTTCTAATTTTACAGGCCCAAAAATGTGTACGTGATTTCACTATTCACCAAAAAGGTCCCAATATTAACCCGCGCCCCACCGGGAGTCCAGCGCCACCTTCGCCCCACCGGGGGCCATCGATGGCCCCCCTCTAACTCGAAAATATGGGCGTTAGCGCAAATCTGCAAAGTGCAATAGAAAGCTCGCGTGAATTCAGTAAGAAATTACTTCGCATGTTTTAGTGCTCAGGTCAACGGTTTGACCTCCAGAGGTCAAATTAGGTCAAGATCGGCTATTTTCACTCAAATATGCAATGATTAAGCAAACTGGGCATAACTCTTATGTCATTAGAGCTATTGAAGCCTGGTAAAGTACATTTGATAGCAAATTGCCAGTACTTTTTCCGCTATGTGGAACGTAAAGACCTCCCGCCAGTGGTTTGACCGCCAGAGGTCACCTCGTGACCTAATATGACCTGAGGTCACGAAAGGTCAAAAAGTGACCTTGCCGTATATCAAATCAAAGCCAGTGACAAGACAAACACGATGGTATTTGTTTCACCGCTCTAGCTCAATTAGGTCAAAAGTTATTGTCAAAATACTGTTTTTGACCTCTGGTGACCTGGATGACCTTGGAAAAGTCAAAGGGCAAATATGACCCCTGGGATCCGTGAAAGGGTGCCCAAAAACGTTGTTCTGAGCAGTCTGAGTATTTGCAATCCTTTTTGTGGCTTTTATATCATGAAATAGCTTTTCCCCATGCTTTTCCAATGGGAGAGGTCGCCTCGTGACCTGACCTCAGGGCACGAAATCGAAAAATCCCGGATATACACCTTGTAGACCCTGGAGGGGTCATGAAATGTAGGAAGTTTCAAATCGATCGACTTTGAAATGTAGCTCTTACAGAGCTCTAAAGGTGAAGTGAGGTGACCTTGGTTGACCTCGTCTGGTGACCTGACCTTGGGTGACCCGGGGTAAAACATTTCAGTGATGATGGGAAAATGATGCAGTGAGAGGTAGAGCCCTCAACCGCGGTGCTGCGTCTCGTCGTTTTTCTGCTATCCCGGAAAAACCTTAGGGGGCCATCGATGGCCCCCGGTGGGGCGAGGTTAATTGACAGCGATTTGATGCATTTCTCGTGAAATAAGTTTAAGTTTGTAATTTCATAGTAATGGTTTAGTCGTTACTTTTTAGATATTAACACTCCTATTTCAAATTTCCCGAATTAAAGCTAATATTTGCCAAGAATCATTAGTACCGCGATGGAGATCACGAAAAGGTATACACCTACATATGAGACGTAACTTTCTTCGTAGTACGCTACGATACGCTACATGGCGTAGTATGCTACAGAATTCACCCAGCTACGCAGAGGTGCAGAAACTTGCCAACTCGGCTACCGGAGTTTGTGACACATTTACGAAAATTGAGGTGCATAATTGTGACAAAATAGCGATCCTGACTGTATGGCTCAGGATCAAACCCCATATTTTCGAAATAGAGAATGATGCGTGTAGGGAATATTTTAATTTAGCAGCTCTGTTCTTCAATTGCACAGCGTACCATTAGTAATACAATATTGATACTGTGTTCAGTTTCTACTAAAACGAGGGACACCCGCTGCAGAAAACCCGCAAACCGCTGTCACAGTTGCCAGATTTTAACATGCAGCCCAATGGGGCTGATTGTTAGTAGTTTGCAGAAAGTTGTCGCCTAGATAACGGAAATGTGACAGTCAAATTTTTCGAGAAATACACGATTGTGGTCATATTTAAGGCATTAACGATAACGCAGATACTTTATTAAGTACTTCTCTGTCCATTTTTTCAGGTTAAATCATATTTACAGTTTGAGTGTCTTCGATTTATTGGCCCCTATTTCTTCGAATTTAGTATTAAGTACGCCTAAAAGCTACTAATAAAAGTACTAAGTGAGTGAGAAAATAAACATAGCTGGGCAGCAATTCTACTTAAACTGCGCAACAACGACAAGACAAGTTAGAAATGTTTATGTGATGTAGAGCCTGCCAAAAATTTAAACAGGCGGGAAGCCACTTATTTTGAGGGCATATTCATTAGGTATATTTAACCCTCGCCCCACCGGGGGGCCATCGATGGCCCCCCTAAGGTTTTTCCGGGATAGCAGAAAAACGACGAGGCGCAGCACCACGGTTGAGGGCTCTACCTCTCACTGCATCATTTTCCCATCATCCCTGAAATTTTTTACCCCGGGTCACCCAAGGTCAGGTCACCAGACGAGGTCAACCAAGGTCACCTCACTTCATTTTAGAGCTCTGTAAGAGCTACATTTCAAAGTCGATCGATTTGAAACTTCCTACACTTCATGACCCCTCCAGGGTCTACAAGGTGTATATCCGGGATTTTTTGATTTCGTGCCCTGAGGTCAGGTCACGAGGCGACCTCTCCCATTGGAAAAGCATGGGGAAAAGCTATTTCATGATATAAAAGCCACAAAAATGATTGAAAATACTCAGACTGCTCAGAACAACGTTTTTGGACACCCTTTCACGGATCCCAGGGGTCATATTTACCCTTTGACTTTTCCAAGGTCATCCAAGGTCACCAGAGGTCAAAAACAGTTTTTTGACAATAACTTTTGACCTAATTGAGCTAGAGCGGTGAAACAAACACCATCGTGTTTGTCTTGTCACTGGCTTTCATTTGATATATAGCAAGGTCACTTTTTGACCTTTCGTGACCTCAGGTCATATTAGGTCACGAGGTGACCTCTGGCGGTCAAACCACTGGCGGGAGGTCTTTACGTTCCACATAGCGGAAAACGTACTGGCAATTTGCTATCAAATGTACTTTACCAGGTCTCAATAGCTCCTAATGGCATAAGAGTTATGCCCAGTTTGCTTAATCATTGCATATTTGAGTGAAAATAGCCGATCTTGACCTAATTTGACCTCTGGAGGTCAAACCATTGACCTGAGCACTAAAACATGCGAAGTAATTTCTTACTGAATTCACGCGAGCTTTCTATTGCACTTTGCAGATTTGCGCTAACCCCCATATTTTCGGAGTTAGAGGGGGGCCATCGATGGCCCCCCGTGGGGCGAAGGTGGCGCCGGACCCCCGGTGGGGGCGGGTTAAGATAAGTGCAGGCTAAAACTAGCTAAAACAAATATTGCTGCCCATGGCTAATCTAAGATGAATGTAGGCTATTGTAAGACTGATGCACTTTCCCATATCAAGCTTGGTTTTTCATTCCTTAGCCTGCTTGTGCCTTAGTTTATTTGTGCCCTAGATTGGTTAGATAGATTTGGAGCTGGATGAAGTTGGGAGAGTTGGCGCCAGCAACAGGCTGGCAACAACAGTGATTCAGGTGAGTTTTCATGATAAAATTATCATATCAATATTGTACAGATAGCAAATGTGTGCTAATGCAGTCCTCCACAAAGTGTTAACACCCACACTGGAGAGGGGCCTGGAACTAACGTGCACTGGAGGGGGCCGAGTAGACCCCCTTCTTATCTCAGAAAATCACAGCAAATCTCAGAAACAAATAGACTTCGAAAAACGTTGGTTGGGGTGTGTTGCTTACTACCAGTGGTGGTAAGCAACGCACAGGACCTGAACTGCATGGAGTTAAAGCAGGATTTTGACTACACTGGATCTTTCTTTGGTATGTGAATTCCAATACATCTGTACCTATTAGGGCAATAGACATAATTTTTCCATCTATGCAGGCTAGTTGCCTCAGAGTTTTTACTGCAAAAAGGAATGACCAGGCAGGTAATGATCGTGAGTGGGATGCAAATTTTAAGCATTTGATGTGTTTATAAAAATGCTACCTAAGGTCCACTTTACCAACACATTTTAGGTAGATTCAAATACTATGTTGACATTAACATTTTTCCCCTTTTGTTGATATGTGAGATAGAAGTTTAGTGGGGGGGAAGCTGCGGTTAGGGTTCCCAATTGTGTGTACATGTATGCTCCCATTAATAGGTATGTTCCCAATAATGACTATTTTCATGATAATTGCTACATGTAATCATGTGGAAAAGTACCATAATTGGAAACACTCCTTTCAAAAAGGAAATGCATGTCATTGGGGGAAACTGCAGTCAGAGTTGCCAATAATAGTTATGATCCCAATATTGGAAAAAATGACCCATAATTGGAAATTTTCCTTCCAAAAACAAAAACATGATCTATAAATGAAAACTTACTACTTTCATGCTGTAATGGTTTGGTGCTAGAACCTTGTCTGCTGCAAAAGTAAGGGACAGGTAGAGGACATTCAGCATATTGGAAATAGTATTCAAGTATACAATTATTATTTCCAGCTCTGTGTGACAGAGGAGGCATACGTCACATTGAGTTTGTGACAGCCAGCATACTTTCTGCACCTCTGCAGCTACGCTACGTTTCATTTCCAGAGCTACGGCTACGGAAAAATAATTTCGTAACGTAGCGTAGGTCATCTCTGCTGCCAATCGAACTGGCATAACCATACCAGGTGAAAATGTAAAAATACGACATGACTTAAATTCAGACCAGTGCATGTGACCATATTACCTATCGTAGCCAATATGCTTATAAGAGGCGAGGTTTTTTTTTAACTGGCCAGGTAACCAAAAGATGACCTGATAATACCCAAACCTGAAATTTTCGGACAAGTTGCACAATTGATCAGGGATGAGATGTGCTACATATGTACTGCGGTGCTCCGCGTCTTCACAATTCATTTTCGCGTAGTCACAAGAACCCGAGGAGAGGTGTTCAAACAGCCACCACCAGGGGGAGGGTAAATGGTCTCCGTCAGGAGCTCTCCAAGATGAAATTATAACACCGTTAATTCAGAACTAACTGAAAATGACAGACTTCTACTAGTGGGCAACAGTGGGCCAAAACTAGTGGGCATCCTGAAAGTCGGCCTTTGTAATGCAGCAAAGGCAGGCCCTAGTAACAATCCGTGTGCGGAGGCTTTTTGTCGGGTCTTGTTACCAGGGCGGGCGCAGGTAGCGGAAACCGGGATTGGGGAGGGAGTGGCTGGTCTGGAGACAACGCTGATGAATCGACACATCAGTCACAGGCCAGAGGTCCAGGAGAACCGACGTGGTCACCATGCCAAGCCCAAGGCCCAGGCGCGGATTGGTCGCATGGTAAGCTAGGGTAGTTCAAGAATATCTTCCTCAGGGTGTATCCCACGTTTTCTTGATAAAACATTAAGTTTCTATTTGAGTGAGCCACACAAGAAGTGTCAACAACCGGATAGATCACCTCGGCACATTGTACGGTTTCAACCAAGCTGCTCTTTTGGATGTGAAGTTGAATTCTTGGAAGTTTACTGAAGTTGAATCCTTAGACTACGTGATTGCTTCAAGTTTAGCAGGGTGCATTAAACATTGCATCGGAGCTAGAGGTAATCAAGCCTGTAAATTATGAAGGCATAAAGTACAGAGGTAACTGAGAGGTGAACCTCACTTTTAGCATATAAGAATGCCGAGCTGTAAGACTTTCATCCGTGAGACGTCTTAATTTCTTATAAAAGAAAAATATCAGTCGTATATATATATATATATATATATATATATATATATATATATATATATATATATATATATATATATATACCTGTCCGAGTTCAAATTCCGGTGGAGCATCTGAATAAGTTGATCTGATTCCCAAATTCCTCCCAACACGTCGAGAGTAGGCGATGCAGTTTAACCTTGGCAGTTTGTGCGTTGTTAAACCCAAACAATAATTATTCTAGCCAATATATATATATATATATATATATATATATTTCGGAGTGCTATAGCGAGAGGATAGTTAAACCCAAACAATAATTATATCTATATCCATATATATATATATATATATATATATATATATATATATATATATTTCGGAGTGCTATAGCGAGGATAATTATTGTTTGGATTTAACAACGCACAAACTGCCAAGGTTATACTGCATCGCCTACTCTCGACGTGTTGGGAGGAATTTGGGAATCAGATCAACTTATTCAGATGCTCCACCGGAATCTGAACTCGGGACAGGTGCGTTAGGAGATGTTGATGCTATCTATTACGCCATATCACAAGCTGATTGGTGAATTGGCCTGTCTACTCAAATCTTGGACACACAACATAGCTAATTCACAGCAATCATATATTTGGGCACAGCCCTTCCTCAGAACTTTCATGTAGCCATTCGATGATCAGGAATATTCTTTGTTAAAGTGAGAGACGTGATATTGCATTCAGTTATTCGTGCTAAAGAGCATTTGTAATGAACTTCATTCCAGGTCGCGGCTCACATTATGAACAATAATTGCTTTGATCATTGCATGCGTACATGAAGATGCTGAGGAAGGTCTGCGCTCGGATATATAATCACTAGGAATTTGTTATATTGCGCAGCCAAGATTTAAGGAGCATGGCCGCTTATCAACTTATCGACTCAGAAATATCCGTGCTCGCCGATTATTGCTTGCAAAGGCATCCATCCTCCTCGTCCCCCCTCACTTCAGAATTCACCCTTGCTTTAACCTTATTTGCAACGGGCTCCCGGCTACCCCTATTTCCAACAGGTGGGGCAGATACTGCCCCTTAAGATCTCAAAATCTGCCCGGCTGATTTTCAAAATTCAGACTGCAATCAATTCCTCTCGCACTAAACTCTATTAAAAAATCCAAAATTTTGAAAATTAAGGGTAGGGGGGTTCAAAATATACAAAATGTGTTTATTTCTTAGATTATCCGTAACTGCCGTCGCTTAGGCTTGATTTTCACGAAACTAGTATGGATTGAAAAGAAATTGCGTGGAAATGGTCACATTTCTCATCTAGGCGAAATTCTAAATTCAAGGGTGGTTCTAGGACCAGAAATTGGGGGTAATTATATGATTTATTTCATGATTTCTTTTTGCAGAAATGCACACGCCAGGCACAGTGTGATATCTCTTATGTCAAGCAAAGTGCTCAAATGTCAAAAATATGTCAGAGACGGATTCAGGAAGGAAAAATAGTGGGGTAAGACACAAATTACCCCGCCTTTCAGGTATGGCTAATTTTCAAATTACCCCACCTTTATCCACCCATGCCCTGCCGGAGAACATTCCTGGATCCGCCTATGGATGAATTTTGTCCACTTGGTGTTCGCACTAAATTCATATATACGCTGCTTTGCTCCATTCAATGCAGACACAGTACTAAAATACGTTTGAAAGTTAGTGAACCTCTAATTACGGTACCTGAGCACGCCTATGATATAATTATATCATATAATACAGGAATGGAGTCAATTAATCTTTATTCTTACCCCTCCCGTTCATTCTGTAGGCAGTTTATTCACTTTGGAAGAGTTCGAATGGATAGCATTGTAGACCCCAGTTTGAGCTCCTTGAACCGCCTATGGACAAATATGTATAGAAATACGCATCAGCTCCCACCCCAAATATCATTTAGTGTTAGAACTACATGCATATTGCATAGTTACAATGCTTTGTCCCATTCAATGCACACACAACACTTACATGAACTTGAGTGCGAGTGAACCCCCTAATTACGGAACCTGAGCACGCCTATGATTTCCTATCATCATATAATACACATATGGGATCAATGCATGGCTATTTTACCCCTCCCGAACATTTTGTACGCAATCTATTTACTTTGGAAGAGTTCGGATGGATAACATTGTAAGCCCCCCATTTTCAGCTTCTGGAACCGCCTATGGCTAAAATTATATCAAAATACACATCAAGTGTCATCCTAAATATCAGAAATAGCATTCAAACATTACAAATGCCGCCAATTCGTAACAGACAGCTTTATTGTAGGACAAACGCAACGCCTGCGATAATGCTCGTCCTCTGGATAAAGCCCCCAAATTAGCGAGTCATAGCTCCGCCTCTGGCACTATATATATTTTGAAAAATATTAGGGAACACGCGCTATTTCGTTTTAAGAAAAGTCAAAAAATTTCAAGAGCCTATCTCGAACCGTTAACCAATTGATTGCTCCTGTATACAAAATTATTTACTGCTCTAATATGTATGTATGTAAATAACTTTTGATGCACAAATTCCCTTGCAGGACCAGTATTTACGGATGAAATAAATTGTTACCGTCTATGAGAACATTTCCGGCGGTTTGGAAGGGTGATAGACTTGGTGAGCCTTTATAGGTCGATTTTTCCATCCAGATCAGCGTAGCTAAGGCGTGTTTTGATAAATTTCCTCTATTATGCTGTATGTTTACCCCGTGCTAGGTGGATTCACGTGCTGTAACATTTTTGTGAAACATTCAATAACACTGATGTGATAATTCGAAAATAAAATCAGTGTAAGCGATGCTCTATCGATCTAATCGTCAAATCGTGAGTAGGATTAACAGGGAACTTTCCGAAAAAATTTTAAAATTGTATAGTAAGCTACTCCAGGGGCGCATGTGGGTGAAAAGTTGTGGGAGGACATCGAGGGCAAAATTGTAAAATTTGTTTCTAAATCTGCTAAAGCTAGGGCAGATTTGAGCACTTTAGGGGATAATGCCCAACTGCCCCCTCTTCCAGATCCACCCGTAAGCTCCATGGTATTAAATAATGAGAAACATGGATGTATGCAGTTTTTTAGTTTTGCATTTTAGATCTTAAAACACACACTCTGTGCCATGCTCATCATTTAGTGCCACCGGCTGTAACGTTGTAACTATTGGTCAGATACGTTATGATCGGAAATTATCATGGAAAGCTCCTCTAGCCCTGTTGACATCGAGCTGTGAAGCAGCTCGTCAATGATTGAAGCTTTTACTGGAGGTGTACAGCTGGAATAAGGACTTGCAATCATCAGTGATTCTCAAGTGGGACGAAGGTATAAACTTACCCAAAAAGGGTGACTTACGTTCAAGAGATGATGACCAAAATAGTGCCTGAGTCGTTATGAAGCTGGAGTCGGATGGGTTGTTCCTTCAGAAGTTGTTTCTTCAGTTGAAAGAGTACGGCAGGCTGAGGCCGACGATGTTGCCGGGGAGGGGACTGGAGGTTGAGAGTCACCACCACTCGCGCTGGAGCGCGCCGCCGGGCGGAGGAGACGGGGAGGACACCGGCCATGCGCGGAGACCAGCGCGGGTGCTGCGACTGCTGGCGACCTCTGTCGTCCGAGCAGTGCTCGCCCTCGGCGCCACCGCACCACCGCCCTCGCCCGCCGGCACCGCCGCCACAACCACCACCGCCGCCCGCCACCACGCAGCGTCCTCCGACTCCGCTGGGCAAGGCCGTCCCTCCGGCCGCCACTATTTATCTCAAAGAACGGTCACGTGTCCAGCACGTGAGCGACTGCGCCCGTTTCGCTCGTCAGGCCCGCAGCGTTTGGACCAGCGAAGGCCCGCCTCTCGGCTACGCAGGCGGAGGTCACGTGGTAGCGCGTGCGGCTGAGTGCCGGCCCTGTGAGCTGTTGCTGAGGGTGGGTATAGCTCGGCGCCAGACCCGGGGCGCGACTGCCGTTACATCACAGCTGGAGGCGATTTGACGCGCGTGGACCCGCTGAACCGTGCATCCTCCCTCCCACTCACAGCTCGACGGCCTAAGAGGCTTACCGCAGTGGGCGTACCAAAACCACAAGGCGACGGGGCTTGCGGTTGTGTATTTTCAGCAGCAGTTTGCAGCTCGTTATATTCTTGCTGGCAGTTTCGGTGAGGCTCATGGTGGTTTTCAGAACGGCCAAAGCTTACCTCGTCAGTTACAGCAACTCTTGAATGAAAATGGTTAAACATTTAAATCAGAACATTTAATAGAGTCCTTGACGACACGGTCATGATACATTGATACCGACTCCATAAGTGGCCTCGGGTCTTAATGCAGCTTTGTCAGAATGCAGAGAGTCAGAGCTTGGAAGATTCCCGAGTGAAATCATTTGCAAATGGTTTTCATAGACGTTTCTGGGTGTGTCGGGTTTAGTGCAGCTATGGGACGAGGGGTCGGATTACTTGTTACTGCATGAAATGTCGACAACGGGAAGCCGTCCGTGCCTTCCGATCAGGATTCTCATCTGTGAGATAGCAAGGTCTAAGACCGGCTGAGATGAAGCTGCTGGTAGTTGAGCTCAGTACCACACCTAAGATCATCAAAGGTGTCAGCTACGGCCCTCCCGCGGACGATGAGGCGCTGAATCACCCTGTAGCGACCTGGTGGGCTATCGTACATCACTATTCAGCTCGCTATTTAAAGGGAAGTGGCACCTTCATAACGTGATTTTAACTGAGATAGCCAAGTTGTAAAGCAATTCGGAAAACCCGGTACTCAATATATCATGTGTCTTGGAATTTTAGATTTCCGTAGAAAAAGCTAAAATCTACCTGAAATGTACCCCTCATGCACCCTTAGCAGCAGGCTACAGTTGCCATGGCTGTTGGTGTAACGACATACGCTGACGTCAGGGTGAGTATCAGCCAATCAAAGCCCTGCGAGTGTATTGAATATGGTAGTGGTTGCCAGATCATGACATCATTCAAAGGCAGATAGTTATGTTTTTCCCTAGAGCCGCATTTTAAAAATCAAAATATTGAGCTTATTGTACATTTTTAAGAGAAGACATGGACGATTCCATGATTTTCGGCTAAAAGTACCCCTAATAACAATAAATTCCAGGATTCGACCAAGGTGCCACATTCCCTTTAACAGTCAGTGATGAAGTCGATGTTTCAGAGATTCGATGGACCCCAGAAGCTTTTCGATGATCGAAGACGAACTTTAGCTGTGATGATAATGGCGCGAGGTCAACTTTATCGTTGCTGTAAACTGCCGAGTTTTCAGCAATGTAGCACCCGATGCTTGTTACCAGCCCTCTTATTTCATTTTGTTTAATCGTAAAAATGTTACTGATGTTGACATCAGAAACGGTTCTTTCGATTCCGTTCACATGGGAGTATGGTGTGCTACCAGACACATCATGCGCTTCTCCAACATATTGTACTACTGCTTACAACTACAAATATACTCAATTATGTAGAGAGATTGCGTACTTTGTTCAGGCTTGTACTAGGGAACATGCTTTGCCAAATGAATATTATGATACCATAATTATGTTATACGGTGGTCTACAGCAGAGGTGCAGAAACTTGCCAACTCGGCTACTGGAGTTTGTGACACATTTACGAAAATCGAGGTGCACAAGTGTGACAAAATAGCGATCCTGACTATATGGTTCAAAATCAAACCACATATTTTCGAAATACAGAATGAAGCGTGTAGCGAATATTTTAATTTAGCAGCTCTGTCCTTCAATTGCACAGCGTACCATTAGTGATAAAATATTGGTACTGTGTTCAGTTTCTACTAAAACGAGGGACCCCCGCTGCAGAAAACCCGGTAACCGCTGTCACAGTTGCCAGATTTTAACATGCAGCCCAATGGTGCCGATTGTTAGTAGTTGCCAGAAAGTTGTCGCCTAGATACTCGAAATGTTATTTTTTCGAGAAATACATGATTGTGGGCATATCTAAGGCATTAACGATAACGCAGATACTTGATAAAGTACTTCTCTGTCCATCTTTTCAGGTTATATCATATTTACAGTTTGAATCTCTTCAATTTAACGGCCCCTATTTCTTCGAATTTAGCATTAAGTACGCCTAAAAGCTATTACGAAAAGTACTATATGAGTGAAAAAATAAACATAGCTGGACAGCAATTCTACTTAAACTGCGCAACGGCGACAAGACAAGTTCAATAATGTTTATGTGACTTAGAGCCTGCCAAAAATTTTAAACAGGTGGGAAGCCACTTATTTTGAGGGCATATTTATTAGGTATATCTGAGATACGTGCAGCCTAAAACTAGCTAGAATAAATACTGCTGCTCATGGTTAATCTAAGATGAATATAGGCTACTGTAAGACTGATGCACTTTCACATATCAAACTTGGTTTTTCATTCCTTAGATTGCTTGTGCCTTAGCTTATTTGTGCCCTGGACTGGTTGGATAGATTTGGAGCTGGAGGAAGTTGGGAGAGTTGGCGCCAGCAACAGGCTGGCAACAACAGTGATTCAGGTGAGATTTCATGATCAAATTATCATATCAATATTGTACAGATAGAAAATGTGTGCCATGTGCCAATGCAGTCCTCCACAAAGTGTTAACACCCACACTGGAGAAGGGCCTGGAACTAACGTGCACTGGAGGGGGGCCTAGTAGACCCCCTTCCATCTCAGAAAATCACAGCAAATCTCAGAAAGAAAGAGACTTCGAAAAAACGCTGGTTGGAAGTGAGCTGCTTACTACCAGTGGTAGTAAGCAGTACACAGGACCTGAACTTCATGGAGTTAAAGCAGGATTTTGACTACACTGGATCTTTCTTTGGTATGTGAATTCCAATACCTCTGTACCTATTAGGCCAATAGACATAATTTTATATCTATGCAGGCTAGTTGCCTCAGAGTTTTTACTGCAAGTAGGAATGACCAGGCAGGTGATAATCGTGGGTGGGAGGCAAATTTTAAGCATTGGATATGTTTATAAAAATGCTACCTAAGGTCCACTTTACCAACACATTTTAGGTAGATCCAAATCCTATGTTAATATTGACATTTTTGTCCCTTTTGTTGATATGTGAGATCGAAGTTTAGTGGGGAGGGAAGCTGTGATTAGGGTTCCCAGTTGTGTGTACATGTACACTCCCATTAATAGATAGGTATGTTCCCTATAATAACTATTTTCATGATAATTGCTACATTTAATCATATGGAAATGTACCATAATTGGAAACACTCCTTCCAAAAATGGAAACTTCTTCAAAAAGGGAAATGCATGTCATTAGGGGAAACTGCAGTCAGAGTTGCCAATAATAGTTATGATCCCAATACTGGAAACAATGACCCATAATTGGAAATTTTCCTTCCAAAAACAAAAACATGATCTAAAAATGAAAACACAGTTTACTACTTTCATGCTGTAATGGTTTGGTACTTGCACCTTGTCTGCTGCAAAAAGTAAAAGAGACAGTTAAAGGACATTCAGCATATCGGAAATAGTATTCCAGTACACTGTTATGATTTCCAGCTCTGTGTGACAGAGGAGGCATACGTCGCATTAAGTTTGTGACAGCCAGCATACTTTCTGCACCTCTGGTCTACAGATGCCAGTTCGTAACTGCACAACTGTTGTCAAGGGGAAACGAAACTGTCCTGTGTCCTGTGTGAGCTTAAATCGCAGAGTGAGCTGGTCCCATCTAAGGATGCAGCATCTCGCAGAGTTTGCCATCAGCAATGACAATCCCACCAAAGGTTATTGGCTCTAAGAAGGCTTATTTTTTAAAGAACTCTGAGTTGGCTAATTGGCTAATTGGCTCAAATAAATATGTATGCTATGTCCTTCGGACATCGGGTACAGCATGGAGCAAGACATTATATTTATTATAGTCAGGGGTTTTGGGCTTGTCGACGTTTAGGATCGAGTTGCGATCGTAACTAAGAAATGGCTCTGGGCGTCTTGGGTAGCGCGCCGAAGGTTCACGAAAAGCCGGTCCATCCCACTACTGTATAGAACAATTACCCCAGATACCTGAGCAGCTTCAAAACGGTACTGACCGTGGAAACAGCCCAAACGACTCATGTGCCAGGCTGTCTGGTATGGTTCTGCCCTCGGTTCTGGTCATTCTCTAGAAGAAAGACCATGAGGCTAGTCTGTACCATTTGGCAAAGTTTTGATTCACAATACAATATTTTAATTGGATATCAGTAATTTAACTATATTTTTAGATATGACAGAAAACGAATCTTATAAGCTAACGTAAATGTACAAAATCAAATAAAACTAAAATGCTTCTTACAGCGGTACGTTCCGTGTCACCACATTCTATTAAATTTCGTTCGGACGTAATAGTGCGTACCGAGGGCCGAGGTACCGATAGTTGGTACCGAAACTGCTCATGTATTCCTGGCAAACCAGTCCGCTGCGTGACACATTTCACCGAAAACCGGCACTAACCGGCGTTGCTGCGCGTTGTTGCTGTGGTGCTGGCGCCGGCCGCTTGAGGCGGACAGGTCGCCGTGTCGCTGGCGGGTCATTTGGTACTCACCGCCGCCGTGTCAACAAGCGCGCGCCTGCGGAGGACGCAGCGGCGTCTGGACGTACTGTTTGTGCCGGCCACGCGGCCGCCATGCGAGGGTGTCCAACTCGAAAACAACAACTCAAAAGCTCCTCCCCCTGACGCTGGATGAAACTGGCTCGGTCGAGTTTGCATGGCGAATAGATTTGACTGGTACAAAGAAAATATCCTCTTTTTGTTTCAAAGTAGTGTTTGCATCGGTTCAAAAAGGCATAACTGCTTGAAAAGTTTTCGGTTACAAAATATGTGAAAACCTAATTTGTCATGACTGCACAATTCGTTAATGAAGTCTTGCATTTAGCATCCGCCCCAGTGAGCCTCCGAGCCGCCTTCGCCCTGGTGGGGGGGGGTTTAAACAGACCCCTCGAACTCGGTTCTTATGCGGGAAAGGCGGGAAAACGTAAACAATGGTGGATAGCTTATAAGAATTCATGAAGAAATTACCTCGGCACTTATTGGCTCAGGTCAATATTGAGGTAAGTTTAAAGAAGGCGATATGTTAGAGAAGAGTTTCTGGGTTCTAGCGTGTGACAGAGTTGAGTTGGAATCAGTTTTTAGGCACCATTTGTTTCTCTCCTTACGGCGACTATACTGACGTGAGATATGACTGTACTAGGTCAAACCACAAACATGACACTACCTTAAATCAGGTCAAGGTCACCATCTGACCTACCGTTGTTATGCATTTTAATAGACTTGCAATAATGATTCAAACGTAATACTATCAAAATAAAAACTTTTCATCATTCCCTGCACAGATATTGACCCAAGTCTGAAAACCTGCTTAAATTGCCCCAGGTGACCTCTCAAAGTTCACAGGTCTAAACATACAACATACACCTGGAAAGGGGCTCAGGATACTATGATTTGTAGGATATGAAGGTATTCTAAGCTGTATTTACACCAATAGAGCCAAGTTTCGCCCAATTTTCGTTTTCCCCATGTATTTCCAATGAAGAGGGCATGGGCCGTATCTGACCGCAAATTTGGTACAATGAAGGATGCCGCCTTCGCAACGCTGCCGCCCCTATGGGATCCCGTCCCCACCGGCTGATAAACCCCAAAGATTGGGAAAATGTCATCCCTGATCATATTTGATACGATCATAACACTAGCTACAACTACCAGCTGATTGCCATGAATGCCGGTTGTTTTCATCACGAATTTTAGCGATGAGCTCCAGCGGGTGCCTTATTTCTTTCACAGCGCTATTGTAAGTAGCTATAACTGTAGGAACACATTTCTCAGCACGGTTGTGGCCAGCTGAGACTGCCTTTTCCTTATCATGATCCTTGCTCTTGTCACCAATGCTGTTTTTTCATGGATCACCAAAGAGAGGCCGTGATCTCTTGACGAAGAGATTCTCTTGACGCAAGTATAGAGTTACTTGCTTCCATGTTTATCCACGTCTAATTGTAAGTCCGGTTTCTTTTATTTGCGTACGTTAACCAAAATGTGACCAAAATATGTTTCATATAAAATACGCTCACCAAAAAATACCAAAGAAAAGGTATCCCAAGTACGGTGGCGCGTAGCATGTTTAATTTGTAGCCAAAAGTATCATAATTTTCCTCCCACTCCTTGGCGGATCTAGGGGGGGATGAGGGATCAAAAAGGCACTTGCCCTAAACCCCGGCTATTGGCTAGTTCTCTTTAAAAACCATATGTTTTCGCAATTGTGGGCCCCGTTCCACCCCCAAATCATTGGACTGAATCCGGCACTGTTCCTACCACTGTTCCTACCACTGTTCCTACCACTGTACGGCACTGTTCCACCCGGTCATCTCCAATCTGAGTCCCGTCCATCCAATAAAATTCTGTGGCGACGCCCCTGCTTAACATTCATTGATCAGACGAAAATGATTACAAAACAATCATTTTGAAGGAACAGCAGAGCAATTTAGAATCAAATATGCCACTCTCTTTGTTGCGTGAGATGCTGGGGCCCACACATTTTTCGGTCGTCATTTTCACATAGTGTTTGTGCTACCTTTCTGTCTTTGTGTGACTATGTCACATTGGAATAGCAAGACACACTAAGTCCGAGAACATTCTGGAAATTCCCCAAGCTCGTTGGTGGGAGGCTCTTTCAAGCACTGGATTGGTTCGATCCAAACAATTGACTCGAGTGTACACAGAACTTCCAAGTCAACGCCAACGACACCACGCCTCAAAGCCATTTCGCCTATCTACGTGCAGAGATTGCGCTGAGTTGTTTACATTTCTGCGTGGTCACTGATGACAGACCGCTGAGACAAACATGTGGGACTAACCCTTCTCAATGCAACAAAACCAGCGGAATCCGATGAACGAGAACCAAGCAATGCATTCCAAAGAACCAGCGGTGACCGAAATGCTACCCGTTTTATTTCCTCCGGATTGAAGACATCCTCCTATACACCCACACAGGATTTCCATGCAGCTTTGTTGTGCTTGACTACCCCACTGTCAATGAGCCACTATGCTGGGTTGGCTTAAATTAACTGATGCAACCCACACTTTAATCAATTTGGAGTGTAAAGCAATTGGTAGGTGATTTCAGCAATTCAGCCACCGATGAAACGTGCATACATCCTTCTCAAGGGCAAGTGGGCTCTAAATTTAACTAGCCAAGACCAGCTTAGTGAAGCATACATTCAGAGCGATAGCATAGACTGCAATGATGCAATAACTAGAAACAGGTGCAGTGAAACAAACAGGATCTCAACAAATCAAGAAAAGAGGAGATTGGCCTCTGGTATTTCACAGGCGCAGTGGTAGGAGTCCACTAAAGTGTCCCCCCACCACTTTTTATAAGATGGCTGGAGAATGTTTCGCTGCCAGAAACTCAACTTTGCTATATTTGAGAAAATTGAGGAGCGTGTCGATTGGTGAAAATTTTGAAAACTAAACAGTAATTGTTTTACCTATAGGCTTTCAAAGCCAGGCATATATTTTGAGACCATCACTCTCGTGGTGTCGCACCAGTTCGTTTGCGCTGTATATTTAGTGGTGACGTAATAACGTCATATAATCTGATTATATGTTAAGGTCAATCCGCATAAAGGTCAAAGAACACAGACCACGGCCATTAACCCCCATATGCCGGTCAGATGACAGCATGCAACATGACGTATGTTGTGCTAAATGCTATCCAAGATGAAGGTCAAGCTCAAGGGTCGAGGTCAGTGTTTTTTAGGTCAAACTCTCATTTCGCGCCCAAAGGTTGTTATAGTACCAGCTATATTGTGTACTATTTGGAATACGTCACAGTAATACTTCATTGGTCGGTGACCTTAAATGACCTTGACTTCAAACTTTCAGCAACCATTGTGAGGGGCCTTCCTTCTATGACCTTAGTCCACTTTTGGTGCATTCCCGGATTTATTTTTCCGCATAAACATGGCATTTCCCAATAGGTCTCAAGCACTGGCTAGATTTGACCTTTGCGACCTCGTTTACCCTTGCACATATTAACCTAGACCAATGAAACATAATCATGATTTAGATCACTATCGCCCCCAGCCAGGGGAGGACGCAGGAGCGCCGTTTGGGAGTAGGGGGGCAGCTCAGGAAAAATCACAAAACAGTGTTTCTTAAAGAAAATCGGCAAAAATGTTGTCATTTTTGAGGGGCCATGGCATCTGCCCCCATCCCCTCTGCGGCCACCAGTGCGCCCGACGGGAGTTTTTCTAAGCCTCTTGGTTTTTTAGACACAGGGGCACTTTAGGACCCCTCCACTGCACGTTGACACTAGGCTCTTCTCTGCTGCGTATGTTAACACCCGCCCCAGTGGACCTCCGAGCCATCTTCGCCATGAGTGTTCGAACACCCCATCCCCCGAGCTCGTCACCTATGCGGGATGGCAAAAAACAAACGGTAGCGCTATTGGATATTTAGTACAAATTCATGAAAACTATACTATATATATATATATATATATATATATATATATATATATATATATATATATATATATATATGTCACTTTTGGCCCAGGTAAATATTGATGTCATGACAGGTCAAGGAAGGCTACATTTTAGAGAAGAGTTTCTGGGCTCTAGCTAGGAGTTAGAAAACAATTGTAGGCACCATTCACTTCCTCTCGTCGCGGCAAATCGAATGATATGTAATATGAGTATACTAAGTCAAAACAGAAAATGGTTTGACCTGAGGTCAGGTCAAGGTCACTATTTGATCTAGCGTAGTTAAAATTCATGTCATTCGACTTGCAATAACAATCCAAATATAATGGTATGAAAATAAAAGCCTTATCGTCATTTCCTGCAAAGTTATTGATCCAAGTCTGAAAACCTGCTTAAGTAGGCCCAGGTAACCCATCAGAGGCCACAGGTCCGAGATTTCAACATGAAACTGGAAATAAACCCAGGATACTACCATTTAGAGAATATTGAGGTATTCTTAGCAGTATCTACACAAATACAGAAAAAATTATGTTTTCTCCATGCATTTCTAATGGAGATGTCATGATCTGTATCCGACCCGTGGTCACGGATGTATAAAAATCAACCGAATCGTATTTTGTGGCACTCGGTGACTCCATTATGGGATATGAGTTTCAATGGATATATTAAACCTGTTCTTACTTATGCTATCTTACGACGCGCATTGACAGGAGTCTGAGCCACCTTCGCCACCTTCTGAGGGGGAGGGGTAAACGGTAAACGGTGTTGGATAGCCCATCTACTTCTCCATCGAAAATATTTGAACCATTTTTTTGTCAGGTCACATGTCAGGTTACTAGAGGTCAAAACATGCCGTCATGGGGATAACATGTAAATGAAGTTTTTTTCAGTTATTACATCTGAACAAGTAAAGATAGAGCAAAACGATTTAAACTATATGAATCCTCGCAGCAAGCCGAATCGAATGATATATAATTTGACCTTGTTAGGTCAAATCAAGATATGACCTGACCTGAGGTCAGGTCAAGGTTAGATTGGGCAACATTAATATCAGTAGAACCACAATGACGAGAAAAATCTGATGCAGTCAAAATAAACTCTCTATATCTATTCATTACGGAGTTATTCAGTAAAAAACGTTTTTCCCATGTATTTCTAATGGAAAGTTAACACGCGCATTGACGGGGGTCTGAGCCACCTTCGCATTGACGGGGGGACAGGTACCCGCCCCCTAAGATCTCGAGAACCACGGTAGGTAGCGAAAAACAGTAAGCGGCGTTGGGCTGCTCATCCACTTCTCCATAGAAAACATCTGTACCATTTTTTTGTCAGGTCACATTTAATCCTCGCCCCACCGGGGCCATCGATGGCCCCCTAAGGTTTTTCCGGGATCGCAGAAAAACGAAGAGACGCAGCACCGCGGTTGAGGGCTCTACCTCTCACTGCATCATTTTCCCACCATCTCTAATTTTTTTTTACCCTGGGTCACCCAAGGTCAGGTCACCAGACGAGGTCAACCAAGGTCACCTCACTTCAACTTTAGAGCTCTGTAAGAGATACATTTCAATTTGATCAATTTGAAACTTCCTACACTTTGTGGCCCCTCCAAGGTCTACAAGGTGTATGTCCGGGATTTTTAGATTTTGTGCCCTGAGGTCAAGTCACGAGGTGACCTCTCCCGTTGAAAAAGCATGGTGAAAAGCTGTCTTATGATCTAAAAGTCACAAAAGCAATTGAAAATGTTCAGCTTAATCAGAAAAGCGTTCTTGGACACCCTTTCACGGATTTCAGGGGTCATATTTGCCCTTTGACCTCTTCAAGGTCATCCAAGGTCACCAGGGGTCAAAAACAGTATTTTGACAATAACTTTTGACCTAAATAAGCTAGACCGCTGAAACAAACACCATCGTGTTTGTCTTGTCACTGGCTTTCATTTGATATACGGCAAGGTCACGTTCTGACCTTTTGTGACCTCAGGTCATCTTAGGCCACGAGGTGACCTCTGGAGGTCAAACCAATGGCAGAAGGTCTTTACGTTTCACATAGCGGAAAAAGGACTGACAATTTCCTATCAAATGTACCTTACCAGACTTCAATACCTCTAATGGCATGAGAGTTATGCCCAGTTTGCTTAAGCATTGCGTATTTGAGTAAAAGTAGCCGATATTTACCTAATTTGACCTCTGGAGGCCAAACCATTGACCTGAGCACTAACACATGCAAAGTAATTTCTTACTGAATTTACGCCAGCTTTCTATTGCACTTTAAAGATTTGCGCAAACGCCCATATTTTCGGAGTTAGAGGGGCATCGATGGCCCCCCGTGGGGCGAAGGTGGCGCTGGACCCCCGGTGGGGCGCGGGTTAAGGTCACGAGATGTCAAAACATGCCGTCATAGGGATAACATGTAAATTCAGTTCTTCGGCCATTACATCTGAACAAGTAAAGATAGAGCAAAACGACTTAAACTACATGAATCCTCTTAGCAAGCCGAATCGAATGATATATAATTTGACATTGCTAGGTCAAATCAAGGATTTGACCTGACCTGAGGTCAGGTCAGGGTCAAATTATATAAAATGCATATCATTAGAGCCGCAAAGCCCAGGCAAGTCTAATGCTGCTAAAATAAATGCTCTATCACCATCCGTTACTGAGTTATTCCGTCAAAAACATTTTTCCCATGTATTTCCATTGGAGAGGTCAGGCCTCGTACCTGACCTTAGGTTATCGATATCAAAAATACCAGAACATATTTTAGAGAACTCGGTGGGGCCATAATGTGATATGAGTTTCGATCGGATAAGTTCACCCTGCTCCGACTAATGCTATCTTAAACTTTTTGAGGTCGGTTCACTTGACCTGTACTGGTGACCTGACCTGAGATGATCTAACCTTAAAATTTTCACAGAAGTTGTAAAAATGATGAGGGAAAATATATGCCAAGTACGGCGGCGCTACGCGCCGCCGTGTTTTCCTCTCTCCGAAAAACCCGAGGGGGGCGAGTACCCGCCCTCCCGTCAATGCGCGTGTTAACGGCTCGTATCTGACCTTAGGTCATGGACATCGAAAATACCGGACCAAATTTTTGAGAACTCGGTGCGGCTATTGTGTGATATGAGCTTCAATCGGATAAGTTCGCCCTGTTCCGACTTATGCTTTGACAAAAGTTGTAAAAATGATGAGGGAAAAAGTATGTTAACACGCGCATTGACGGGGGTCTGAGCCACCTTCGCATTGACGGGGGGCGGGTACCCGCCCTCCTAAGATCTCGAGAACCACGGTATGTAACGAAAAACGGTAAACGGTGTTGGGCTGCCCATCCACTTCTCCATCGAAAACATTTGAACCTTTTTTTCAGGTCACGTTTAAGGTCACGAGAGGTCAAAACATGCTCGTCGTAGGGATAACGTGTAAAATTCAGTTTTTCGGGCATTACATCTGAACAAGTAAGGATAGAGCAAAACAACTTGAACTATATGAATCCTTTTAGCAAGCCGAATCGAATGATATTTAATTTGACCTTGCTAGGTCAAATCAAGGATTTGACCTGACCTGAGGTCAGGTCAGGGTCAAATTATATAAAATGCATATCATTAGAACCGCAAAGCCCAGGCGAGTCTAATGCAGCTAAAATTAATGCTCTATCACAATTCGTTGCTGAGTTATTCCGTAAAAACCATTTTCCCATGTATTTCCCATGGAGAGGTCATGCCTCGTACCTGACCTTAGGTCATCGATATCAAAAATACCGGAACATATGTTAGAGAACTCGGTAGGGCCATTATGTTATATGAGTTTCAATCGGACAAGTTCACCCTGTTCCGACTTATGCTTTCTTAAACGTTTTTTGAGGTTGGGTCACTTGACCTGTACTGGTGACCTGACCTGAGATGACCTAACCTTAAAATTTTCACAGAAGTTGTAAAAATGATGAGGTAAAAGGTATACCAAGTACGGCGGCGCTACGCGCCGCCGTTTTTCTGCTATCTCCGAAAAACCCGAGGGGGGCGGGTACCCGCCCCCGTCAATGCGCGTGTTAAGTACAGCGGCGCTACGCGCCGCCGTTTTTATGCTCTCTATGAAAAACCCGAGGGGGGTGGGTACCGGCCCCCACCCCGTCAACACGCGTGTTAAACGTTTGGGGGTGAGGTCTCTTGACCTGCACTAGTGACCCGACCTTTAGATGATCTGACGTTAAAGTTTTCGGAAAATTTGCAGAATTGGTGACGGATCAGGCGTAACAAGAACAGCGGCGTTTGCGCTTTTTTGCTGCCACCGGAAAAACCCGAGGGTGTGTTAAACAGGCTGTGTCATCATGGCCGAAATTGATTTATTCAGTTCGCTTCGGGTCTATTTAGAATTTCTTTCTTTTAATGAGGGGTCTACTCTTTGTAATTTTTTTTATTTAATTAAGTATTATGAGGATAAATGGGTTTTCGTTAATCATGTTTTTAGTACCATTATCAAAAGCAAACTGGTCAATGACATTATGCATACCCATCATGCATCGGGAGTAATGATGTTATGATCACTGGACTGTTGTCGTGGCCAACAACGTATTGTTTAGTTTTCTTGGTGTTCATTGACATACATTTTTTGTTTGTATCGGGTCTTCCGTTAGCCAATTATTTGGGCAAGCGTTATAAACATTAACGTGTGTTCGTGAATTACGTTGTAAATGATATCATGTAGGGGATTTAAATGGTGGTGTGTGTTTTCTTAACACGCACTTTGACGGGGTTCTGAGCCACCTTCACTTTGACGAGGGGAGCGGGTACCCACTCCCCTAAGATCTCGAGAACCAAGGTAGGTAACGAAAAACGGTGAACGGCGTTGGGTAGCCCATCCACTTCTCCATCGAAAATATTTGGACTATTTTTTTGTCAGGTCACATTTAGGGTCACGAGAGGTCAAAACATGCCGTAATGGGGATAACATGTAGATAAAGTTTTTCGGCCATTACATCTGAACAAGTAAAGATAGAGCAACACGACTTAAACTATATGAATCCTCGCAACAGGCCGAATCAAACGATATATAATTTGACCTTGCTAGATCAAATAAAGGATTTGACCTGACCTGAGGTCAGATCGGGGTCAAATTATATGAAATGCATATCATTATAACCTCAAAGCCAAGGCGAGTCTAATGCAGCTAAAATAAACGCTCTATCACTATCCGTTACTGAGTTATACAGTAAAAACCATTTCCCATGTATTTCCAATAGAGAGGTCATGCCTCGTACCTGACCTTAGGTCATCGATATCAAAATTACCGGAACATGTCTTAGAGAACTCGGTGGGTCCAATATGTGATATGAGTTTCAATGGGATAAGTCCACCCTGCTCCGACTTATGCTATCTAAAACTTTTTTCTGAGGTCAGGTCACTTGACCTGTACTGGTGACCTGACCTGTGATGACATAACCTTAACCTTTTCACAGAAGTTGTAAAAATGATGAGAAAAATGGTATGCCAAGTACGGCGTCGCTACGCGCCGCCGTTTTTTCTGCTGTCTCCGAAAAACCCGAGGGGCGGCCGGGTACCCGCCCCCGTCAATGCGCGTGTTAAATGAAATGTTTTGCTTATAGAGGTGAATACTAAAGTTTGGGACAGTAGCGGATCTATCAGTTCATTTTGGGGTGTTGGGATGAGCTGGGGACTCGGACTCCCCGCCATCGCCTCGGATTTGCCTACGCCTATTTATTAATTACAGGCACTCATACATATTGGGGGCTTCAGCCCCTAGCCCCCCCCTTGTATCCGCCACTGGTTTGGGGACTGGACGGAATGAATTGCTCTGATGATCCCGAGTGTCCCTATTCTGATACAAGTCCTCGCAGCCCCAGTTTGTTGGCGTGCAGCATGCCCATCAGCCAGTGCAGTTTCTTCCCACTCGACATCTCTAGCCAGGCGATGATGCCCCTCTTCCACCCAGCGTTTGACATGGTAGAGTCGGCCCGGGGTCAGTCAGCGATTGTCAATTTCATGTTTTTTTAGCCATTCAAATAGAGTCCTGTCAATGACTTATGACGGCCTCTAAGCTGTACTTGTTTGTAGTTCAACATTGTCCTCGCTGACTGTGTCCTTTTAACCCTAGCCCCACCGGGGGGCCATCGATGGCTTCCCTAAGGTTTTTCGGGATAGCAAAAAAACGACGAAACGCAGGACCGCGGTAGAGGGCTCTACCTCTCACTCCATCATTTTCACACCATCCCTGAAATTGTTTACCACGGGTCACCCAAGGTCAGGTCACCAGGTGAGGTCAACCAAATTCCCCTCACTTCAACTTTTGAGCTCTATAAGAGCTACGTTTCTCGGTCCATCAATTTGAAACTTCATACAGTTCATGGCCCCACTAGGGTCTACAAGGTGTATATCCGGGATTTTTTTGATTTCTTGAACTAAAGTCAGGTCACGAGGTGACCTCTCACATTGAAAAACATGGGGAAAAACTGTATTATGATCTAAAAGCCACAAAAACGATTGCAAATGCTCGGCTTGCTCAGAGAAGCGTCCTTGAACATCCTTTTACGGATCCCAGGGGTCATATTTTCCATTTGACCTCTCCAAGGTCATCCAAGATCACCAGGTATTTTGGATGTATGTATGGTATATGGTATATGGTACCATGTGGTACCATATGTTATACCATATATTTTTTCGTTATCTTGCGTGGGAGCTGTATGTATTTTACATATATCTTAATTGGATAGATAGTGATAGGTAAGTGAATGACGCTTCAGGTTGCACGGGGGTGGTTTCAAGGGGTGCCGGTAGGTAGTGTGGGGGGACACCGTAAGGGTCAGTGGGGATGGGAGCTTATATCTTCTAGATCCACTTACGTATAACATTTTAGCTAAGTTTTGCTAGCGGACCTCGTCCCCTCCTTCTTGGCTGCTGAGGAAAATCTTCCTTCTTATCGCTTTATGTCCGTATCTGATTTCGTATTGTTCGAGATTGCCGCTTCCCTCTGCTTGGCCGCGGTCGGTACCCTCGAAAGCCATCGGTACATAAGACGATTGTTGGCATCGCGTCGCATTCAACAGAGATGCATGCCGAGACAAACATCTCAAAACACTGAAAACATTATTTTTATGAATTCTTTGGCAAAATCAGATATTTATGGGAGGCTTTGAAGAGTCACAGCCTGGATGGCCCCTTGACAAAGCCTGCAGTCCAGTCAAATTTGGTGCCAAAAATAGTATCCGGACAAAGATTTGAATTATTTCTCCAGGGAGATGAAACTTTATTTTTTGGTCAGAAAGTAAGGAGACGTATTTTCCCGTATCCCCACGTTAAGGCCCATGTAGTCATGTATTTTAACATAACATTTTGCCCATTCTACCTTCCAGCTTCACAAAATTACGGGCGTTATGCAGCGATGGGCAGTAGACCCCAACCCTCTTTAAGGTTTGACAGCGCTGTGTCTGGCTCTCCTCACCCCACTATGCGTTACATAATTACAGGATAGTCCCTCAGGAAGCACTCACACCAAGTCCAAAGAGGTGAGTGATTATCTCCCATTGCTAATAAGCTACGTGAACCGGTGAAAACTCGTGATTTGTACTATTGAAATTCATTTTTCCATTAGAGACACATTCATTTTCATTTAACTCATACTCTAATGATAATGTTATTCCGATTATTCACAACTTGATGAAAACATTAAACATTATGCTAACTTAATTTCAGAAACCCCAAAAACGTTCGGGAATAATCCAAAGGCAGAATCAGCAAACAAACCCGTAGCAAATTTTAGCGGTATCGTTCGTTCTTAGTGTTTCGAAGATGAGATGGGGCTATTGATGGATATTTTACGTGGGTATGGGGATATTCTGGCTGCCAGGGTGT
>JAOTON010001370.1:0-91075 GCA_034440635.1 Lepas anatifera
CTCAACTAGACAAGCTCAATAAAACAGGCTTGAGCTGAGCGGTTCCTACCAAGGTGGAATAAACTAATGACTATAAATATGTAATTTTCCAGCAAAAAATATGCTGACAGTTTTAGAAAATATTCTCTAGATCTGTTATCTTCTAATTTTAAGATTCTGATTTTATTTTACTTCATGCACTGAAAACATGCAATTTATAGATTTCCCACAATCAAATCACTTATAAGAATATCATCAATATTTTTAAACCTGTTACCATGGGCGTAGAAAGCAGCGGTATGGGGCCCACGCGATCCCTGAAAGGAGCAACATCCCCGAAAAGGAGTAACATTCCTCCAAAAGGTCGAAACTCGCCGATTATTGACTTTTACTCGTCTATTAGAATGAAACTAACATGTCGATCGTCTGCAGGTAAAACGGCTCTTCACTGCTCTTCCACGCAGCCTTCAAGTTTTGGCCTCGCCTTCGACCCACCCAGCCCCGAGATGCCACCTGGCCAGTCAGTCCCCACCCGTAAAGAATCTGTGGCGACGCCCCCGCCTGTCACTAAAAACTTCCTCCCAAAGTCGGGCTTCACCGCATAAAACAGTCACTGGTCTGTGATTTCTCTTTCCAGAATTAATGAATAAGTGAACTTGAAGCCTAACATTAAAGGGAACACGACACCTCCATGGAATTTGAACGGAGCTATCGGTCGCATAGAGCATGCCGTAAAATTTCTGGTTTTAAGCTCAGGTTTCTCAGAACTCCACTTTAACGGCTTTTACGGGTCAACGACGCTTCATGAGTGTACTATATTACATCTGTATGGCGCATGGATACTCTGCATCGCCTCCAGTGAGCCTGGCGGCTGCCGGACATCAGCTCCACCATGGCAGAGACCCGGTATGCTGGCATGCGTAGTGGGGACCAGGGCGGGCACGGTATGGTAGTGTGCGTAGTGGGGACCAGGGCGGGCACGGTATGGTAGCATGCGTAGTGGGGACCAGGACGGGGCACGGGATGGTAGTATGCGTAGTGGGGACCAGGGCGGGGCACGGTATGGTAGTGTGCGTAGTGGGGACCAGGGCGGGGCACGGTATGGTAGTGTGCGTAGTGGAGACCAGGACGGGGCACGGGATGGTAGTATGCGTAGTGGGGACCAGGGCGGGCACGGTATGGTAGCATGCGTAGTGGGGACCAGGACGGGGCACGGGATGGTAGTATGCGTAGTGGGGACCAGGGCGGGGCACGGTATGGTAGTGTGCGTAGTGGGGACCAGGGCGGGACACGGTATGGCAGTGTGCGTAGTGGGGACTAGGGCGGAGCACGGTATGGTAGTGTGCGTAGTGGGGACCAGGGCGGGGCACGGTATGGTAGTGTGCGTAGTGGGGACCAGGGCGGGGCACGGTATGGTAGTGTGCGTAGTGGGGACCAGGGCGGGACACGGTATGGCAGTGTGCGTAGTGGGGACCAGGGCGGGCACGGTATGGTAGTGTGCGTAGTGGGGACCAGGGCGGGGCACGGTATGGTAGTGTGCGTAGTGGGGACCAGGGCAGGTGTGTGTGTTGGTGTTTTAGGGCACTTCGGCTGCCAGGGCCATATAGCGCGCCTAACAGTTGAGATTAGTCATATATCAGATTCAACTTCGTTGTTGGGTGTCATCCTACCTACAAATAGTTGTCCATAGCTCAGACTTGGGCTCTGCCGCCCACTCAAACCCTATTTGGGCTGTAAATGATGTGGAAACCTATCTCAGTCAAGTATAGTAAAACACGGTTGAAATCTGTTGTTGAGTGGTTACCGAGGATCTCCGGCATCGATATTCCAGGTAGGAATCGGCAACGCACTTGGCGGAGCCCTGCGCAAACATCAGTGTCTGACAAAACGTGTTCGACACTCAGTCTTACGCCACACCGGGGGCAGGTGTTTGGTGCAGAGCCACACAGGTAGTGCCCATGTGTGATGAATGTGTGGCCAATGCGTAATCTAGCCAGACATACCTCCTCTCTTCTATTTCGCCGAGCACTCGATTCCCAGTGGCCTATCGTTGTCCTGAGACGCTTCAAAGCACAGTCCGGTCCAGTGTCCCATCTCGCCTGCCACTTTGAGGAGAAAAAACTATTGATAGCAGCCTTGAGGTCACCCGCTGGTACGCGGAACCTTTCCTGGGGGCTCAGAAACGACGCTGTTTTGGCAGGTTCATCCGCCAATTCATTGCCGGGTATACCAACATGGCTTGGGACCCACACAAACTTTATTTCGATGCCTTGGGTTGCAAGAGTGGTCAACAGCTTTAAAATCGCCGGTATGAGCCATGATGAGTGTGACTGTCGAGAACGGAGAGCTGACAGGGAACTGGCTGAGCCAGTGATTATCAGGTGGTGTCCCTCGGGGAACTGGCGGATATATCGTAAGACCTGCAAGATCGCATATAATTCGGTGGTGAACACGGACGCAGTTCTCGGTAGACCAAAACATCTACGCACACCTTCACCTGTGAAGGCACACCCGCTCCAGTAGCTCCTTTGGATCCGTCAGTGTAAAATTTAGAGTAGTCTGAGTATAGACTTATCTTTTCCAAGGCTAGTTGTAAGAGTTCTGACGGGGCTGTTGTTGTTTTTCCGTGTTGCATCAGCTCCAAATCGCATTCAACAGTAATTCGGCGCCATGGTTTCAACCTCTCGGGTCGTTTCTTTGCTATGGTTCCAAAGTCGATACTAGATTCCTGTAGCAAGTGCGCAACCCGGGTGCATAAAGCTAAGGATGAGCTTTGTCTAACGGTTGTAAAAAGTTCTGTCAGTGTGTTATCAAAGATCCACTTGTATGTAGGATGGGTTGGGTACTGACGGATTCTACTTGCATATGTAAGAGCGAGTCGACTTCGTCTCAGTTCAAGCGGAGGCTCATTAGCCTCTACTAAGAGGCTCGCTCTTCGTGACGTCCGGAAGGCGCCCGTTGCGATACGCACACACGCGTGGTGGACAGCGTCTAGGGGTTGCTTCGTGTTCGTCAGTGCACCATCGTACACCACCGATGCGTAATCCAACACAGATCTGATCAATGCATGATATAGTCGCAGAATGGATATTCGGTCCCCACCGTAGGAAGTACGAGAGATCATCTTTATGACATTCATGCGGCCAGAACATTTGTCTTTAAGAGATGAAATATGTGGAGAGTACGTGAGACGTTTGTCAAAGATGACACCAAGGAATCTCATCGTGTCGGCGATCGGAATACGTCTTCCGTGTAGACGCAGTGATGCCTCCGGACAATGTCGAGTCCTGCGGCAGAAGTGGACACACGTAGTTTTGTCCTTTGAGAACTTAAACCCATTCAGGAGGCTCCAATCGGTCAGGCGATCAATACACATCTGCAGCTGGCGCTGCGCAGATATAGTAGTGGATGTGGTTACCCATACGGCGAAATCGTCGACAAAAAGCGATCGGTCTATGGACGGGGGTATTGTGTCACATATGTCGTTGATTAAAACACCGAAGAGTGTCACGCTTAAAACACTACCCTGTGGCACCCCACTCAGCTGTTGAAACCTCCTAGACAGGCAGTTGCCGACTCTTACTCGAAAGTATCGATTTCGAACAAAGTTTTCCAGGAAGTAACCCATATGACCTTTGACTCCGGCCCGCCGCAACTTTTGGAGGATTGCGTGGCGCCACGCCGTGTCGTACGCCTTTTCCATGTCAAAAAGAGTGCTATAGTGTGTTGCTTTGCTGCGAAGGAGCGGCGCACAGCTGTATCAAGCGACACAAGGTGGTCAGTGGTGCTTCTCCTACTCTGAAGCCACACTGAGCGTTGGAAAGAAATCCAGTGTTTTCCAAAAACCACATCAATCTTTTATTGACCATCCTTTCAAAAAGTTTGCAAATACAAGAGGTAAGAGCGATAGGTCTATAGTGGAGAGGGTCCGTACCATCTTTACCCGGCTTGAGTATAGGGATAATCGTTGCTTCACTCCAATCATCTGGGAAATCGTGTGTGATCCATATATGGTTGTAGAAAGAAAGAATGGCATTATGTGAACGTTGATCAAGTTGTTTCAGCATGTCGTAGTTAATATTGTCTGGACCTGCGGCAGTATTTTTTGTGTATGAGAGCGCTCCTTTCAATTGACCAGGGCGGGGCACGGTATGGTAGTGTGCGTAGTGGGGACCAGGGCAGGGCACGGTATGGTAGTGTGCGTAGTGGGGACCAGGGCGGGGCACGGTATGGTAGTGTGCGTAGTGGGGACCAGGGCAGGGCACGGTATGGTAGTGTGCGTAGTGGGGACCAGGGCGGGGCACGGTATGGTAGTGTGCGTAGTGGGGACCAGGGCGGGGCACGGTATGGTAGTGTGCGTAGTGGGGACCAGGGCGGGGCACGGTATGGAAGTGTGCGTAGTGGGGACCAGGGCGGGGCACGGTATGGTAGTGTGCGTAGTGGGGACCAGGGCGGGGCACGGTATGGTAGTATGCGTAGTGGGGACCAAGGCGGGGCACGGTATGGTAGCGTGCGTAGTGGGAACCAGGGCGGGGCCGATGCAAAGTCCTGCTTAAATGTACAGTGACACTTCCGCACCTTTTTCTAGTTTGCGAAGGCCCCCATCATAGTGGAATATTGAATGCTATATCATTTTTGTTTGCATCACTGAAGTATCAAATTCATCAAATTCATTAATGAGTGAGCACACGTTGAAATGTATACAGCTGAAAAGGGAGTGTTTGTCAAACGCAGTGCGCGCTATTTTGACGCACTCATAGTACGAACATGCATTTCTGATGCTTCCAAAAGCAAGTGCACCAGGAAAGCCGCCTTCTTCAGCATTGGAACAAGAGTGGAATGCCTTCACACCAAAAGCGACACTAATATTGGTATCACCCAGTCAAAATAATTATATCCAAAACATCCAGATATTGCCAACACCGTTACCGACCGAGATACACATTACCAGACATGTGAATTAATAGGCGCCCCTCACTATTTCACTGATCTCAGAACCGGTCCAGTAAGACACGCAAACGTTAATTGTGCGTTTGCTGTGTGGCAAACGTTAGCGTAATAGGCATACTGTATAATATCCTCACGTCACACCCGCGTGGCAAAGCTGGAGAAGCCAGGCAGACATCCTGCATATGCATGATTGATGCTGAACTCCTTTTACAGAAATCGCAGGTGAACTCATCATGATCCTCTAGCGAGTTGAATGGTCCAAATTACTCCGTTTCTACCTGTGAAAAGCCATAACGGCGTGTGAAGTCTAGCATAGCGACAAGCAGGTCCCGGCGCTACTCACAGGGTTCCGCTCAACGTTACCCCAACAAAAGCCATCACAACTCCTGATGGCCAGGTACCAAAACCTGGCAGCTCATTACCCCCGTACCATACATCATCTTCTAAAAAAGAAACGATTCAGGATACATCGCCGGCGCCACGCTATACTACCATTGAACGACACGCGGAACGGTGTCCCGTAGGCACGATTGCACTTGCAACTGTGTTTTGTGATAGGCATTGGCACCGCTTTGGCCAGAGAGGTCCGTGGTCTAAAGCATCCCAGGGGATCCATATATCGCCACTTTACCCTATGGCTGCATACGCTTCCTCGCTAAAGTTCATATACTCACTCAGGCTGAATAATATGAGTCAAATACGTAAGACTGTTTTGACCTGTAGCTATATTAAACTGTGACGCTTATGTTTTGAAATGCTTACTTAACTCGTGTCTGGCACAGGGGAAAGGGGACTTTTTCAGGACCCTTTCACGCTTTTGAACATATCTCCTTATTTTTACAGTCAGAGAAACGAAATATTCAGAACCTGTAAAACACATTTGCTTTGTACTTTGAAGGCAAACAAAATACAGTTAAAAATCGTTCATCCCACCAAGACGCCATAAAGTTGAGGCTTTTGAAGAGCTTTCGCTTTTTATCTTTGTCTTCATTTTTGGGCAACAGAAAGTAAAATTTTGCTGAAGTTCATATATATATATATATATATATATATATATATATATATATATATATATATATATATATATATATATATATATATATATATATATAATATATAATATATATATATATATATATATATATATATATATATATATATATATATCGGAACAATTTTACACGAACATAGCATAGAAAACCGAAAACTTATCAGGAACATTGAAACCCTAGAAAGAAAACTACAAAAAGCCAAAGCTGCGGTGACGTTCAACCAGCACTGTATTAATATATATATATATATATATATATATATATATATATATATATATATATATATATATATATATATATATATATATATATCAGTGCTATATCAGTGCTAGAGTCGTCAAGGAATTGCGTAACGAGCTGGTGCTCCCTCTCTGCATCCTATTTAGGAAATCAATAGAAGAGGGGATATTCCCGGGCAGATGGGCGGAGGCCAACATTGTCCCGATTTTCAAAAAAGGATCTAGGAAATCACCTCAAAATTACCGAAGTGTCTCTCTGCTTCCGCTATTCGGCAAAATTTTGGAGAGATGCGTATATCAGACCCTTCTCACTCATGTTCAACCAGTCCTGTCTGAATATCAGCACGGATTTGTCCCGCGCCGCTCATGTGACTCTAATTTGGCAACTCTTCTAAAAACGGCGTGGGACTCTATCTCTTCCGGCCATCAAACTGACATAATCTACACTGACTACTCTGCGGCCTTTCAGAGCGTGAATCATAAACTCTTACTCTATAAGCTTCAAAAATCTTATAACGTGTCTGGAAAAGCGCTGTCCTGGCTTAAATCATTCCTTTGCTCGAGAAAACAACGGGTTGTCGTAAACGGAAAGTGCTCTCATTGGACGGATGTACGCTCTGGAACACCGGAAGGCAGTCAAATATCTCCTTTGCTCTTTGCCTTGTTCATTAATGATCTGCCAAACGAAATTCAAGCAAATTCTTTGCTATTTGCTGACGATGTGAAGCTTTACCACCAAATTCATACTCCCGAAGACTCAGAACTGCTCCAGGCTGATCTAGATAGATTGGCTAAGTGGTCCGAATCCTGGAAGCTAAATCTGAATCCCTCAAAATGTCATTCGTTTTAGAATCACTTTAAAAAGGAACCCCATCCCGGCAATCTACAAAATTCGAAACACACCTCTGGAGCACATGGACAAAGTTCGCGACCTCGGCATTTGGTTAGATTCCAAATTGAGCTTTTCAGAGCATATAAACATCATCGTCAGCAAGGCAAACAAGATGTTGGGTCTGTTAATGCGCTCTCTTCAGACTGGCCGAGGTGGTGGAAGACTTAAGGAAGGACCAATTTTGGCTGCATATTTTGGCAATGTTCGATCAATTCTGGAATATGGATGTGTCATCTGGGGCGGAGCTGCAAGATGTCATTTGGACAGATTAGACAGGGTCCAACATAAATTTTTGATTTGGCTCGCATCCAACATTGACACATCTCGACCATCTCAGTCCTTGTCATACCATGATCTCTTAAAGCTCTTCAAAATTAGCAGTCTGTCCCACAGGAGACTCCAGTACGACATTTGCTTCGTACTCAAAATCATAACCGGGAAGGTGGACTCCGCCTGTCTGCTCGGGAGCTTCCCACTCCATGTACCTCAGTGGCAAACCAGGGGGATGCAAAGCCACCTTTTACATGTTTCCCTGCCTCGTGTAGAGACCATCAAAAGAGGCTTATTTCGCAGGGCAGCGATTGCTTTTAATGGCCATCTTGGACGCTGTCCCGAGGCAGACCCCTACGCTTCGACCTTTAGTAGTTTTAGAGCCAGGGTGAGGAAATATGTTAAAGCTCATCCATTTTAGGCTTCTTATCTTATTTTATGCCGTTTTTCATGTCTTAATGTATTGCAGTATTTCTGATGTATTTTCATTTGCTTCATATTCATAGCTTCGTGTATATTTTATATCGAGTGTTTTATATTACTGTTGCAGGAATAGGTTGCATTAAATTGTTACACGGTTGCATTGTAAATATTCATTGGTGTGCTGTTTTATTGCTTGACTTCAGCTGTAATTGGGTTTCCACATACCTGTTGCTGAGAAGCCTGAATAAATAAAATGAAATGAAATATATATATATATATATAAATATATATATATATATATATATATATATATATATATATATATATATATATATATATATATATATATATATATATATAGAGGTTACCTGATCAATTGCTTCTACACCCATGATAAATGCTTTATCGTGCAATCAGCGACACTTGGTGTAAAATGCGACCTTAATTTTTCGTTCTTCAAAAAATCACTTTTTCGCCTAATTCCTACATTTTGACAGACATATCGCCCAGCTGGCGTAAAAAACCAGACGATCGGAATCAGAAAATAAAAGTAAATTTGTAAACGTTTTTCAGGAATCATTGGCGTGCTATAATCTTACAGAAATAAGTCATAAATATACTTTTCGCAAAAAATCTCTAATTTACGAATTCATCTTTCTGTTTTCGTCCTTTATTCATATGCAGGGGTCATGATAATATCACGCTTTGAAGACTTTTCAAAAGTACTGTTAAATTTTTCATTACGTCATCTCATTAAAACACTCGATGAATGACGTCATAAACACCGACAGAACTCGTACACGGCACGTTCCACTGTTGCCTAGCATACTTGACGTCTGTGGTTGATTTTAAGCGTCCTGGTGAAACGTAGCCCAGCTGTGTGAGAAAAGGTCATATTACGCCGTCTTAAGCTTTACTTTTCTATCCCACAGCTAACGGTATATTTATTTTTGATAGTGAAGATGTATACAAACCTGTTCAGGTGCATGGCTGCTTACTGCACATACCTTCAGATACTAGAGCTTTACACATCGCGACAATGTCTTATAATACTAATGACGAAATAAAACAAACTCTCGACAATGCCTTATAATACTAAAGACGAAATAAGAACCCTCAAAAATTTCTTATAATACTAATGATTAAATAAGAACATCATTTTGTTAAAACTATCCCTTGTTTTGTCCGAGAACTACCAGGAGAGGGTTTACGTTTGCTTTATGGGCAGCGATCATACATAATGCACTCATTGGCAAGCATTTTTGCAAATATTTCATAAAAACCAAGCGACAGCATTTGAATGGCAATCGGCTCTCATCCCAATTCATGACAGGAGGAATCAAACCTCAAGTATTTGAACGGTTATGATAAACTGAACTGTACTACACCCTACACTGCAATGATACACTACCCTATACCCTACCTGTGCTCTCCCCGAATGTTGCTAGTTTCACTATTCTTTTCGGGGAGGGCGATGGAAATCACCTAACACTAACTAGCGAAAAAAAACTCAGCGCAGACCACTTTTTTTCTCCTGACTTGACTTTGGCACGACAATATGACGAGACTTATACATCGGCAACATTCACTACAAGGTAACCCTTCTCTTTTTGTTGCCCGTGAGGTCTGGTGAGCAGCAGGTCCCGCCTCGTTCGCTGGTCTGACCAAGCAACAGAAAGAGGATACCATACTCATCTTAAGTCACTCTGACCTCTTCATCACCTAAAAGGGCCCAAAACATGTAATTGTGTGACAGATGTTTGACAGATATTTAACATGCCTGTGGTCGAGCAACCAGATTGACAGATATTAAACATGTCTGCGTTCATACACCCTGTGTCACAACACACTGTTGGTGTTTCTTCGTAAGACAAACATTATAAAAAAACTGAAGATATGACGATTTCAATATATTGACTTGGATTATGACATCACCAGTTATTTCAAATAATCAAAACAATGGAATTTTGGTGTCGTTCTGGATGGGGCTATGAATTTCACCTCAGATGAAGAAATCGGTAGGGTAATTCTCAAGTTAGTAGAGGGGAGAGGGCTAAAATCCCCCACATGCCCGGTACGTTACGGTTCATACCTGTGCCAGGGACGGGCTAAGCTTGCGAGGTGCAAAATTTCCGATATTCTGGATTCTATCCATATAATTTTCTAGATCACCGAAGCCAATACTCAACACAGTACGCAAATCGAAAAAAATGGAGCTTACCTGGGGATAGATAATATGCCTTGATGAGAAATAAGGTGACATAAAGATTAGGCGTATCTGCCGGGGCTGGTATATTAATTTATTTTTCTCTTGACACGCGCAGTGGTGAGGGGCCTGGCATCAACGCGCAGTGGAGGGGGAGGGCAGTGGAGGCCCTAAAGTGCTCCTGAGATCTAAAAAATAAGATGTTTAGATAAACACCCGTTTGTGGGGAGGGTGTGCGGGCGATGGTTATTTACAATATAGCCATGTTTCCTTGACCACGGTTAATATCTCTAAGATCAAACGAGGTCGTAGAGGCCGCTTCTGGACCTTGCTGGAGAGCTACTGGAAAATGCCGTCATTATGCGGAAAAAAACAGGGAATACATAAAAGCGGTCTAAGGTCACGAGTGAAGACCCTACATAATGATCTCTAACAGTTTGAGGTCAAGGTCATTTAACTTCACTGACCTATATCGTAACAATATGACATATTCCAAATAATGTACATACAATATAACTGGCACTTTAGCAGCCCTTGGGAGGGAAATGAGGGCTTGAACTTAAAAAGACCTTCGACCTTGACCTTGAAATTGAATATCCTAGCTTTGAAGTCATAGCATAACATACGTCATACTGAATGCCATCTGACTGGAACACTGGGGTCAATGAACTTGACCTGTGACCTTCATTTCGGGTGACCTTAACACAAGTATATGACGTTATTACATCACCACTCGTTCTACAGTGCAGGCAAACTGGTGCGATCGCGCGATTGCGACGGTGTCAAAATTTAGGTTTGACTTTGAAAGCCTATAAGAAAATAAATTATTGATTGATTTTCAAATTCTTTCACGAACCGATGCGCTCGTGAATTTCCTCATATGTAGCCAAGTAACGTTTTCCGGCTACGAACACTTCTCCGGCCACCTCGCATAAACAGGTGGTGGGGGGCACTTTAGAACCCCCTCCACAGCGCGTGCAGTGGTTGGTAAAAAAATAATAATACCGGCCTGAGCCGTAGCCGAGTACTGGTTTCGACGGAGCACGAGATAAAAACTCAACAAATACTACAGCTTGTACATTTAGTTTGTACATTAGCATTAGCTACATTAGCATTAGCATTAGTACATCAGCTTTTACATTAGGATTGCTTGTACATTAGCCTGTCCATTAGGCTTGACATTGATTTGTCCCCAAAATCTCCGTTGGCACCTGACGAGGTACGCCGGTGTGTCTGGAGCGGGCAGCGGCCCCCGCCCCGCTCTGCGCGGGTCTCCGCCGCCGCCGAACGGACGCCGCCAGTAATTAGGCCCATTGCGAGCATCCGTGTCCAATAGAGTAATACAATAGTAATAAAGCGCTGCTGCCTCCATAAGGGGTGAACAATGAGATTAAATACATTAGAACCCAGGGCTTTGAGGCGTGCTCTAGGCGACCGATCCCTGCTAACGAATCCGATGAGGGTGCCATATTCCCGCTATCCCAAGATCACTGAAATGACTAAGCCTGCAAGCCTAGGAGGGCACATCAATATAAATACCACCCTGGTCCTCAAAAAATGTTTTAAAGGCCGTACAGGCCATCATGAAGAGATATCCCGATGTGTAAGTGAAAAAAAACGCTCGCGGAAGGGAGTGTGACTATATAAGTAACAGAAAACATTGTATTACCATGGTGTAGGCAGCGAATCAGGCCCCAGTGACATGAAAAAGGAAGAACCTAAACAAATGGTGCCTGTAATCGTGGACAGAAGCATAGGGGGATCCGGGGGGGGGGGGGCCCCCCCCCCCCCCCCCCCCCCCCCCCCCCCCCAGGAAAGGGGGCCCCCCCCAAAAATAACCCCCCCCCCCCCCCCAAAAGGGGGGCCCCCCCCCACCGATAGAGCACACCCCACCCTTTTAGGGGGTTTTGGGGGGCCAAAGGGGGCGCCCCGCCCCCCCCGGCCCCCCCCCGCCCCGCCGGCCGGCCCCGCCCCCGGGGGGGGGGCCCCGCGGGGGACCCCCAAACCCCAATCTCCCGGACAGAAGACTCCTTTAATGCTGACAAAATAACACTACTCTGGGTTCATTTGTAGTCGTGCTTCGTGTTTCATCACCAATATACAAATCGTGTCGATCGATCAGGTCTAGATTCCCTAAGGCTCTGCACGTGAAATGTATCGCGTCTGCACCTCACCACCGGGAAAACATGTAAGTACCGAAAGTTCTTATGCGAGGCTTATGGGCAGAGAGAGGAAAGTACATGTCTTCCAATAGGGAAGAGACCACGACAGGAGCCGCAACTTCAGTTGTAAAGGTTCGGAGGAGAACACGAAGCAGCGGTGCGGGGAGCCACCGCTCAGTGTACGAGCCAGTGTCCTGCGGCGGGGGGGGTGTTTAGACACGGTACCTGGAACAGGAGTGGTTTGTAGGCGCGCAGCACACGGTAGGCGGTGCCAAGGTTGGCCAGTCGGTCACAGAGCGGGGTGACGGCCAGCTCGGCCTGGGCACAGTCAGCGGCCAGCTGCAGACGGCCGGCGGCACCCACCGGCCGCACCAGCGCAGCGTGACGCACGAACAGCTCCAGGGCACGCACGCCCAGCTCCAGCTTACTGCCGGCACAGACACGGTAGCAGCGTCACCAGACACGGCAGCAGCGTCACCAGACACGGCAGCGGCGTCACCAGACACGCAGACACGGCAGCAGCGTCACCAGACACGGCATCACCAGACACGGCAGCACCAGACACGGCAACAGCGTCACCAGACACGGCAGCAGCGTCACCACCAGACACGGCAACAGCGTCACCAGACAGGGCAGCAGTGTCACCAGACACGGCATCACCAGACACGGCAGCACCAGACACGGCAACAGCGTCACCAGACACGGCAGCAGCGTCACCAGACACGCAGACACGGCAACAGTGTAACCAGACACGGCAGCAGCGTCACCAGACACGGCATCATGTAACCAGACACGGCAGCACCAGACACGGCAACAGCGTCACCAGACACGGCAACAGCGTCACCAGACACGGCAGCAGCGTCACCAGACACGGCAGCGGCGTCACCAGACACGGCAGCGGCATCACCAGACACGGCAGCACCAGACACGGCAGCACCAGACACGGCAACAGCGTTACCAGACACGGCATCACTAGAACGGCTGCAGCGTCACCAGACACGGCAGTAGCGTCACCAGACACGGCAGCAGCGTCACCAGACACGGCAGCAGGTCACCAGACACGGCAGCAGCGTCACCAGACACGGCAGCAGTGTCACCAGACACGGCCGCAGCGTCACCAGACACGGCAGCAGCGTCACCAGACACGGCAGCACCAGACAAAACTGCGCGGTAGTGCAGGCTCCATTTCGGGTACGAACAGTGTGATAACGCCGAAAACAGAACCACACATTGGTGAGAACCACACATCACTCCGGCTAGTGACGGAGTGAAAAAAAACAGCCAGCTCCGGCTAGTGACGGAGCCGAACAATACCTAGCTCCGGTTAGTGACGGAGCGGAAAAACAGCCAGCTCTGGCTAGTGACGGAGCCAAACAAGAGCCAGCTCCGGCTAGTGACGGAGCGAAAAAAACAGCCAGCTCCGGCTAGTGACGGAGTTAAACAGGGCCGCTCCGGCGTGACGGTTAAACAAGAGCCGCTCTGGCTGTGCGGGCCAAACAGAGCCAGCTCCGGCTAGTGACGGGCGAAAAAGCCAGCTCCGGCTAGTGAGAGTTAAACAAGAGCCAGCTCCGGCAGTGACGGAGCCAGAAGGCGGTACTATATCATCAGTGCCAGTTCAGTGTCGCCCAGTCATAATAGGAAGGCAGGCGTATCTGCCAATGTCAACACATATAACACCTGGCACTCTGTGCTGCCAAATTCACAGCCACTATAATCAAGCGAAATAGTAGCGGCCCTTGACTGACAGCTCCAGCCGTCAGACGCGGACACTAGGGGTGGCGCAGAGACTCCCTCCCTGTCTTGAGCACGCCCCAGACGGCCGCACAAGGCACCCGAAAGTGTAAAAAATAGCTGATTTGGTTAATTTCCGTAAAATTGCACGCGCAATTTTGCGATTTTGCTCGTTCTAAAAAGTCTGCAAGGGTTGCTCTGGATCCACCCATAGGAAGACCTAACCCTGGTCCTGAGTTGCCTGGTCCTGAGTCAATGCCTGGTCATACTAACGGACCCATGGCCCACGGGTACATAGAGTGATGACAATACCGTTCCTGAAGTTCCCCCACCCCTACCCTTTTTCCATGAAAAAAGAACCGTGTCTAGCAAGAAGGCGCGATGCAGCTCAATTTGATAGAATTTATGGGCACATTGATGAATGCTTTTTTTAATCGGTCAGTCAAGGTTTACTTACGCTTTCGAATAGAGGCCTAAATTTCGAGATCGTTATATTCAATGGCGCGTCTGCACCAGTTCGCTAGCACTGTGGACCGTGGTTCGACGTCATAATACCCTTTCATCGGGATAATGTGTGACCTTCACATATAATCCCGCTTATAGAGTGCTCTTAAACTTGCATTTTCAAGGTAATTGTCCCCAGTGTCTTCGGTCAGATGGCATCATCAGGTATGACGCATATTCTGCTATGACGTCATAACTATGGCTACTCAAGGTTAAGATCCAAAGTCATAGGTCAAGGCCAAAGTTGAAGGTCAAATTTCATGACTCAGGGTCAAGGTATGCGTTACGGTGTGAGACCCATGCTGTGTCGTGGTGTGTACCCACATTTCCCGTCTAACAGGAGACATATTATAGCTCCTGAGTGATGGCATACTTTAGAAGCCAAAGTGTAACGTCCACAAAACACGGGACGGCCGCCCGCTCAGGTCACCTCTCACCAGTCAGTTAGATATAACTGAATTACCTTGATTGAACTTGGCTAAAAATTTCAGAAGGCATAGTATGACACATTTCCTCTATGATATTAGTCTGTATTTAATGTATTTTTGTTTTTTTCCCGTATAGGTTTCCTGCACGAAATATATTTGCCATTCATGACCTTATTTGACCTAATTGACCCCTCAATGAACCCTTGCTATAATGTAGATCATTATGATTGTCACGAACCTTCAAATGGACATTTTTCTGGCCCTCAAGGTTTTGATATCATTGGGGGGAGCCTGCTTTAGAAGCCCGCTTCACTGTGGGTTGACGTCAGGCCTTTTCCATGCTGCGGGTGTCAAAAAGCAATATACCCGTGGTCGAATTTTTTGTTTACATAAATGCCAGCTTACATGACCAAAAGTCTTAGAAATATAATTAGCATTTCGGATTTTTACATTGAGTTGTCGCCCTACCCTGCCATGGGTCATTTAATGCAACAACTAGCGATAATTACCACACTGCTAGCGAACAGACCAAGTGCTAGCGAAGCATACCTACCACGACATCGGCAATATAAACGCACACTGCTTTTTCTAGATGTAATTCCCTCTAACTAGCATATTCACAAACACGCCGTGGAATCACCAGGCTTGCTTTGATGTTGGTGCAGGAAATCGTGGTTGTAATCGCCGCGTCAACACGTACTTGCCGAGCTATTGGACAAGCGAACTACCTTTTCAAGATTAAAGGGAATGTGGCACCTTGGTCGAATCCTGGAATTTAGTGTAATTAGGCGTACTTTTAGTAAAAAATAATGAACCCACTCATGATTTCTCTGAAAAATGTACATAAGCTCAATATTTGGTTTTTAAAATACTCCTCTAGAAAAGAAATAAATATCGGACTGTGGATGATGTCACGATCTGGCAACCACTACCATACTTGAAACGCTTCAAGGGCTTCGATTGGCTGATGCTCATCATGACGTCAGCATATGTCGTCACACCAGTAGCTCACAACAATGGCCGCCGGCGACGGGGCTGAGGGGGCTGGTGTGGTAGTTTTAGCTTTTTCTGCGGAAATATCGAGTTCCAAGACAAATGAAATATGGAGTACCGGGTTTTCCGACTTGCGTTACAACTTGGCTAGCTCAGTTAAAATCACGTTGTGAAGGTGCCACATTCCCTTTAAAGGGAATGTGACACCTCCATAACGTGATTTTAACTGAGATAGCCAAGTTTTAAAGCAAGTCGGAAAACCCGGTACTCAATATATCATTGTCTTGGATCTCGAGATTTCTGTAGAAAAAGCTAAAACCTACCTGCAGTGTACCCTCATGTACCTTAGCAGCAGGCCAAAGTTGTCGTGGCTGTTGGTGTGACGACATATACTGACCTCACGATGAGCATAAGCCAATCGAAGCCCTTGCAGCGTTTCGAGTAGGGTTGTGGTTGCCAGATCTGACATCATCCACGGCAGATATTTATTTCTTTTCCTAGAGGAGTCTTTTAAAATCAAAATATTGAGCTTATTGTACATTTTTCAGAGAAATCATGATTGTTTCATTATTTTCGGGTAAAAGTACGCCTAATTACACTAAATTCCAGGATTCGACAGTGCCACATTCCCTTTAAATCGAACAAAGGAAACAGGACCACGGACTTCATGGCAACCATGCCCGATCTTTAGCATCATATTGAATTTCTCAAGCATATTTCCAGCTAAAAAGCACAAAACATAACCTCATTTTTTCCATAGCCGCTACAAACTCGAAGGAAGAGATATGCACACAGACAGGGTCAGGTGGTAGTCGGCATGCTTTGAAACACCCAATGGACGACGAAACACTCAACCCATGTCTAATCTAGTGGTGTAAGTTGTATCTGCAAAAAGAAAGACTGACAGAAGCACATCGGAATAACAATTGGATCAGCTGATTGACACGACTCGACGCACCTTTACGTCTACTCCTCGCGTCCATATGCTTGCATCGATCCAAGTCGGCCAACTACCGTGTAGAAGCCGAGTGACGGAACTCCACAGTAGGACGACTTGTCCCCCCCCCAACCACGTGGGGGAAGGCACACCCTGGCTCGACCAGACCCCACCGTATGCATCACCTTCGTCCATTCTGCACAGCCAAAAGTTTGCACACCCGACAGCACTTCAACTCTGTTCTGCGAATGTACAGAATACGAGCGGTGCGAAAATTTCACTGCTAGGACAGACTGAGCGACAACAAACTGCCCAACTAGCATCATACTTAGAACTGGTGCCGTGAGACAGCATTGCTGGCCAAGACCCTTTAACTCGCCCATAACTTTCGCTCGAAGCAACGCAAAATGCTACAGCATGATGTAGGGGAATACTAGTCATGAATAGCACAGATGTCAGTCTGCAACACATGCACAATAATGACACAGCCGAGGCAAATAAACCTAGCGGCATGCTTTCAGTGTTTGCGGCGTATGGTAGCAACGATGAATTCATAAAGAGTACCTAGCAGACTGGGCACCGGGTGGAAACTCTGCTGCAAAATGTCAGGCGGTTGTCCATCAGGAAATCAGCATAAGCGATACAATCGTTCTTTTCACACGTAGCTGTGGATTAATAGCTGATAAGATCGAACAGAACGACCAGATATTACTAGGACATGTTGAAGTTCAAGTGATGCAACCAAAAAGTCACCCTGTTGAAAGAACCGTGGCATACGCCATATCTTTCTCGTAAGCCAGAAATTGCATAACTTTAGTCTCAAAATCAATCTTTTAGGGGCAATAATGCATTGCTGCCTGGGCTCAGTAGCCAGGACGTTCCAGAGCGGACGGGGCATCCCCGTCGTCAAAAGCCAACACTGATTACGTTCGCTTCTAACTACGTGATGCAAGAAAGACACATTTTCTTGATATCCAAAATAATTAACATGATAAAAGGTGTTACAATTTTTCTCGTTAATGCATTGCGAATAATATGAGCGCTAATTTTCTTGGTGCCATGAAATTTGATCCTTAAGAACTCCCAAGCACTTCAATGAAAACACTATCGTCAAGATATCGCGCAATCAGTTTTGTATTCGGATGACAGTTCAGTCATCATCATAATTGAGTTTTAAGGGCGCGCCGACAACGAAGGTCATGTGGCGACCATAACCCTCAATAAAATACATACAGAATGGCTTCAACAATCAACGTGAAGTCCGTCCACAGTAAAAAGACGGATAAAACGAAGAAAAAAACACACACTAAGGTCGGCGAGTAAATAACATGAAAGTCGATGCTCTTCAGAAACGATAAAATACTAACGATAAAATACTAGACAATTCCACGGTTGGAAACTCTCCAAGAAGGCACTCCAAGGAGGGTGACCCTCCCAGGTGTCTAAGCCGTTCAATTTCATAGTCGCGGCAGTCAACAAGGACATGCTTGACACTCAGCGAGTCGCCACAGCGCGGACAGAGCGGCGGATCCTCTCCACTCAAGCGGAAAGAGTGGGTTGCGTGGGTGTGGCCAATTCGCAACCTCGACAAAACGACCTCCTCTCTCCTGGATCCAGCACTGCTAGAAAGCCATTTTCCTAGTTTGGATTTGACACTTCTCAACTTAGCTCCCCTGGGGTCCTCGTCCCATCGCCGCTGCCAGCTTCTCATTAAAAACTTCTTAACAGGAGCATACAGGTCAAAGATGACAGTTCAGTCCTTGCAGCAACAGTGTTACAACAGTGCCACAACAGTACAGTTAATGGGGAACGCGAGACGAAATTTGTACTGTATAGGGTCGCAGAAGAACAAATATCGAAAAATGTTTATTAACATAAGATACACACCATCACAAATATTCGGACAATTTTGGCACTTGTAGTTTTTTACCTCCAATTCTAAATTTCCGCAAAATCTACTTTTTCTAGGAGTTCGGAAATCACCGGGAAGTTCTGTAAACACCATAATTACTTGCCGAGGCTTGCATACCAATAAAAATATGAATTTTCACATACCGTGCACCAACAACACCACACCTTCAATCCGTCCCTGCCACATCTCTGAACTGTAAAGTACCAGACACAGGGGGTGACACTCCTCCTAACTCGAGAACTACCCAGCACATTGTCTGCATATGAAGTAAAATGGATGACCCCATCCGAAACGACACCAAAAATGCTACTTTTTATTATTAAAAATTGTTATGAAATGACTTCAAATGACTTCAAAATGACTTCATAATCTAAGTATATATTGGAATTGCCATATGTTTGATTTATCCTCCCCTGTTCAAATACTTGATGCTGGATTATACTTTTACTGTCCTAAAATGAGAGCCAATAGACATACATATGCTTTCAGTTTATTTTTTGATGAAATACTTACACTAATTATGTCATAGCATGAACATTGATGCATATTTCATTGAAATTTACTAATAATGTTTACCAATGCGAGTAAAACTATCTAAGCTTGGTGCAAATGTTATTTCCAAGGACAGCATGAGCCAATAGTATTAATACGTAACTTAAAATAATGACTTACTACTTTACAGATTTGATGACACCATTATGACGTCCTCAAATCTGGAAAATCCGATTTTATGAGAACAAATATGGCATCGTTCTAAAGGCGCATGACACACATATGGTTTTTCAAAACCATATTTCCAGACATATTTTTGTTTGATGATTCCGATCGTATGGCTTATTTTACTATGTTTTTTAATCAATTTGTCAAAATGTAGGTTTTACTCGAAGAGTGTACTTTTTCTAAGAACAAAAAAGTTGAGTAGGTACTTTACACCAAGTGTCACTGTTGTTCACGTCATACAAAAATTAGCATGGATGTAGAGGTAACTAATCAGTCAGTATGTCTATATAAAAAAACCTAATGAAAAACACTCTTTATAGCCCACAAATGAGTGCGAAGATGACGTGGTTTTCTTCAAGAGCCTCAACTTCATACCGTCGCTATGACGTAATAGAATGAAATACTTCTGTTTGATTGCCTTTAAAGTACGAAACAATCATTACTGGACAGGTACAGAAAGTTTCATCTCTTTACCTATGAAGACCAAGGCGATATGCTCAAAAGCGTGAGGGGAGGGGGCTAAAGAAAGACCCCTGTGTCAGGCGCGGGTTAAATCCACCTTTAAAACAAAATATTCTGTAAGATTTATACCACCGGAAACAGAAGCCATGGGACGCCGGGACGACCAGCTTTTTTAGCCTGCATCGCCAACAAAGCCTCAGCTTTCGGACTGTCGCCGGTGGGAAGCATCGTCTGAAACAGTGCAACCAGAAACCAAACTGCTCCCCTGTTGGCGCCTTGTATGTGTCTTTTGATGACACAAAAGCGCAAGCACAAGAACTCGGCCCAGCCTGGTCGGCCAGTTTCACCTGGGCGACCCGAAAGCATTGTTTTTCGAGGAAGTCGAGACGGCTGTTAGGGCACATCACACGCTAGACAGCCCTTCTCAGCTAAGGGCCTGCGATTTCACCTTTGTGCCGACACGTAAAAGCGATAGTGCTATCTTGACGCAGACGCTTGAGAAGGACGAAATGTGTCACGACACCGACATCTTGTTCTTGTTTTATCTGTTTTTTTGTTTTTGTTTTTTGCCCCGGAAAGGACACTCACATGGGTAGGGGCGGACAAAGGGGCGCCGTTGAGGTGGGGGGAGGCAACTCTGGAGAAATCGTAAAAACAGCGTTTTTAAAGAAAATCGGCCAAAATTTCGCCATTTTAGGGGAATCTCCTTAGCCCCATCTGCGTCCGCCAGTGCACATGGGGAACTTCCCAGACTTTAGTATCCAATATCAATTGTTGAGCACGTGACCACGACACCTGCCCCGTCTTCACTCAGTGTCCCGGCTTTGCTATTGAAAACACCCCGGCATTTATAGCTCAACGGACAATGAGGGCGACTGCAGTTTACTGCTTATTGAGACAGATTATAATCTGTCATCAATAAGCAGATAGATTATCACCGGTCTCAATAAGCAGTAAACTGCAGTCGCCCTCATTGTCCGTTGGACTATAAACCAGTGGCGTTTTCAATAGCAAAGGCGGGACCCAGAGTGAAGACGGGGCAGGTGTCGTGGTCACGAGAGAGTTCATAATTATCAACGACTGAGTAGCACGGACGATGCAGCGTGGCGAGCATGGGTGACGCCACCACGGCGGAGGGGGAGGGCGAACTACCCCCATCCCCCATTACAGCTGCAGATCCACATTCTCTACGATAAATCAACAGCCACAGCTCGGCTACACGAAGGTATTGCATATAAATGTAGAGGTATTCCCAAACATTGCACATACACACAAAACTGACGACTCGGTGTCCTACAGGGAGTGCACTACTTTTATAATAGAAAATAAATCTAGAGAGAGAGAGAGAGAGAGAGAGAGAGAGAGAGAGAGAGAGAGAGAGAGAGAGAGAGAGAGAGAGAGAGAGAGAGAGAGAGAGAGAGAGAGAGAGAGAGAGAGAGAGAGAGAGAGAGAGAGAGAGAGAGAGAGAGAGAGAGAGAGAGAGAGAGAGAGAGAGAGAGAGAGAGAGAGAGAGAGAGAGAGAGAGAGAGAGAGAGAGAGAGAGAGAGAGAGAGAGAGAGAGAGAGAGAGAGAGAGAGAGAGAGAGAGAGAGAGAGAGAGAGAGAGAGAGAGAGAGAGAGAGAGAGAGAGAGAGAGAGAGAGAGAGAGAGAGAGAGAGAGAGAGAGAGAGAGAGAGAGAGAGAGAGAGAGAGAGAGAGAGAGAGAGAGAGAGAGAGAGAGAGAGAGAGAGAGAGAGAGAGAGAGAGAGAGAGAGAGAGAGAGAGAGAGAGAGAGAGAGAGAGAGAGAGAGAGAGAGAGAGAGAGAGAGAGAGAGAGAGAGAGAGAGAGAGAGAGAGAGAGAGAGAGAGAGAGAGAGAGAGAGAGAGAGAGAGAGAGAGAGAGAGAGAGAGAGAGAGAGAGAGAGAGAGAGAGAGAGAGAGAGAGAGAGAGAGAGAGAGAGAGAGAGAGAGAGAGAGAGAGAGAGAGAGAGAGAGAGAGAGAGAGAGAGAGAGAGAGAGAGAGAGAGAGAGAGAGAGAGAGAGAGAGAGAGAGAGAGAGAGAGAGAGAGAGAGAGAGAGAGAGAGAGAGAGAGAGAGAGAGAGAGAGAGAGAGAGAGAGAGAGAGAGAGAGAGAGAGAGAGAGAGAGAGAGAGAGAGAGAGAGAGAGAGAGAGAGAGAGAGAGAGAGAGAGAGAGAGAGAGAGAGAGAGAGAGAGAGAGAGAGAGAGAGAGAGAGAGAGAGAGAGAGAGAGAGAGAGAGAGAGAGAGAGAGAGAGAGAGAGAGAGAGAGAGAGAGAGAGAGAGAGAGAGAGAGACAGAGAATTGCACGCAATAAGCAATGGCGAGTAGTTACCTGGAGGCTATCAGCTGTTTGCAGTTGAAGGCGGTCAGATAATCCTCCACGGCGCGAGCGATGAAGGTCTGCAGTTCCTTCATATAAAGCGAACAGCTGGCGTCGGAGCCACCCTCCTCACTGAGGAGCACACGTCACGATGATCTCACTGAGGAGCACACGTCATGACACGATGATATCACTGGGGAGCACACGTCATGACACGATGATATCACTGGGGAGCACACGTCACATCATGGTGACCCCACTGGGGAGCAAATTTCACGTCACGATGATCTCACTGGGGAGCAGATGCCATGCCACCGTGACCTCTCTGGGGAGCACACGTCACGGCAGTGACCTCACTGGGGAGCAAACTTCACGTCACGGCGGTGACCTCTCCCAGACGCACGCTGCTGGCACAGGTACCGAGGCAGCCCAAACTGCTGAAGCCACTCAGCAACAACCACCCTGGAACGGAAAACGCGGACAGCATAATCCAATGGCCCCAGCACAAGGTGTGCAGCATCAAGCACACTGCACTGCAAATTAAAGAGCTTCAGCCCATCACTGACCGTTTGCCAGAGTTAGACTTTTGGCCGGAAAAGAAACAGCAGTTAACACTTGGCAGTCTTAACCAATCTAAGCCCACTAAACCTCTGTGAACTTGTATCATTGCGTTTCGGACATTGGTGTTTTTATGTGTATCTCTGCCATGTTAGAAGCTACAGGCATCCCGAGGGAACAGTGTGTTGTTATTTTGTACGAACATGTTGCGAAATCGACCTTATTTTGTACGAACATACTGCCAAATCAACTTACATGCTTTGGATGGAACCCGCAGTTGCCAATTATATGGCAGAGATGAACAATTTATACTGCCACACAACTAGGGTGTGGACCCACGCAAGAAGAAGGGCGGGGCCTCCAGCGCGCACTGACAGTCTCCATGCACTCCACTGACCCAGAGAAGTCCTCGTTGTGCATGGTGAGGACGATGGCCTCGACAGCCTCGGAGATGGAGGCGAGCAGCGGCTGCAGGCCGCTGCGCATCAGCGCGGTGACGCTCTGCAGCGCGTCGGAGACGACGGCCCGCGCCGGCGCCGCCAGCGTCGTCTGCGACACCAGCAGGCGGCTCAGCTGCGCCTGCAGGGCGTGCAGCAGGTTGGAGAGGCCGACGTTGGCCGTCTGGCCGGGCGTCATCGGGCCGATCACCTGGCTGGCCTCGCCGTCCGTCACCAGCAGCTGTTCGCACTTGACGCAGAACAGCTGCACCGTCTTGGCCACGTTGCGCGCCACCAGCAGGCACAGCGGCGGGTCCACGCCGGAGACGTTCAGCTCACTGCCGACAGAGGCCGCTGGGGTCGCCGCGCAGATCCAGGCTGGACACGGGAATCCCAGCTCACCTCCGGACCACGGTCCAGACGTGGGCTCGGAAACACGACCACTGGTGCATGGTATGAGACAACCTGTACACCAGTCTCGTGTACATAAGATACTTGAAGCCGCAGCGTGCTATAATTCGGCGATTAACACATCGTAAAGCTGCAATACCTCGGCTACACAATAACATACAGCTGAGCGTGACACGACTTCAGAGCCTGAGTCTGTAAGGCCGGCTATGGCTGTAGCTCACTTGGAGATGGTGCGGACGACGGCGTCGACCTCTTCTCTGGCGGGCACCGTCTCCGAGGAGAACATCAGGTTGACCGGGTCGAACAGACGCGACAGCGAGCGCGACAAGTAGGCGCGCTCGAACGGAGCCAGCGCCTCCCGAAGGCTGGCCTCCGGACTGCCGGGAGGAGGGGCGGAGGGCGGTGACATCGCGCATCCGGACAGATTGTACAGCGGCAAGCTGTCAGGAAGAGTGTCAGAGTACAGGATAGCACAGAGATGTAGGACCATTGTTGCAACAGGTGTCGGAACTAGGCACGGGTGAAGCTTATGGGGCAAGTCGCAATGGAATAGAAAGAAGTTGAATGGATAGAAACACATATAAATAATAGGATGAATAAACATACGATACATAAAAAACACGGTGACAGAATATACTAGTCCGACACTTTTGCAAGAAAAACGATAACAGTGAACCCGAAAGCAAACAAACAGAACACGGAAAGGGATACAGCGTGACGATTCATTATTATTCATGGCAAGCAGAGACACAGAAAGAGAACAAAGAGCGAGCGCGAGAAGAGAGAACCCACTCGAAGCGCGGCTGGCCGTCGGCGGCTCCGGGCGTGGCGAACTGCTGCAGTCGGGTCCACAGCTCCATGTTCAACCGAACCAGCTTCGGGTACTCACCCTCAAACGCCTGCTTAATAAACGTCTGCTCTGTGGACGCACGGGGCCAAGCACAATCGTTTACTGGAAATCGTTAAAAATTGCATACAACGCAAGGGTTTCAACGCTTGATACAATTTACTGAGACTGAAAGAACCAAGAATGCCGCAGAGTAGCAACAGCATCAACGGCGCAACTGGACACAGGCGTCAGTTCAGACGAAATCTGAACATGGGTTTGAGCCGGGGGTGACGGCACAGCTTGGATTTATCCCTCACAATTCGGAAGAACACATTTCTCACCCAGCAATTCCTACCGACAAGTTTGAGGGGGGGTGCTGGGTCACGGCTCTTCATCTTTGACGTTAGAAACGTCTCCCGGAAGTGCAGCATCCTACCACCCTTTTAACCTCGAACTCAGACACTTCGCTTCCCACCTCCGCCAAGGCCATTACTTCAGCTGACCGTGGTCCAGACGTCCTACCTAGCGATGCAGCTTCTCTGTGAAACCAATCCACCATCAAAAATCCGAAATTAGATCTAGCCGTACTACGTTAAGTGGGCAGCCGGCGCTCTGACCTACCATCAGCGGCACGGACGAACTCAGTGCGAATAAGGCCAGTCACGTCCTGCCAGAAGAGCGGCATCAGGTGGGCCGACCGGACCTCGTCAATGAAGCACACCTGGGTGACAGGGTCCCGCTTCTTACTGAGCACCTGCCGTAGGCACCGCGTTAGCCCGGCGGGTGCCGCACCACCAGTCTCAGCAACACCACACCACCAGTCCCAGCAACACCGGACCACCAGTCCCAGCAACACCACACCACCAGTCCCAGCAACACCACACCACCAGTCCCAGCAACACCACACCACCAGTCTCAGCAACACCACACCACCAGTCCCAGCAACACCGGACCACCAGTCCCAGCAACACCACACCACCAGTCTCGGCAACAACACACCACCAGTCTCGGCAACACCACACCACCAGTCTCGGCAACACCACACCACCAGTCCCAGCAACACCACACCACCAGTCTCGGCAACACCGGACCACCAGTCCCAGCAACACCACACCACCAGTCTCGGCAACACCGGCTGCCACACCACCAGTCCCAGCAACACCGGACCACCAGTCTCGGCAACACCACACCACCAGTCTCGGCAACACCGGCTGCCACACCACCAGTCCCAGCAACACCGGACCACCAGTCTCGGCAACACCACACCACCAGTCTCGGCAACACCACACCACCAGTCTCGGCAACACCACACCACCAAGTCTCGGCAATACCGGCTGCCACACCACCAGTCTCGGCAACACGGCAGAGACAAACAAATATGTCACATAGACAAGACAAACAACTAGCCTTACATTACTTATTGCATGCCTCTGCACGGAATGATAATCGCCTATCTGAAACTCTCAGTTAATAATGCTACCCTAAATCCAACAGCTTCGCCGCTGGTAAGTTTCGAGTTTGTACCCGGCCACAGCTAGTGTTACAGCTTAAAAATTAATAGGTGTAATGAGTTTACATGAAAACAGAAGCCGGCGAAAACATTCGATCGCAGACATTACCACAGAGTGAGTATTGGCTGCAGACGAGCGTACAGCTTGTGCGCATGCCCCGGCACAACTGACTGCTGAGTGTGTTTTGTTTGCGCTGAACCTATATGACCGCACAATTATAATATGCGGTGTATCTGAGAGTAATATTGTGCATAAGCTGTATCTGGGCACCGTGTGGGTGTGCTGTATCTGGGCACCTTGTGCATGTGCTGTATCTGGGCGCAGGCTGAGTAGATGTGGTCGGCCAGCCTCTCCAGGTTGTTCCAGAGCGCGGCGCGGAAGGTGACGGTGTTGGAGGGCAGGGCGGCGGCGCCGGGCCGGCCCTGCGCCGGCGTCGCCGCCGCCGCCAGCAGGGCCTCCACCTGCAGCGCCTCGCGCAGTCGCGTCTGCAGCTGCGTCCGCGCCGACTCCAGCACCCCGTCCACCGTCGACTGCAGCGAGCCCAGCGAGTGGCACACCTGCAGCGCCGTTGCCACCTGGCGGACATAGAAATAGACTCTGGTCAGCGCTGTCGCCACCTGGCGGACATAGAAAAGACTTGGTAAGCGCCATCGCCACCAGGCGGAACAGTAACCCAGACTTGGTTAGCGCTGTCGCCACCCGAGCTGATAGAAACAGACTCTGGTCAGCGCCATCGCCACCCGGCGGACACAGAAACAGACTCTGGTCAGCGCTGTCGCCACCGGCGGACACAGAAACAGCTGGTCGCGCTGTCGCCACCCGGCGGCATAGAAACAGACTCTGGTCGCGCCGCCACCCGGCGTAAAACGTGGGAGCCCACCTGCGATTGATTGAGGGCCTCCATGCCGCGCTGCAGCAGTGAGCCGGCCTGCTTCTCCACCTGCTGCCGGCCGGCCCGGATCTGTCGCTGCTCCCGCTCGAACACCTCCAGACCGCTGAGGTCCACATCAGACACCGTCTCGTCTGTCGACACAGGTGGCGCCACTTACCCACCCGGCTGCGCAGCGCGCAGACATGCGCGAACAGAGAACACTCCGCCAGTACTGCTGAGAGCGCGGCAGAGAGATCGATCCACACTCGCATTCTGTCGTTGTTGTGATACTCTCCGGCAGCATCACTGCTGCGTAGCCTCTCGGCTCTGGAGGGACTGAGCGGCGGCCCCCAGGGCCGCCACCAATACTCGCATTCTCGTGCGGGGATTCGTGACCGCCCACTGCTTCACAGTAGTCGTAGGCGAGTATCGCGCACTTGATAAAACTAGGGATTTATTTGTTTCACAGAAAAAAGATAGCTGTACCACTAGCAATGAACGCAATATCTCATTTTCTAAACGAGATGTGGAGATAGGTACCTGCCGCTTTGAGTTCACTCAGGGAAAATCCTGAAAAAAAAATGAAGGCCAATGAAAACCATCACCAAATTAAGAATGGCAGGCATACTTTTCCTAGTTACCCTGGCCATATTGTTCTCAATTTAGCATGAAATGACTGTGCGATGGCAGGAATACAATTTTGCTATATTCCATTAAAAAATTAATCTAGTCATACAACAGTAGTGGAAGTTCGTGGATAATGTGGAATTCCACATTCCAGTTACTTGGACACCATTCTTTCTTCTTGGTATTTCTATATTTACTGCATGGTAAGGTCAACATTGCTCACAGCGACAGTCAGTCTTACTAGAAAAGACAAGACGACTAGTCTTACTAGAAAATACACCATTCAGACGGCTTGCAATTTCATGAAGTCATCATAGCTTACATTCAGACCGTGGGTATTCCTGACGACGGTTGCCAGTCTACGGGGCAACACGTGGGTTAAATATTTTTACGAAAACAATTACACCCAAAATACACTTCTTTCGAATTAGCTACCCAATACCCGAAATCCTCAATGTTTTGTATGTCATACTCCAGAATTACGTTTAAATATAATTCCATCTGTTGAAAAACAATTGGCAAAATAATTTATACGGATGCATCCATTAGTCTACATAGACCAGGCACAGCCTCTGATCAGACCCCGGTCATCACGGTAAAGCCCCTCACGGACCAGCAACCCACGATTAGAAAAAAACAAACGGCTTTTAAAGCCTGTGGGCAGTTTCTGCGTTTTTCCTGTGGGTAAACTTTTTGTTGGTAATATTTGTATTTATGCCTGATCTTGCTTATTTTCATTGAACCAGAAATTGAGCTGTGAATTGTGACAAGTGAGTTTCGTTTGAATCTCATTTTTCCTTTCCAACCTTTGGTTCAAGTGAGGAAGGGGGCCCTCCCTCACTTGGGTCCCGGGGCTCATATTTCCTTCAGGTTTTCATAGAAGCGTTTGAAGGGGTTGCACGCATAGGCTCGCCCGGTTTTATGAACTACACAGGACAAGTACATGGCAAGCTCATGAGCTATCTTTTAAATCGATAACGCTAAAATAATGTCTATTTATTTTGTACGAAAATTGTATTTGATGGAATGAGTTTACTCATGGAACTGTGAAAATCTCCCGAAAAAGCTTATGCAGCCGGTTGTTTACGGTAATATGTAGAGCGAATTCTGCAAGCCAGATATCACTTTACCGACATCGAAGGCAGCGAAACTTTAAAGGCAGTATGCAGAGCAATAACTAACACATTATTTACTTTTGGCCACTTCAACAATACGTTGAAAAACAAATCTTGCTTCTAAAAAAGCCCAACAGCACGCTAGTGGGCCGTGCCAATCCTGCCTCCCAGCCCAAAACGGGACAACAAAAAACCATCGATCGAAACGCTGGACACCCGAGACCAAGCATGATTTTAGCGAGGCTCCGGCTCCACGGCCCAGCTTGCAACAACTTGGACCAAAATTATTAAAAAATATCCGGAATTTTACTTGAGTAGACAGCGAGGACCCAGGCTGTAGACATAACACGACCACGCCGGCGGACCTAATTGGTGTACAGACCTAATTCGCTGAGGCTTTTGGCTGCTTTGGTGATGTCGCGGAGCCCGCCCTTGAGCTGAGCCTGCAGTCGCCGCGACAGGTACTGCACGCGGATCAGCCGGCGCAGCATGTCACAGGCGGCGTGCAGCCGGGACAGCATCACGCTCTGAGAGGCAATCTTCTGGTACGGCTCCTCCACCCGCGAACGCAGCCGCTCCACCGCCGCCAGCAGCGTCTGCCGGGGCGGAACCGTCAGGACGATGTCTGCCGGGGCGGAACCGTCAGGACAATGTCTGCCGGGGCGGAACCGTCAGGACAATGTCTACCGGGGCTGAACCGTCAGGAGACAATGTCTGCCGCAGCAGCGGGGTCAAGACAATGTCTGCCGGGGCGGAACCGTCAGGACAGTGTCTGCCGGGGCGGAACCGTCAGGACAATGTCTGCCGGGGCGGAACCGTCAGGACAATGTCTACCGGGGCTGAACCGTCAGGAGACAATGTCTGCCGGCAGCAGCGGGGTCAAGACAATGTCTGCCGGGGCGGAACCGTCAGGACAGTGTCTGCCGGGGCGGCACCGTCAGGAGACAATGTCTGCCGGGGCGGAACCGTCAGGACAATGTCTACCGGGGCGGAACCGTCAGGACAATGTCTACCGGGGCTGAACCGTCAGGAGACAAAGTCTGCCGCAGCAGCGGGGTCAGGAGACAATGTTTGCCGGGGCGGAACCGTCAGGAGACAGCTCCCGCCGCAGCAGTGTGGTCACGATGCCACAGTCCGGCCACATTCCAGATCAAGGTGGTCGAAAAAAACGTCTGCCGGAGCGCCCCAAACGGGACAAAGTAAAGGCACACAATTTTCGCAGAGCGCTTCGCACAAGCTATATGTCTAGACATAGAAAATAAAGAGGAAGCCTGCAGTCAGTGCAGCAAAAATTCAAGCCGACGCCCGGCTGCGTGTCATCACCTGGATCCGGGTCTGCATGGCGTTGAGGACGGCGTCCAAGGTCTCGGTCCCGGTGGCCTGGGAGAGCAGGTCCTCGTAGTGCTGGCTCACCTGGTCCGCAATCTCAGCGTCCAGCAGCGCTATACCTGCGCAGCACCCGGGGCACAGCAGCGCATCAACAAATACGGCCGTCACTCCTACAGCACTACTCCTAGACACAGCCGCGCGACCAACAAGCACGCCCATCATTCCTACAGCACAACTCCTAGCAGAGGTCAACTCTTCAGCGGTATTTGAATTAGATGGACTCACAAGCCTGCAAATTACATGTCAAAATCGCAGTGAAGGGCACCTGTAGCAGTAAAGGGCTTCACTGTCCAGTCAGGCGCGGATCGGGGGCAACTCACCCCAGTGGTAGTCAACTTTGGCTCTCTGACTACATTGGGCGAGTCAAAAACAATTGACCTATTTTTAAATTCACCTGAGCTTGAGTGACCACTTAATCCTACAAGTTCACTACGTCAGATTTATGTAATTATACTGAATGAACAGTCGGTCCCTCAATTCAACTCTGACTCACATATCTTTGGTTCTATTGCAAGATTTTCTATATTTGACTATACAAAGCTGTCGAAGAATACTTCCCAAGTGAGTAAATACCCTTCAACATATATAACCTAAAGTACTCACTTTTGACAATCCCAGTTGCATAGGAAAACCAGAGTTAACTATCATTTACGGTGTGCCAGCCTTAAGTGGCACATAATCCCAACGGATATTAAATAGAGAACCATGTCCTCCGTCAGATGTTAGTTTCAAATACCGCAGAAAGTAAATCCTGATGATCCAAGGTATCAAAAAAGTAAGCTTAGCATATGTTATTTAGGTCATGCCTATGGCTTAAAGTAGCAAAGTAAGGCCTCACATAATTTCATCCTGGTAGCTAAAATTTAGGGTCAAACATTACCGGCTGTTCACTTTACCGGCTTTGGACATCAGCCAATCGTGATAAGTGTTTAGCACACGTTCCAAGCCTGCTCCCATTTGATTTAGCTACGTGAGCGCCACCTGGCGGGCGAGGCAATAGTATTGCCATATATCTGCGATGGACAGAGACACTGCAGCGGTAAGGGAAGTGACTGGAACACGATTTGTACTGGCTGTGCAATCTCCCGGTCGTTTTTAGCGTGAGACAATGCGATGATGTGCCGGCAGTCGCCAGCTCGTCTAGTCTGCAGGGAACGGTCGACCGCCAGGGGCCGCCAGCATGAGCGGAAGCCAAGAGTTGGCAGCCGTCCAGAGTTCGTTAGATAATTAGTGTATTAGATACACTTGCGATAACCAACTCACGGTTAACGGAGGCGTGACAGACCAAATACTTAGCAAAGCACGCTGCTGCTAAAAAATATAAAAAAAACAAGAAAAAACAAGAGGGGGCTCAAGTTTAACAAAGAACAAGTTTCTATACAGTTAACATCCACATTTACACCTTGAAGCGCCAATGACTATGTCGCAATATATACACACAAAAGAATGCAGGGTTTTTGGTAAGGGGGGGGGCACTTTATCGGGAGTAGAGACTTTTTAGACCAGAGGGGAAGCCAACTGTTACCGCACGACCTAGGGATTCAGGGGAGGTCGCGGCGCAGCTTGACAACAACACTTTCCGGGACACCGCGAGCGAAGCGGCACCAGGGACCCGGGGCCGGACACGGCTAACGAGGAGTACAACCTTCCGAGATCCGGCGGCGGACCCAGTCGGAATGGAGGAGCCCCCAGTCACAGCCGACCAACCGGCGGCGAGACGTCGACTCCATACACGCAGCGGCGGCCACGCGGGCGCCACCCAGCGGCGAAGCGGGCGCCATCCAGCGGCAAAGCGAGCGCAACACAGCGGCAAAGCGAGCGCAACACAGCGGCGAGGCAGGTGCTATCCCACACTAATGCGAACTTATACCCAGCGACGGCGGAGCGAGTTTAATTTGCGGCCACGATATTACTTCGCCCAGGAAAACCCACAAGAGGACCCCGGCGCGTCACCGCAAGGGAAGTTTTCCAGGAATTACCTTTGGTAATGTGAACCAGCTGCTCAGACAAAGCTGCTGATTGGAGAAGAGAGCTGGCCTCCTGGTTTGCATCGAAGTCCTCCGTAAGGAACTTGCTGAATGCCCCTGCATGCATCAAGAGACCATCAACACATCAATATCTGTGGAATCATTAAAATGTCAACTGCTATGAGTTCTGCAACAAACTTACAACTGATGTTCACAAAACATAAACATATTTAGGCATACATATAACTTTTAATGCATTTTCTTACCATCCTCCTTTAGAGTTTTCAAGATCGGAGGCTCCTCCATAGCGGTGACTTGACTCATTGAAGGACCTGCTTCAAGTATTTCACATGTGCGGCTTGAAACTGAAGATAAAGAGCTTTGTATAATATCTGAAAACAACATTCACATTGCTTACTTTCCTCAAAATGGCATTCCAGAGCTTGGAAAGCCTTACATAAGACTTATATATATATATATATATATATATATATATATATATATATATATATATATGCTACACTGTTGGTTAAACACCCGAGCGTAATTCGCTTTTATAATCTGCTTTTCCGTCTTCTCTAGTTCTCTTATTATTAGACCATTATTATGTATTTGATATCTATACAGAATTCAGCTGAAACAAACATAAAGACACTTTATTTTAGGATCAGCATCTCAGCATTTAAACAACAAATTCTGTCAAAATCGCCCACTTCCTGCTGGCCGTGGTAGGAGACGACGTCTCAGGTAGCGCTGGTGTCTATTTGGGTCACCTGCCTGCACAGGTCTGTGTGCAGGTAGAAGAATATGTAACCATCGTGCTGGTTTCCGTTGCACAGCACGTGCTCCTCCGAGGCGCAGGTAACACAGCAATCGTCGTAGTGGAACCAGCGCTGCCTACCCAGGCTGTAGACATCTGCCACGTAGTGTCCCGCCTGGGTGGTAACGCCGTGGTGGCTGACTAAACCCACCAGCCGGTAGCTCTGGGGGTCGCTGTTTGATCCTCAGCCGCTGAGCCGTCGTCCTCCGTGCACAGCTGGGACAGCTGTACCTGTTCGGCGGCGATGTCGGCAGGCTCGCCCTTCTCTTGTGAGCGTCGGACTGTCTCCTGCAGCTGACTCTCCTCGTCTCCAACAGCGCGCGTGGGCCACTCTCCTGGGCTCCGTCCTGCTCTGCCAGTGTCTCCAAATCGGCGTCAGACACGTGCGGGGGTCCAAACGGCCGCAGCGCCGCCTGTCGCTCCGGCTCATCCCAGTTCACAGGCGGGCACAGCGAGCCGTACCTGGTGGCGTCCCTAGCCGGGGGACGATCGGCGTCCTCCGCCGCGTACTCCTACAGCGTCACAAACTTCGATATCTTTACGTTGGTGCGGATCTTCTTTGACTCCTTTCCAATAAACATGTGACGATTCAGCTGTATAATCAGCGTCCTGGGAAATTCGGAGATCTAGGTGGTTACGCTGAACTCGTTGTGTTGACACTTTTCTCAATTCAGCTCGCGTCGGTTGGGTCGCATCGAGAGGTGCAGGGCGTCCTGTAAGGTGGGTCGAGGCACCAGGGCGCCTCTGCCCTGGTGCCGCGGTACGTTAACGAGCCAGCTTATGTTGTCCTGTCGCCTCAGCACCGATTCCTGACAATTTGTGCACATGTAGCTCTCGACGGTTTGGTACTGGAAGCTGTCTCTAACTGGGTTGGTGGAAGTGCCGGACGGGTCGGCCGGCTGCTTGGGAAAGACCGGTTGGCTGCCGTCCACCTCCTCCTTGATAGTGTCCAGTAGCCTGAGCAAGAACTCGTTAGCATCCTGCATCTCAGTGCCGTGGAACGCCGGGTCTATCCGAGCGAACACGTGCCGCAGGTCGTTGAGTTGGCTGGAGACGGAGGTGCCGCACGTGCTCTGACGCAGCTCCATAAGGTGGGCGACGGCACGCATGGTGCGGCATCTTTCGGCGTCCAGAGCCGGCCCCAGCGCCACCATCTCACTCAGGAAAGGCCGCAGTCCCAGCAGCGACTGCAGCGTGGCGTTCTGGTAGCACGAGTTGCATAAGTTGGGCAGACCGATGAGGAGCGGGTCCGGGCTGTGCCTGTGCTGGTCGCGATTACTCGCAGGCACCAGTTCCAGGATCGGTGCCTGCGCCTGAGCACCGTTCAGCAGCAGGGCCCACCCCGCCTGTGTTCCACGGCGATGCCGAGGGCCGGACCGACGTGTCACGGTCCCTCTCTAATTATTCTTTCGTTTTCTGCGAAAGGTTGATGAATAAGAGATCCGAATGCGGCGTTATTTGACCTGTTTCGATCGCACGGCAATCATCTTCAGAAACCACTATATATATATATATATATATATATATATATATATATATATATATATATATATATATATATATATATATAAAACACTTTAACATTCGCATATATCGTTCGGAATTGTTCTAAAATTAATAAAAGTAGGGGACTTGAATTATGCGTTCACTTTAAAGATGCAAACTATCGAGGGACACTTTCGTGAAAACTACCTTTTCATACTACATACGGCTTAATTATTGAGTGAGTTTTACTGGAATGTAAAAAGTAAAAGGATCATAAGTGTCATACATATGTTCATGCACATCTGGCCGTGGGGGCTCATAAACACCGTTTCAGTTGTACATGCATACAACTGAAACGGAAGCTATGGAAACGGAACGGAAACGGAAGCTACGGAAGCTATCTTAGAAGCTATGTAGGTATCTTATAAGATAGAGCAAAACAACTTGAACTATATGAATTCTCGCAGAAAGCTGAATCGAATGATATATAATTTGACCTTGTTAGGTCAAATCAAGGATTTGACTTGATCGGAGGTCAGGTCAAGGTCAAATTAGATAAAATGCATATCATTAGAACCGCAAAGACAAGGCGAATCTAATGCAGCTAAAATAAACGCTTTATCACCATCGGTTACAGTTATCATTGAAATCATTTTTCCCATGTATTTCCAATGGAGAGGTCATGGCTCGTATCTGACCTTAGGTCATTGATATAAAAAATACCGGAAAATATTTTAGAGAACTCAGTGGGTCCATCATGTGATATGAGTTTCAATCGGATAAGTTCACCCTGTACCGACTTATGCTATCTTAAACATTTTTTTAGGTCATGTCACTTGACCTGTACTGGTGACCTGACCTGAGATGACCTAACCTTAAAATTTTCGCAGAAGTTGTAAAAATGATGAGAGAAAAGGCATGCCAAGTATGGCGGCACTACGCACTGCGGTTTTTATGCTATCTGCGAAAAACCCGAGGGGGCGGGTACCCGCCCCGTCAATGCACATGTTAATATAAAATGTATATTTCATGGTATGGTATATCAAATGGTAAATAAAATCCATGTGAGGAGCACACTTTGAGATCATTGTTGATCAGGTTTTACAAATCTACTCTTATAGATTCAAGAATTATATACTTATGAACAACATGTGGGGCACAATATAAACAATGGCAAAGTATACACATACAAGTATACCTGTATGTGACATGCTCTATATATAACATGAGTGTTATATGTTTTATGGTATAGCTTTTTTAAATAGTCACCTCCATTATTCTAAACAATTAGTATTATTAACATATCTTAATAAATCTTCCCTCCCCATCCTGTCTACCTTTTTTAGCAATCCCTGAATAAGACTCATTGGGTAGCCCCTGTGATGCAGCCAGTACTTCAATTTAACCTTGATTCAAATCACTACCATAGTAGTTATAACACAATAACACTGCTCGGAAGTAGAACTATACAATAACTTCATGTTATTCCAGTCTGCAAAGTATGGGAGCAGGCCAGACAAGTCACACCAGCCATCCAAAACTATCGCACCACCAGCCTAAAATAATTCACACCAATCTACCCATACCAGGGAGAAAAACGCACACATTCCTACCCACACGATGCAATGCTACCTCTCTTATTAGTTAGTTAATGACTTTTTATAAGGCCCCTCCTGTGTCTTCATAACTATTCAGCCATTTTTTTGGTTTTCAGTGTCACCTTCCTCGCACCAGTCTTGCAAATTCGCGGCAGGTTGGATAAAATTCGCACCACTTGCTCCTGTCTCCAAGGGCCTTCACACCGACGAGATCTCGTCCAAAATGCCATACTTGGCACACTGGATGTTATTTAATGGCTAGTAATGCTGAACTGTCTCATTACCAATTTTTTGCATCATTTGCAGGAAAACTGCACTCATAGAGAGTCAGGGACACCCAGCCATATGGCTGATCATTCCAAATTTCAGATGATAATTCACACAATCATATTAGCTCCCCAATGGCCACTTGCCTGGCAGCACAAGTTTTACCAAAAATTATGCTAATACATTTTTGAAATGATAATTTGCTTTTCTTTTAGTGCTTTGCATTACTTTCCTGAAAAAATATCTCAAAGATTATGATTCTTGTTTTGTTGAACTATTGTATTTTTTTTTTTTTTTTTTTTTTTTTTTTATATATAAAAATATATATATAATTGTAATATATACCATTTGTAAGTATTTTCCAGTGGAATGAGATTGTTAACTTTGAACAAATATATATTGTAAAATTCAAAGTTGGATATATCAATACAATGTAGAACTCCTTCCCAAATTTCATGTAGAATGTCAATCAACCAGGGGCGAACGCAGACCCGAGTTTTGGGGGCCAAACCCATGTCTGCCTCTTCCTGGGGGAAGGGGGAGACATGAAATTTGGGTGCTCAAAAGATCTTGTATATGCTACCTCTCCAAGTACATGAATCCTCTCCTGGGGAGGGGGAATTGAATATTTAATTTCTTAATGGATCTAGTGTAAACCTTTTTCAAAAATTTATCCTACCTTTGCCAGTTGAAAGTATGGCGCAGGCGATGAGTCGCCCGCCATCTAAAATTCTCGACCACCAGCCTCCAAATTGTCATCTGCCACATACCACGGAAAATGCTTCTACCCTCAATGAATGCTATATCATTGTGTTAGTTAGGACTTTTTATAGGCCCTTGTGTCTTAATAGTATTGTATTATTTGTTTGTTTAGTGTCACTAACCTCAAATTAGGTTGATAAAATTGCACCACTGGTCCTGTCCGCACTCAAATCTAAAATGCAACGCGTGCCTTTGGGGGAGTCCAAAGATAGTTTGGAGCACTTTTGGGTGGCTGTGGCCAGAATGGTCCCCTAGTGACAGCCAATGTAATCAATCAAGCAGAAGACTTCCAGCTTTATATTTTGGCAGCCTGAAAAATGGCAGAGCTTCCAGTTTTGGACACTTGTGTTTCCAAATTTGAAACAAGCATTTCAAAGCATGGGTCATTGTTGTTATGCCTTCTAGAGAACATTCACAATTTTTATTGGTTTGTATGTGTATAGAATACAGACCAATATTACTCATATCAATATGGTTAAAGGTTAAACTTTAACGGAGCACCATTAAAAAACCTTATTTCACTGCAGTATATCACTTGGTACAAATTACCCGCATAACACAAATTACCGAAAAATCATCCCCACAACTATTAATGCAGCAACAGTAGCCTCTAAAGGAAACCATTTAGCAGAAATCCGCGCTCATTCTGCAAGATAGATGAAAGCTCTCTGCGCTTCTGTTTACAACATTGGTCAGACCACACTTAGAGTATGGCAACCTGCTGTGGGGCCCCTTCAATCGAGCAGACCAAAAGAAACTGGAGCGGGTACAGAGACGGGCCACTAAAATGTTCCCAAATCTGAAACACAAACCATATGAGGAACACCTAGGGGCCCTGAACATGCCGTCACTCTACTACAGACGCAGGCACGGCGAAATGGTACGTGTATATCAAATACTCAACTCTGGAATGAATCTTGACCCCGACAAGTTCTTCACGCACGATAGCAGCACCTGCACCAGAGGCCACCCTTTCAAACTACTGAAACCCAGAGCCGTGTCCCGGTCCGGAGAAATGCTTTTGGTGTCCGGGTGGTAAATGAGTGGAATGGTCTGCCTACAGATGTAGTTTCGCACCGTCTGTCAGCACGTTTAAGGCACGACTGACGCACACTGGTCTGCATCCCACTACACCAGTCCAAATACTGACTAACTGCTTGTCTTCCTGTAACAGAGCTCGTTATGATCGGTCCTCATAGGCCTTAAATGGCCTCAGTTGCTGATGACCATAAGGTATAAGGTATAATGGATAATGTCCAGGGCAGTTGAATAAGAGAATAATGTCCACCAATGTAGTCGGATGAAAGTATGTATTCCAAGTATTCATAAAAAATTTACCTCAGCCCTAAAGACGCTAAAGTTAAGATACTTTTTCCTAAAACAGTTTTGTCACAACAGTGCAGGTCTCGGCACCAAGATAAAAGAGTAATATAAAGCTAAATCATTTTTTTGAACATTTAATAGACATCCACCTCGTTGAAATTCCCCAGGCTCACCAAAATTATCGCGCATAGTGAAAAACGGGGAAAGGAGGGGAACGCAAAAGAAAACAAAAGGGTAAAAGAACAATACTCAATAATTTTGATGTGTAGTAAACCTTGATTGAGGTTTACTATTGAGTATTTGACCCTGGTTGACTAACTGTGATGAGGATTCCGATGCAGGGTAATAGAGGATTCGGATGAGTGGAGTGAGTCAAACTAATCTGTCGAATTATATTCGTCAGCACCTTGTTGGGAAGCGAGATTCAAAGGAAAAAGGATTTTTAATGCGCACATTAAGCGACGGGGGTCTAAGACTCATTTACTTTGACGGGGGAGGCGGGTACACGCCCCCAAAGATATCGAGAAGCATGCTAGATAGCGAGAAACGAATTATCGGCGTTGGATAGGTAATCCGGACATCTACGGAAAGCGCTTGAAATTTTTTGTCAGGTCACATTTAACACGCGTATTGACGGCGGCGAGTACCCGTCAATACGCGTACCCGGAGATACAATAACAACGCGGCGCTTAGCGCCGCCGTACCTCGTGTGCCTTTTTTCACCAGCTTACCCGCGCCCCGGTGGGCCTCCGACACACCTTCACCCTATCGGGGGTGTTTGAACACCCCCTCGAACTCGGCTCCCATGTGGGATAGCGAAAAATGCGAAAGATGATGGATAGCTCGTACAAATTCACAAAGGAACTATATCGTCACTTATTGGCTCAGGTCAATATTGAGGTCATGACGTGTCAAAGAAAGTGGGATTTTGAGTAGGCATTGTTTTTTTGGCTCTAGCGTCTGACAGAGTTGAGTTAGAATCATTTTCTAGGCACTATTTGCTTCCTCTCGTCACGGCAAATCGAATGCTGTATAATACGACCATACTAAGCCAAGACACAAAAATGAACTGACCTCAGGTCAGGTCAAGGTCACTTTTTAACCTAGCATAGCCAATATGCATATCAATAGACTTGCAATAGAAATATGAGCGCAACGATATTAAAATAAAACATTTATTATCATTTGATGCCAAGTTTTTGACCTAGGTCTGAAAACTGCTTTAACACGCGCCCCGCTGGGGGCGAAATTCGCCCCCTCCTGGTTTTCCCCAGATAACGCAAAAACGAAGAGACACAGAACAACACAACTTACAGTTCCTTATCCCTGATTGATTTTACACATCTGACCAAATTTTTGAGTTAAGGTCATGTCAAGTCAAGGAGCTATTTAAGGTCGAGTGACCCGACCTCAAAATCTAAAATCACGAGTTTGAGAGAGAAGAACGTACAGAGAGAAACGTCTGGGAGAGAAACGTACACTGCTCTGTGGTAAGCCTATGGAGCCTTCTTTGACCTATCCTGACCTCAATATTGACCTGACATAAAAATTATTCGTATAAAATCTCTTCGTCTTGTCAAGAGCTTTCGAACGCCACCCATAATTTTCCTTTAGCTTTCGTGGGGAACGAGATACGGAGGGGGGCCAAAAACGCCCCCAGCAGGGCGCGTCATGCAAGGGACCCCAGCGGGGCGTGTGTTAAAGGAAATTTGTAGATCAGAAAAAGACATTCAATAATTTGGTTCCAGTAGCGGATCCGAGCGGGGAGGGCTAGGGTGCTCAAGCCCCCCAGAAATGTTAAAGTTCCAATAGTTAATACATAGGCGAGGGGCTGTCCCATATACTGCCGGTTGAGGCTTGCGCCCCTTAGCCCCCCTCCCGCCGAAATTAACTCCTGGATCCGGATCTGTCCGCCACTGTCTGGTCCTCAAACAAATGAAATTAAGTGTTTGAAATAAGAAGTACCGCTCTTTTGAAAATGTTTATCTCATGCTTTTTACATGATCATAAATGTGAACGTGCATAATGTTCCTTAAATCAACCACATTGTGTATCAGTAATATATATATATATATATATATATATATGTATGTATGTATGTATGTATAACCATTTTTGTGGAAGGACTTTGTCGTTAGGAGTCATCGTCGACAAGAGTCTCATGAATCGGAAGACACAACGCCAGCGTCTGGTTACATCTGGAACAGGCACAGGCGCCCCATCCAAATGCGGCCTCTCCCGATAAAGGTCAGGCTGTCAGCGGTGGTGATCGAGGCCGTGCGTGCGGCCGTGTGTTTGCGTTTGTGGCTACCTCTGTGACTGCGCGACAGCGGCTGGGTGCGTGTGAACGCGTCGTCTCGGGTCACCGAGGCCTGCCTGCGGGCGGCGGCGCCGCACCTTCGCCGCCGCTCCATCACCCACCGCCTTCGGCCCGGTGGCGCGCGACAGATTCGCGCCATTGTTTCCCGGGTGGCGCGTGAGATATCGGCCGGTAATGGGCTGCTAATAGATGCGGCGGCGGACCCCTCTTGATGAATCGGGCCCATTATGCGGGTCCAGGGACGCGAGTGCCGCCTGAGGCAGAGTGACAGGGGTCAGCAATACCAATGCTATCAGTAGAAGCGCGTGACATGCCTGTCTGCACTTGAAACCGCGCAGTCTGGCGAACAAACGTTTGGTGAGGGAAAGTTTCATTCTGCAGCATATATTGACCAGGAGAGGTAGAAGGTGGCAAATGACCTCATGAGCTTTCACTGTTATTTTTTGGTTAAACAGCTGTCAGAATAAGATCTGAGAGGCTAAGATCTTACGCATTTTGTATCGTGTTTTATGTCAATGAAATATGTAGGTATTTTTCTTAGTACCTAGTAACTTTCTCCTACTACTCCATGTTTTTCTCCTTAGGAATGTTTACTGGACATATAGGTATTCGTTGGCAGCTAATATATTCGACTGAAAAACGACAAAAACGACCTGATTGAGCGCTCAAATATTTGTAGACCAGGCGGGGCATTTTTTAAGGAAGTCAGTGGGGGGCATTTCTTTTGCTGGCCATTATAGTGTCTTCAAGGAGTCAAGACACCATTTTGAGGGGGTTTAATAAAACTTAGTCACGTTAGTGTTAAAAAAATGTTTATAATTTTTTAGTAATTCCAAGTTTAGAGATTATAGATGCTGCCCACTGCTGCCAGGTTTTTTTCAGCGGAAAAGGTCAAACCGAGTTAGAAAAAGGGCCAAGGAGGGGCAAAATTTTATTTCCGCTAAAATAGCCAAATAAACACCACAAAAGCCACATTTGAGGCTAAAACGACCCCTAGCGGTAGTCATAAATCCCAAGAAAAGGCGACTTGTATCATTGTTTAAAACTAATTGTTGACAATTCGATATTGACTTGACGCAATATTTTTAGCACACTACCCATCAAATAGGAAGCCAGGGGTGCCCTTCCAACCCTGCATGGCCATCGAATGATTTTATCCACATAACCAGAACATTTTTTGCGATCATCAGTCACCCTCCCCCTCCCCTACTTTTGGACCAACAATTTCCTGATCTCAGTCAAAATGGGAGTAAACCGGAAATTTCTATAACCAGCCGCTGCGGAAGGCAACGAGGAGCCCAAATTCGAAAAGTTTTTGGTACTAACGCGGAAAGTTTGCTGTCAGCATCAGGTTGAAGTTTGGCTGGCCCCCTCACTTCTTTGCCGGTGGTGACGCTTATGTATGCTACCACCACAATAATAAATAAACAGGCTAAGCACTTTATACCGCCACACCAGCAACCAGTCTTCCTCACGTTGACTACACCGTGTCCCGTCTAATCCACGAACGAGCTCTTAGCGCTGACAACTGACTGCGCGTGAAATGAGAGCAACATGCAATGTCACGGTACTGGCTGGGATGTGGGCTTCCCGTCGGATAGAACAGGATGTTTGATTGGTTGTAGGCCACCGTTGTGATTAGTTGATGCTGAGGCTGCTTTGCCGGGATTTCCCGTAACTACGCACTTTGTTTCATCTTCGCACGATGGAGTAGACAGCCACGGGTGGAAATTTTTCAACACAATTCTTGTGGATTGCCAATTTGGGACCAGAAATAGAACAAAGTTATAATTATCGGGTGGTGTTCTGTCTTATTTTCGTTAAGAGAGTCTGCATTTAGTCAATTTTAAGTCATCTGTCTATTTCACTGGGGGGCCAATTTCCGGGCACTGGGGGGGCATTTCGGCCGACTGGGGGGACAAATGGCCCCCCCAGTTAATATGTTAAAAATGGCCTGAGACCAGTTCATCGAATCTTAATAAGGACAATTATATGTCAGTATGCATATTGTAGCATCATAAAGTTCTTGTGGATTGCCTAGTTAGTGGATGGCCAGTCCCAGGTTCAAGTTCCGGCATGGAGCCTCTAAATAAGTCGATCTGGTCCTCCAATTCCCCTCCCCCAACAGGGTGAGAGTTGGAGATGCTGCATGACCTTGGTAGTTAGTGCGTCGTTAAACCCCAACAATTATATCAAGACTAAAGTCATGACTCGCCATCTTGCACTTCGTTGGTAGGGATTGCTGGGATCGAGCCCCCTTATTCCCACCTTATACAAAACTCTTCCTAGGCACAGAAAACCCTGTTATATAAAAAGAAAGTCGGCTAAAAAAACAAACAGATCAAACCGCAAAAAACAGGACTTAAGCTATAAAAAAACAAAAATCTAAGAGCCGCCTGAAATGTGCACACAAAATCCTACGCATAGTCATTCACAAAAAGCGAGCCTCTTGCCTTCGAGCACGGCTTGACTGACCTGCCAAAAATCTGCATCGCGGAATGTCTCTATAGAAATGTACTGCACGGTTTGGGGATCCCTGTAAACATGCCAAATTCGGCAGTGCTTAATCTGCCGTGCGGTGCTCAAAATATTACTCTTCGTAACTGTTATGGAAATGGGTTCTGTCACATTCTTTTGCTCCTCTGGTGTTTGCTTTCACACTTTCATTGACATTTGATGAGAAAACACAGGATTGCTGAGACGGGGAGATGGTGGATTGCACCATAACCACATCCGGTCGGCAGTAAAACGCCAAACCCTGCCAGCAGCAGTGACGGATCTAGGATTTCGTTAAGGGGGGGGCCAGGCTCGGAGGGCGCCGAACATGGGGGCGCCGAACCTGAGGGGCGCCAATTTCAGTGGCGGATCTAGCCGGTCGGTTTGGGAGGAGCAAACCAAAGTCGAAAAGCAAAAAAAAAACGTCACGCAGTAAAAGCTGCACTACCAATATCACTTGCCCGTAGAATTTTGGGTATTTGAGGCGAAAAGCCAAAAAAAAACTTCACGGGGTGAAAAATATGGGCTCGAGATACTTCTTCCTATCCAAGGCTGGCTATACTATGACTTGCTATACTATGGAGGTCTGGCTATACTATAACTGAGAATTATTGATATTTACTCCATGATTCTGATGAAGGGCTGTGCCCGAATATATAATCTTCAGTGTTTTTTACATTTCCGGATTCGAGGGGACAGGCCAGGGAACATCTTATCGACTTATGTTCTGTTTGAAGTTGAGAGTTGGAACACCAAAATCTTGCTTATAAACTAAGAAGGAGTAGGGGAAAAAGGAGGTCGATCGCTTTGGGGGCGAAAACGCAGTTTTGCCCCGAGCTTTTTCGTTTGGGGAATGCCTTTTTCCCCTCCCCCTTGGATCCGCCACTGGCCAATTTAACACCCAAAAGGCGGCCAGTGTCAATGAAGAACGCGTTTAAAAAAGGATTTGTAAATGCTTATTTTCATGAAAGCTTCCTCTCAGTGAGGACATGTTTACGTTTACCATCAAGCATATTTCGGGCCAGCTAACGACTGGTACCGTGGTAGAAAATGCTGAAAGCACCCACTGACACTAACTGAAGCACGATGAGCAAATAATACAGTTATATTCGGTCATGGTAAAAACTGAGGTGTCGTATCCATCACCTCCACTTATCACAGTTGTCCTGGCTAACGGCTCAATACTGAAATACCCGATTGACGCTAACCTGAGCCTCATAGGCCGCAGAACCTCTGCGGGCCTGGGCCCCTGAGTTTTCGGTGACTTCGATGAGTTTATATCGAGTCCCCTCAGCTGATCTGGGACCGCTTTAGTTAACCAGGCTCTCACACTGAACTTGAAACCTATATGTCGCCGCTGAAGCCAGCTTTTTGGGCCCTTTTATTGATATAGGGCCCCCTCAACCGGTCCTGGGCCCTCTGAGCTAAAAACTGGAGCTCTGAGCTCTGAGCCCCAAGCTGGATTAGTGTCCCTTAAGCTGGTCAGGGTCCCCTGGGTTGGTATTGTTTTCGTTTAACTGATATAGATCCCTTCAGCTTGTTTGGGGCCCGTTGTGCGTATCTGGGCACTAGTTCGTCGAGGCACCCAGCTAGTCTGGCCCTATTAGTTTTATGGGCCTCCTGAGCTTCTGCAGGTTTCCCTCAGAGTGTCTGGGCCCCATGAGTTGAAAATTGGACCCCTGGGTTAGTTTTGGGTTCCTGAACATATCTAGAAACCTTTAAATAGGTAGGCACCCCACGCTGGTCTTGAGAATCCTGTGTTGGCGCTGAGGTCAAATGAGCTCGTCGGGGGCCCTTATCTGGGGCCCCCTTAACTGGCACGGACCCCTCAGCTGATTTTGGAGACCCAAATCCCTCCTACCGGATTCCACCCACGCCAGATTTCCTGACTCCCTGAGGGCCCCTGGGGGCCATTGGGGATTTTTCCCGCAATCAGCGCTAGGGCCCCTCCCCCGAGACAAAGCTTACAACATGTCTCTGTGTATATACTCTAGCATCTGCCAGAGTTGAGCTAGAATCATTTTTAGGCACACTTCGCTTCCTCTCGTTACGGCGAATCATCAAATAATGCATAATATGACTATACTAGGTCAAAACAAAAATGACCTGACCTAAGGCTAGGTCAAGGTCACCATCTAGCCTAGCATAGTCAGTATGCATATGAATCAACTCACAATAGCAATAAAAATGGTATCAAAATACGGGTTTTATCAATATTTCCTGCAACGCAATTAACCCGTCTTAAAACCTGCTTAGGAAGCCCCAGATGAACTCTCAGAGGTAACATGTCTAAACTTGCAACATGAACCGATAAAGAGGCCTAAGATACCATGATTTGGGGAATCCGAAGGTATTCCAAGCGGCGTCTGCAGACATAGAGCAATTTTTTGGCAAATTTCCGTTTTACCCCATGCATTTTCAATGGAGAGGTCATGATTCGTACCTGTCCCTAGGCCATCGATGGGAAAAATCCCGCAATAAATGTATTAGTACTTTTTGGGCCCATCATATGGTACAAGTTTGAATTCGATAGATTCACCCTTTTCTTACTTACGCCAACTTAAACATTTTTTGGGGTGACGTTTCTTGACCTGCACTGGTGACCTGACCTGAGATGACGCAACCTTAAATTTTGAGGGAAAGTTGCGGAATTTATCAATGATAAGGTGTGACAAGTACTGTGTCGCTTCGCGCCGACGTTTTTTTCGTGCCACTGGGAGACCTCGAGGGGGTGTTGAAGCACCCCCCCCAACGGGCCGGAACGGGGCTCGAATACTCTAGAACAGGGCTGAGGCCAAAAGGGAAGTCTCTAAACAATGTCTGCAATTTTTGGGGTCAAGGTCCTTCAAGGTCATTGACCTCTTACGGCACAACTCAACATATTATGCCTAATTTACGCTATAACTAGCGCTGTGCCCAAGCTTACCAATGACCTTTGATCAAGCCTTGATCATCAAGGCCAGTGACCTTTAAAATTGACCTGTAACCTTGATCTAAACACTGAATAACCTGTACTTTGATATAATAGCATACGTTATAATAGGAATCGTAACATTATGCAACGTCATTTAGGGGCTGTCCAGGAGTACCTGTGCTCATCAGGGACACCTATGCTCTCTGGGGGGGGCTTTGCTTCGATGAGGCACCTGTGCCACCCAGGGGCACCTTCGCTCCCCAATGGACGCAACCTGCTATCCAGGGGCATCTTTGCTGTTCCGGGGGTGCCTTTGATACCCAGTGCCCAAGGGGAGCTTTTTCTTATCCAGGTTCACCATGGTATTGAGGGGCGTATTTTTATTCAAGGTAACCTATACTACCCAGTGGCGACTACCATATGCAAGGGGCGCTTAGGCTATCCAGTGTGCGGCAATTTGCTATGCATAGGGCGCCCTTATGCTCTCCATGCACACAGAAAATTTTTTAGTACCCTCTGTACTACTTGAACTCTTTTTTATAACTCAGTAGCCTGGGGCTGCTAAGCTAAGTCTTAATCCGGGAGTGAAATCGGACACACCAAATAAAGTGATTCACCAAAGTACATTTTACAGTGTTAATGTATTTGTCATGTTTTTCACTCTTCAATCGATACTGCATGGACTCCATGGCTATATTAGATTAGAGTACTAACAACATGCAAGCAAGAGGTAAGATAACCGTTATCTTAGATCAGTACCCTGGTGGCTCTTCATCCAGTACCTAATTGGAAAAATGAGAGTTTCCTATCACCAGGTGGTACTACATCTAACATCCAAGTTGGTGTAAGTAACCCCTGATCAAAATTTTGGGTACTTAATCTAGTACCTATTTTGGAAAAGGAGAGTTTTCTAACACCAGGTGGTACTACATGGAGCATTCATTCGATATGTTCAATCCCCTTGGGAATACTTCGGTGTGAAGACAAAAAAATGACGCCAACTTTAGTGCAATAAAGGTGGTAGGTTACCCTCTATTGAGTTCTTTCTTTGACCCAAGCGACTTTTTGCATCTTCCAGCGCCATTTTCCTGCAGTGAGTGGCAGACGGAAGCTCAGCCCGTGGAACATTTGGCAAAAGGTGAGAGTTGGCGTCTGTTTTGTGATTGAACAGGGTTAGGTGCATTAGGTACCAGTTATCTCTTGACATCCTTTGTGTATGGCATCTTCATCATTAGACCAGCCAAATTATAAACGGCGTAATTGTGTATACAAGCACGTCCATGAAACCTAAACTGAAAACATGGTAATGCTTCAAAGATTATGGTTAGGTAATGCATTTGACTGATTTGTCTGCTTCTGGATTGAATGCAAAATCTGAAGCCCACGTAACTTCCATTAATGAGTTTTTAAAGGTCTCCATGGAGAAACCATTTCTAGGTAGGTGCTCGGTAACTATAAATAATGTTGAAACTCCAACAATATTTAAAACTTCCTACGGGGCAGAGATGAGGATTCTATTTCTGTAGGGGCATTCTACAGTCACCCAGCATTTGTTATTTTAAGATCACATGCTTCTATTTGGCTTCCTGATTCTAAGAAGGGCGTGTTTATTTAGAAAACAGTTAATAATACAATACAATTATGTTAAACTGTCAAAGTACCTGTTTTTCTAATTCGAGCACCACCGAATAAAAATTCCTACCCTTGCTTGTAGCTAGAATCATAAGCGTAGGTACATAGGGGAGAGTGGGGAGAGTTGTATCATGGACAAGTTGTATCAGAGCGATTTTTTCCAAAACTATCCAAGAGATAGCGCTACCGACACGACCAGATGATGCGGCAAGCGATCCGCCATCTTTCTTTATACTGCCGTCTGCTTGGCTTGGTGCGTTTCGCGGTGAGTGCAGAAAATGTGTTTTCGGAGTGTCATTCTGTAAAATTTCGTCGTAAGGAAATGTGTGTTTTTGTCATTCAGATGATCACGAATTGGAAGGATCGCTGTAGCAGTGGTAAGGGTAGATTCTAAGGCTTTGTGCATGAGAAGGATTTTCTCGGCTGGCCACTGGTTGTTGAGCACGAGGACGTTTTTTCCAATGTGGGAGGGTGGTACATGTTGTATCAAGGCCAGGTGGGGTATGTTGTAACAGTGATACAACTCACCCCAATGTACATACAGCTCATTAGGGGTGTCGCCACAGATTCGTTTTTTCCAAAAACACTACATTGTCACATCTAGCCACAACGAAAAATTAGGTAAAATATTTTTGATGCAAACAGTGCGGGTCAGGATAAGTGCAAGACGGACCACGCTGATGGAATGAAAGCAAAAGCAAAAATTAAAGTCTAACAAGTCCAGTGGCGAATCTAGGATTTCGTTAGGGGGCAGGCTCTGAGAGGGGGGGCGCCGAACCTGGGGGCGCGGAATCTGAGGGGCGCCAATTTACCACCCAATAGGCGGCCAGTGTCGAAGAAAAAACGCGTTTAAGAAACGTATTTGTAAATGCTTATTTTCATGAAAGCTACCTTCAGTGAAACATGTTCACGTTTACCATCAAACATATTTCGGGCCGGCAAGGTTTCGCCCAGAACGTAATGACTGGTACATTGGTAGAAAAAGCTGGACGCCCCCACTGATGCTAACTGAAGCACCATGAGCAAAGAATACAGCTAACTTCGATCTGAAAACTGAGATGTCGTAACGACCACATCCACATATCATAGTTGTCTTGGCTAACGCTGGGTTCCTACAGAAACCCCGATTGACGCTACAATAAGCGCAATTAACAATGAATACAGTGAGCTTTGTTGAACTTAGTCATGGCGAAAGCTAAGGTGCCGTATCGACCACCTCCACATATCACAGTTGTTTTGACTAACGCTGAGTCCCTACTGAAATCTCCGATTGACGCTAACCTAAGCATCAGGGGCCGCAGAGCCTCTGCGGGCCTGTGCCCCTGAGTTTTTGGTGGCTGCTCTGAGCTGATATTGAGTCCCTTCAATTGATCTGGGACCGCTTTAGATAACCAGGCCCTCACACTGAACTTGAATGTGTCGCCACTGGAGCCTTCTGAGCTTTTCGGGGTCCCTTAATTGGTGTAGGCCCTCCTCAACAGATCCTGGGCCCTCTGAGTTAATTGTTAGCTATCTGAGAGCGAGTTTTCAGGTTGCCCCCTGGGCTGTTCTGGGACCGTGAAAGAGTATTGCACAGGAGCTTACTGGCTTGGCCTTAGATCCTTCGCTGCTTTGGGCCCCCTAAGCTAAAAATAACCCTGTAGGTGAGATTATTGTGGCAGCCATGAGCTGGTCTAGGGCCCGTGATAGGATTTACTTAAGGGGCCTCTAGTTTGATCATAGGGCCCCAAGCTGGATTAGTCTCCCCTGAGCTGGCAAAAGTCCCCCTGGGTTGGTATCGTGTTCGTTTAACTGATATAGACTCCTTCAGCTTGTATGGGGCCCGTTGTGCGTATCTGGGCCCCATGAGCTCGTCGAGACACCCAGCTAGTCTGGCCATCTTAGTTTGTATGGGCCTCCTGAGCTGCTTTGGGCCCCCTCAGCATGTCTAGGCCCCATGAGTTGAAGGTTGGCCCCCTGGGCTAGTTTTGGCCCCTGAGCTTATTTAGGACCCATTTAAATGGGTAGGCACCCCACGCTGCCTATACAGCTCATTAGGGATGTCGCCACAGATTCATTTTTGCCAAAAAAACACTATATCATTACAGGTAGCCACAATGAAAAATTAGGTAAAAATATATTTGCTGCAAAAAGTACGGGCCAGGATAAGTACAACACAGGCCGCGCTGATGGAATGAAAGCAAAAACAAAAATTAAAGTCTAACAAGTCCCGAGAAGTTATGGCCACATCCCCACCCTCGCTTCACAAATTCGAGGGACTGCCCTGCTCGCCCCCCGCCTCCTACTTCCCACGTCCATGCAATTCATCCGTATCCCTGATACAACCCTTCCCGTAACTATTGCGAGATGATTACTTAGTAAGTCCATAACTAATACGTTTAGGCTTTTCAGATTGAACAGTTGCAGATTGAACAGACTTTAGCCCTGGCTTAAGTCTGCTGGTACCTAGTCAAGAATTTGCCCGTTTCGACGCATTGTGTTGGCTTCCTTTTTCCAAACGGGTCACTTTTACACTTGGACGGTTGATGTTTCGTTCGCGCTTTTTGTCGCCATGAATTTCGTACTGTATTGGCCATAGTTAGGTTCGATAAAATGCAAGTTAAGTTTATAATTAAATTTTAAATTCGTTGTAGGTTGTTCCCACGGTCATGATCGGTAGCAGACACAGTCTCCAAAACGTGACACACTGTTACAACTTAACCCACCATGTGATACAACTCACCCAACCGGTGGGGTAAGTTGTATCAAGTGAAAAGGTCCATTCGCCGGGCAGTAGGAGACAAACCAGTAAAGATTAAGAAAAAAATATATCGGCAAAAGGAAGCCAAAGGATGCAGCTACGAGATGGTATTGAAATCACGGGGCCATCCCAAGTAGTTACGAAATTAATGAACCTGGAGTAAAAACTGATACAACCCACCCCACCCTCCCCTACGTCCAAAACATTGGGGATGAAGTTTTATCTTAGAGATATTTATTTTCAATCAACGCTATTTATCTAATAATTAAAAATAGTTAATATTGGGGACATGGCCCCTTTGGGTTTCTCTACTCTTACGACTATAGGTAAACTAGGAAATGCCGCTATGTTATCTTTGTGGCTCTTGGTATTGTTTTAAATTTGGGCACCCCCAATTATTAACCCGCGCCCCGGTGGACCTCCGAATCACCTTCGCCCTGGTGATTATGGGGGTTTATGTTATGGGGGGCAGAGCTGGTCTTGAACTTTTCGTAAGGCCCCAAGAGTTTGTCTAAGGATGCTCTAAAAATTTATTGGTGGCCGCCAGAACTGGTCTGGGGAGCCTTTAAGAGCTTGTCCCGGAGGGGGGGCAGAGTTTATTTCGGAGGGCCAAAGGTTGTTTTGGGAGTCCCCAGATTCGGCCTCGGAGTCCTCCAGAGTTGGTCTCGGGGGCCCCAAGGCTTGATCTCAGGGTCCAAAAGTTTTTCTCGGGCTTGGGGCAAGATTTTTCCTCAAGGGGCCAAACAATTTTTCTCAGGAGGCCCCCGAATTGGTTTCGAGAGGAGGGGGGGCAAAGTGCTTATCTCGAGGGCACCCCAGAGATGGTTCCCGTGTCACAAGGAAAATAATAAAGGGATAACACGTGTTTTTTTAGCTAAATAGACCTTGAAACAAAGCAAAAAATAGGTAAAAACAGCCAATATAAGTCACGTGAAGTCACGTCATACGTTATATTTATTTGTATTGTCTTAAACCACAAATTCTTTCTCTACATGCATGATGTTGTCAGGTCACTAATACGCCGCGGTGCTAAGTTAGTCTTATTTTGCGCCACTATAAGGAACGGTTATAGTGCCACGTGGTGACAAGTGCCGGTGCAAAGGCTAATCTCTAGCAGCAAATAGCCGACTGTTTGCCTTGCGCGCAGGGCCCGGACGTCGAATCATTTGAAGGATGCTCACACAGCATCCTGAGGAAGCGGGAAGATTTAAGGACGGCTGATTGGTTCTGGACAGAATTAACTCTCTTTTAATATCCATCGACAATATGCAAGCTACGAGGTCAGCTCAGCTCAACTGGGGTGTCTTTTTGTAATTTGCAAGATTAAAAATGTCTAGAAAAGACCAGCAGAAACGAATATGAAGCTCATAGTTTTAGAACCAGCTTACTCTCAATTTCAGTGCCATGTATATGTTGTCCCTTGAAACGACAAAGCTGTTCCAGTGAGTCGTGACTGCTTTTTTGTATTGTGCTGGATGATTAAAGCTGTGCAGTGTTACCTTGATCGAATTATCGAATCACCTTAAATATACTTCTTCAAGTACCTCTTTGTTTCACGAAGGAGAGTAGGTATTGGATGGTATTGATTGAGTACATTTTAAGCACTACTTTCAGTGCCCTTCAGACACCTTCGCAGGGTACTAGCGTTAGTACCTAAAATGAAAGTACCCTAGGAGGCCTCATTTTTGGCACGGAACCAAACGGGGGTACTAATTGCAGAATCACCCATTTTGGTGTAACTGCAAAAGGGTACTACGGGAAGTACAACCAGCTGTAACAAAAGAGGCGTAGTAAAAGTACTCATGTTATCTGACGAGTACCAAAAATGTCCGAAAAGCGTTCATAGTATACTGAATTAAGTATCCAGAGAATACTGATTTTTGGCACGAGCAAAGTGTTCCGTGGGGTGTAAATTTTTCTCTGTGTGTGGGCACCTCATTCAGAGGGTGCCTCTGATATTCAGGGGCGTTTTTCCTATCAACAGGGTACCTGTGCCATCTTGGGGCTATTCTTATCAAGGGGCGCTGCTGTTATTCAGGAATACCTACACCACTGTCGAGGGTCACCTTTGCTACCCAGAGGCGCTTTTACTTCTTAGGAAATTTGGCGCCCGTGCTTTAAGGAGTGCTTCGGCATCGATTGATTGCTCTATTATTGGGCTTAGGTGCACGTGAACCTTGAGCTCATGTAGCGCCCATATTGTTGCTAAGGAACGCTTATGCTATCAAAGGGCGCCTTTACTATCCAGGGCCGCTGTTTTATTCAAGGCAGTCTGTTCTATCCACGGGCTTCTGATATTTCGGGGGCGGTGCCTAGGTTATTCAGGAGGCGGTTTTTTCTCCACAGGGGCGCACTATTGCTTTCCAGGGGCGCCGTTACTGCCCAGGGGTGTCTTTCTATCCAGGGGCGCATATGCTGTCTAGGTGTATTTTTCAATCACAGACATGATTGAAATACATGCCCCTACGTTATCCTGGGGTGCTTTTTGTCTCCGGTGAGGCGCTATTTTTCTCTTCCGGGCACCAGTTTATCCAAGGGCACCTATGCTGTCCAGAGAACCTTTGTTATCTAGGGCTGCCTTCGCTGTTAAGGGGCACCTTTGCTACCCAAAGGGAGCATTTTACTTTCCTGGAGTGCTTATTTCCATCTAAAGGGAACATATGCTATCTTGGAGCGCCTTTGCAAACATGGGGCGCACTTTTCTATCCAGGTGCGCCTTTGCACTTGAGGGGTGTCTCTGCAATCCAGGAGGAGCCCAAAATAGATGGAGAATAAGAATTCTGAAATATGGCGCTCGAACACTGAAATAAAGTGCCTAGTTATCAGAAAGAGGCGCTCATCTGCTGAGCGGGGAGGACTGCTGGTTGGTGAGGGCAGCGTTCTCGGAAACGGGCGCACATACTGAAAAAGGCACCTGGTTGCAGCGATGGAGCACTAAGCCTTCAGTTATAGGTTAATGAAATGTGGTTAAAGGCAGTCCATGCTCAAATTGAGCGCTCGAGCCCTGTAACAGAGCGCGCGACTGTCAGACAGGTGTGCCAAACCATAGACAGTAGGGCAGCTGAAGATGGAAAGGGACACCTATGATATCCTGGGGGCGCCTGTACTCTCAGGTGAGGCGCTTGTTTTCTTTCTCAGGCGCCTAGTTTATCCATGGCCGCCTATGCTGTCCAGATCATCTATTTCAAGAAGGGTTAACTTTGCTGTCCAGGGGCGCCTTTGCTATCCGAGGGCGCATATGATATCTGTAGGGCGCTTTATGCAGAGGGCGCCTAGGCTGTCCAAGGGCGCCGTCCTAACCAAAGGCCACCTTTCACTTCCCTGAAGTGCCTATTTCTATGTAAGGAGTGCATATATTATCTAGGAGTGCCCTTGATATACGGAGACGCCTTTTTGTCCAGCGGCGCCTTTGCTCTTGAGGGGCGCTGCTCCAATCCAGGGTAGCTGAAGATGGATAAGGGACATCTGTTATACAGGGGGAGCCTGTACTTTCCAATGGGGCGCTCATTTTCCTTCTCAGGCACCTAGTTTATCTAGGGAGCGCATAGGCTATCCAAAGGCGCCTTTGCTTTCGAAGGGGTGCCTTCATAGGGGCGCCTTTGCTATCCAGGGGCGCCTTTGCTGTCCAAAGCACTTGTGTTATCCAGGGTTGTCTTTGCTGTCCAGTGGCGCCTTTGCTATCTAAAAGTGCATATGATATCCGTCGGCGCTTTATCCAGTGGGCGCCTGGACTATCAAAGGGCACTTTTTCTATCCAAGGGTTGCATTTATTTTCCTGAAGTGCCTATTTCTATCTAAGGGGCTCCTATTCTGTCCAGGGCACCTATGTTTCCCAGATTTGCCTTTGCTGTCCAGGGACGCCTTTGCTATCCAAGGGCACCTTTCTTAACCAAGGGGCGCATTTTGCTTTCCTGGAGCGCCTATTCCTATCTAAGGGGCGCATATGTTATCTAGGAGCGCCTTTGATACCAGGAGGCGGCTTTTTGTCCAGGGGCACCTTTGCTCTTGGGGGGCGCTGCTCCAATGCAGGGCAGCTGAAGGTGGATAAGGGACATCTATGTTATACAGAGGGCGCCTGTACTTCCCAGTGGGGCGCTCGTTTTCCTTCTCGGGCTCCTAGTTTATCCAGGGGGCGTCTAGGCTATCAAAAGGCGGCTTTTCTATCGAAGGGGTGCCTTCCTATGGGCGCCTTTGCGGTCCACGGCACTTGTGTTATCCAGGGTTGTATTTGCTGTCCAGGGGCGCCTTTGCTATCCAAGGGTGCATATGACATCCGTAGGCGCTTTTTCCAGTGGGCGCCTAGGCTATCAAAGGGCGCCTTTTCTACCCAAGGTGAGCATTTTATTTTCCTAAAGCGCCCATTTCTATCTAAGGGGCGCTTATGCTGCCCAGGGCACCTATGTTACCAAGATTTGCCTTTACTGCCCAGGGGCGCCTTTCCTAGCCAAGGGCGCATATAGTATCCGTAGGGCGCTTCATCCAGGGGGCGCCTAGGCTATCTAAAGGCGGTTTTTCTATCGAAGGGGTGCCTTCCTAGGGGCGCCTTTGCTACCCAGGGGCGCCTTTGCTGTCCACAGCACTTAGGGTTGTCTTTGCTGTCCAGGGGCGCCTTTGCTATCCAAGGGTGCATATGACATCCGTAGGGCGCTTTTTCCAGTGGGCGCCTAGGCTATCAAAGGGCGCCTTTTTCTACCCAAGGTGAGCATTTTATTTTCCTAAAGCGCCTACTTCTATCTAAGGGGCGCTTATGCTGTCCGGGGTACCTATGTTACCAAGATTTGCCTTTGCTGCCCAGGGGCGCCTTTCCTAGCCAAGGGCGCATATGATATCCGTAGTTCGCTTCATCCAGGGGGCGCCTAGGCTATCCAAAGGCGGGTTTCTATCGAAGGGGTGCCTTCCTAGGGGCGCCTTTGCTACCCAGGGGCGCCTTTGCTGTCCAGGGGCGCCTTTGCTATCCAAGGGTGCATATGACAAATGACATCCGTAGGGCGCTTTTTCCAGTGGGCGCCTAGGCTATCAAAGGGCGCCTTTTTCTACCGAAGGTGAGCATTTTATTTTCCTAAAGCGCCTATTTCTATCTAAAGGGCGCTTATGTTGTCCAGTTCACCTATGTTACCAAGATTTGCCTTTGCTGCCCAGGGGCGCCTTTCCTAGCCAAGGGCGCATATGGTATCCGTAGGGCGCTTCATCCAGGGGGCGCCTAGGCTACCCAGGGGCGCTTCCTCCAGGGGGCGCCTAGGCTACTCAGGGGTGCATTAGTTCCCCATGGCGCAATATTGCTATCTAGTGGCGCCTTTTCTTTGCCGGGGCGCTTTTGTTAGCTTTCTAAATTTCATCTTCAACATTTTACTGGGGCGCAAAAGACCAGTAAAGGCGTCTAGTGTTTGGGCAGGGGCGCTTTGCCATGGTTTTAAGGAGTATGTGTTCATTCAAGTGGACTAAGTGGTATCTACCACCTTGGCGCACGAAATGGGTACAGGCGCGTCGCTCATATCGGGCGCCTTCGGCGCCCGATATGAGCTGAGCTTTACTGGGGCGCTTCGGAGCTAAGGGGGGCCCGGGCCCCTGGGCCCCCCTTGGATCCGTCACTGGCCAGCAGTGACGTGCGCTTAATCGCGCCTCGTCCTCAGATACTATCTTGATAGGTGCGTCGTGATAGGTGGAAGTGCAACAGTCCCAGTGCTACAATAACATTAGGTCAGCGTGTAAAAGAAACATCGCTGATGATTTCATCTTCTGTGAACAAAACAGAATAACGATGTTTCCCAAGGAATCGCCAATTTATGAAAGTTCCAACCCTAAATAGCGCCGGCAAAGTGTCAAGCCAAGGACAGCTATTGTTCACCAGTTAAGAGAAGAACATGAATGGAGCCTTGCGTAAAATTGGTGCGTTGTCCGTGTTCTGCGTCCTGGCACCTCGCTCTCATCTCGGACAGCCAATGCCCTGCGACAGTTGGTAATCGCACCACAACTTGCTGCCGACAGCGCAGATTCGCCTGACCTTGGCGTGCATCGAGGGCATTCTGTTTGTGTTTGCGACGCTGGCGACGTGCAAGCAGAATCCAAACACGCAGCCTCGCTCCGCGCCCAATTTTTATTATCCCGCTCGGCTGCCGTGTTTTCCGGCGGGAGCGCGCCGCAGTGTCCTTGGCGCCCGCTCCGCTGCTGGCGACGCGCCGTGCTGCTCGCGCCATGGTGACGTTATGGTAATCTGGCCACGCCTCCAGCGCAACACCACTCTGGTTAAAGCGATTTAAACCTGCCTATGTGTTCTTGCTCGTTGTGAATGGGTTGGGTCTAGTAAAGACAAACAAGTGCCCTCGTCAGCATCAGCACCGCGATACAGCAAAATAAACATACCTATTCGATCCGAGAGTGACGACAATTATTGCGCTACTTTATGGGACAGTACCTACCCAAAAGCTTTATACGTTCACATACACAATTACGCTGGGTCTAGTTATATATTAAAAAGGAAAGGGGGGAAAAAATTAAAAAAATTTTGGGAGGGATACTGAATGACTCACGGCATTAAACAAAACCAGGATTTCTAACATTCAAAATTGAAAGACTGCCAATGAGAGCCCAACTGGCCCATAAACCAATTGGTCTCCCACTTGTGACGTTTCTCAAGCGAAAATCCAAGGAGCGAGGGTGAAATGCCTAGGTGATTTTTCTGACATTACGTCTACCTAGAAATGAGCTCAGAGTAGCACTAGCAGCCGAGAAGTAAAACAATTTTAGATTACTAAGATGAATAGGTGGATCCAGAATCTCTCAGTGGAGAAGGCAGTTTTTATCCGGGGAGGAGCAAGAGGTGGAGGCGTGGAAGCACTATTCGGATATGGAGGGGCTTCACTTGGGCCAAGAGCACCAATGCTTAACCAGTTCTGAGGAGTGATCCATCAGAGAGGCGCCAATATTTGCATCGTTTGGAAGCATTGTGTTCAGGGGGCGCTGGTTGAGTCGATAGTAAGAGGGTGGCTGGCGCCCTCCTTGGTCATTGCATCCGCCTGTGTCTGAATGACTGAAAATTGAACACGCGCACTGGAGGGGCCTAGGAGGCCCCCACTTATTTTCCAAGATGGTCAGAGAACCAGTCGTAGCCGAAAAAGGACACTTGGTGACAGTTGAGAGAATTTAATGGCGCGTCGATTGATAATTCTTTTGGAATTCAGCCGAAATTTTTACTTATAGACTATAGGCACCTTATATTAATAGAAGTTTAAGAGGTCAAACCTAATACTATTTATTTTTTAACATATTTAAAGTAAACCTACCTGACACCCGTTTGTCTGGTTAAGATAAACCTTGTTTTGATTGGTTTTAAAATTGTATTTGTATTTAAAAATATTGCTTTTAATTTAAAAGTTTTTTAAGTACGTAATTTAAAGTCAGACTTGCATTTTGAGATCGCCACGATCGCGCGGTCGGACCAGTGCGCTTGCGTTGGAGACTGAGTGGTGACCTCATAACCCCATATAACCGGCATGATATGTCAAGGTCACCTCATATGAAGGTCAAGGTCAAAGGTCATATAAACACTTTCAAGGGCATTTAATCAGTGCTTCCGGTCAAATGGCGTTACCCGGTCTGACATATTTTGTTAGGACGTCACAGTTAAGGTAACGCGATGAAAAGGTCAAGACCAAAGGTCACGTTCAATGGTCATGGGTAAAGGTCAATCCTCATTTCTCGCCAAACAGTTGTTATAGTGCTAGTTATAGAGTGCATGCATACATTATAGAAAGTATGCCATATTGTGACCTAACAGGTCAATGGACTTGAAATATTTTTACCCCAAAACTGGAGGAAAGATTCTTTGCGGCCTTCCCTTTATGACCCTGGTCCGCCTTTAGCTTATTCCCGTCTTTTAGCCGCATAATCACGGCATTTTCTAATAGGTCCCCAACATTACCAAAATTTTCCCTTTATGACCTCGTTTGACCTTGAAGATATTGACCTAGGTCAATGAAATTGGCTAGGATGTAGACCACCATAGCCCTCACCCACCCTCCAACCGGTGTTTTTCTAAGCCTCTTAGTTTCCGAGATCTTAGGGGCCTACGGCCCTCTTCCAGTGCGCGTTGTGCCAGATCCTTCTCAGAGCGGGTGTTGAACCCATAGATATGTGCCGGTGTAGTGATCCCGTGGATGTCACCTGCGGCATATAACTACTGCTGCATCTGGTGAGCTCCAAAACAAGGCATAAACGCTGATACTTACCATGCAGCATAAGGGATGATTGGTTCCTAGAAAGATGATGAACGATATATTAGCTCTCAGACTTCTTGAAGCCCTCTTTAAGTAAATATGTGCAGCCAGGTGAACGGCCAAGATTGGCTAGTTCTTTAGGAATAAATCAATTTCACGTTCCCTCCAATCGCATTGACACGCCATCGGGTCCCAGTTTTGTGCCATCAGTTCCAATTACCGGCGCCTGTATTGGTTGTCAGCGGGCGGTGCGTGGCAGAGTATGCGCTGAACGCCGTTTAAGGCGCACTCAGCTGGCCCCGCGGCGTTAGAGAGGAGGCTCGCGTGGGGGGCTGACCCTGGGGCTCCGAAACGCCCTCAGAACTTGGACGTTGGCTCACAGATTTTAGCCATAACTAAGGCCCATTAATCGCACTACTTAGGATATACCTACGGCAAGGAGATGGGGAGGGCGAGAGGGAGAGAGAGAGAGGGGGAGTGTGTAGGCGAAAGAGTGGGGGGCGAGAAAGGTGTTGTTTTCTCTTTAGTTAGAGTGGTAATAACATGGAAATTGATATTCTGACTTAGAAAGTTGATTCTAATTAATGATTGGCAGTTCATTCATATGTTGTGTTTTCTACCTGACAGAGGTCTTTTTATGCGAGGTATGCTTGCCAAACTAAAATATTTATATGTCCTTATTAAAAAACTGTTGACCTCAGTCACGAATTGCCCCATCTCGCGAATGCCCTGTTACCACCTGCATTCTCTCTGGAGGTGTCCGAGCGGAGATTCCTGGGCCGGGCAGGCCGTCTGCCGGCGGCGAGAAGGCCCGCTTGTCACCGATACAGATCCAACCAGCTGTGTAGCGCCTGTAGTGAAAGTGAACGCCGATGACGCGCCTGTCTGCCCCCAACAGTAGGCCTCGGCATGACGTGTCGGTCCGGCACAATCGATGACGTCAATCGTCACGTCTTCGTGACGAGGCGCGTGGCCGTGTTACGGGCGCAGTAGCAGTGACGCCGCCAAGGGGGGTGGGGGGTGGCTTTTAGAGTGGTCAGAGGGCGGGACGCTTTTTAGGTGTCAGAGAAACGTTGGAGTTAGAGGAGGGGCTGTGGAATATTGGCAGCAGACGAAAGGCAAGAGGGATGGAGAGAGAGAGAGGTGAAGGTAACAATGGGAAGCACACAGGCATATATAATTGAAAGTAGTTTAATGGTAAATATGTTGCACTATAAATAGGACATGCAGAAAAAAGAGCTGCCCCGGTAGCTCAGTTGGTAGAGCGTTGGGCTCCCGTGCATGTGCAGGCTTGGGATCGGTTCCCCTGAGACGCTCCAGCGTTCAATATTTACCCAACGTAGGTCGGCTGGCAACTCACTGGTGAAAAGTCGACCTGAGCGGGGCGGCCATCGCTGTGCTTTGTGGGGCGTTCAACTTTGGCGTCTAAATTAAACCTTCATCGCGGGAATTGCTCATTCGGGTGGGGACGTTGGGATCTCCATGACAAGTCCTTTGGTGACTTAAGTGAGGCTCAGACTAAAAAAACTTGGGCAAAATTTATAAAATACAACGAAACGATAAACATTTTGTTTAATATTTGGGCGTTTGAACGGTACTTACAAGAGCAATTAACGCGCCCACCGGTCCGCGCACCTTCCCACCGGGGGCCATCGATCCCCTTAACTCCGAAAATATGGGGTTGGCAATTGAGTGAATGAAAGCTCGGTAATTCAGTAGAATTACTTGATGTTTTGTGTGGTCATGTTTGACCTAGGTTAATTGGTCAAGATGGCTATTTTCACCAAATATGCAATGATTAAGCCACTGGGATAACTCTTATGTCATTGAGCTATTGAGGCCTGGTAAGTACATTTGATAGCAATTGCCGTACTTTTCCGCTAGTGGAACGTAGACCTCCCGCCAGTGTTTACGCCAAGGTCACCTGTGACCTAATATGACCTGAGGTCACGAGGTGTGACCTTGCCGTATATAATGAAGCCGTGACAAGACAAACACGTGGTGTTTGTTTCACCGTCTAGTCAATTAGGTCAAAGTTATTGTCAAATACTGTTTTGACCTCTGTGACCTTGCTGACCTTAAAGTCAGGGCAATATGACCCTGGGATCCGTAAGGTGTCAAAACGTTTTCTGAGTTGGTATATATTTTTGTGGTTTTATATCTGAAATAGTTTTCCTGTTTTCCAGAGTGCCGACCTGACCTCAGGAAAATCAAAATCCCAAATACGACCGCGGTAGTTTAATGATCGACTTCGAATGTAGCTCTTAAGGCTCTAAGGTGAATGTGACCGGTTGACCTCGTTTGTGACCTACCTTGTGACCGTAAAAATTTCGATGATGAAATGATGCGGGAGTAGCCTCAGTGCTGCGCCTCGTCGTTTTTGTTCCAAACCTTGGGTTAAGCGGCAAAATCTTTAATTTACTTTCATAGAACTGTCATACACAGTAAAAAACTGGCTGACCTTATACACGACAAATAAGGGTATATCGGAGAGCAAGGGAATTAGAGCCATTGGGCTTGAAGGGTTTAGTGTAGCGACAGATCTTAGATATCAGTAAGGAGGGCGATATCTCAAGAGACGACATATGCCACCTGGGTGCCATCCTTTGTACACTTTGAGGGACGCCACCCAAATGCAAGTTTCTGGCGTGTTTTAAGAAGCAGTTGTTTCCAAAGTTGGACCGGGAAGTGACAGAGAAAGTTTGGCCAAGGGGCGCCGCTTCCTGGAGGGGGAACGGCTAAACAGTCGAATGCAGAAGTACGACCGACGGTGGACGGACCACCAATTATGGTAGATGCCTGAGCTATAGGCGTCTCGGTCAGGGTCACATTTTAAAGGTAATTTAAAGGCGCTTGCATTGCAAGCTTCCTAAATTTTGACTTGTAAAGGTATCCCAGGCGCCCTTGCCGCCCAACAGGGACGCCCGGCGTTCTCAGGGGACTGCTTCACCTGTCATAGTGGTACGGGGGAGGAACTCATCTCTCCGTCCTTTCTAAAGTCATGTCCCTGATCTGGCATTTTTTTATCCTTCCATACCTATGTTTTTATCAAGGGCTATCAACGAAGGAATGATAGAACTCCCACCCTCTCGCCTGCTTCCCACTAGAAAGATTTTAGTGAAATAGCAAAGTCACTTATTCTGTCTCGAGGTGTGCAGAAAGTAACAAGCAGCGCAGTGGTAAATAAAAGCTATGATGGAGTGCAATTGTCGTTAACATGGATCAGGAATTCCACAGAGAAGCTTCAGCTCCACCCCCCACATTCTGGTTAGAGCTGTGGCAGCGCTCCTATATTTATCCGTATCAGGCAAAATCAGACCCGCTATAGCTGAAATTTAAATACGCTGAAACAAAATGACGCTGCGAGGTTGCAGTAAAAACGCCACTAAACTGCAGCACGTACTAGCGTCGCATTAGCCCACCCAAGAATTACGGTAGAAGGTCCATCGGGGCGTTCCTGGGTAGATCCAATAGCACGTTGAAAGTAAAACAAACCAACAACTAAAAAAGACGAGGAGAGAAGACTCGTGAAAACTGGCTAGGAACCCCGGGTTGTATTATTTTTGGCATGGATTCCAAAAAGTTCACCCATGATCTAAGCATTTGCTGAATTAGCAGCAACCCAAGTCAAAAGCAAGGCCTCTCAGCCCACCAGGTGGGCAGCTGGTTGTATTGACCGATTACACATTGTGCCCACTGATTGGCAGCCCTTCTTAGTGCCTTTGAACCGACCGAAGTCATGTCCTGAACTCTGATGGAAATAGTCCACTCCATTTGTTTGGGGTGTCCAAAGGCGTGGCATTCAGCCCGGCCTGACGGCCAACTGTAGCCCCGGGCCACATCGGATTACATTCCTGGGCCCCTGACCTAATTAGTATTTGATCAGATGAGCTTTATCGGTGCACAAAACTTGAAAAATGAGAATAGTATTTCCAATGAATGGTAATGATATTATAACATCAATACCGGCTGCTTTTCGTTTACGAGCATGATATCTGAGCACTGGTCCTTAGACCAGTCATTAAAGACAGGATTTGGCTTGAGATAGCAGGCAGATGCTAAATTTATTTGATGATGGTCTCCTTCGGTCAAAGTGATACATATATGTGAGACCCTTGTCCTGGAAAAATGATTGTACTACCGTCGCACCAAAACATTGGGGAATAAAAAAACTAGAGGAATTTGATAATTTTCAGAACATTTAACAACTGGAAGGCAATATGGGTTTCTTTATAGTTTTCTGCAAAAATAATGAAAGAGTCTTGTTTCGACAAGCGAAGCCCTGTGAACTTCGTTCATAGCTAGAGCTGCTCCCCTAAATCTGTAGGTGGCATTCGTCGTCACGTATGTGGCTAATATGTATGTGACAGGATACAACAAATTCAGCTTGTGTGATGCATAAGTAGCTGTTTAAAAACGATGCAAAGTTTCTACTATCGAGCAGAGACCCCATTAATTTCGCTGAGAACCTTACCTATCTACGTAAATTGGTCTTTCAACTACAGACCTTACCATTCGGAAGTGAACAAATAACCATAGCCAAGAGTATTTACCAGTTAGTAGGACTTCAACCGATGTGTAATGCCGATAAAAACTCTCAAATGAGCCAAAATGGTTGGTAGACGGTTGGTATACCAACCTCTAGGCCTCGGCCCGCTGTTAATCCATGCAGTGCCAGTGCATGGAAAGGGCTGGGGATCGGATCCCCTGGGACACCAGTGCTCCATCTTTAACCCACGTAGATCAGCCGGTAGAGTGTCTCGCGCCGGGGTGACCTGGGTGGGACGGCCATGCACGTGCTCCGTGGTCCGTGCAAGCATGACTGTGAAATGTACCCATCATTTCGGGAGTTACTCTGTGGGATGGCGGGTTGGGCAAGTATGTAGCTAGATTAGTTTACTTGGTAACCGGAAAATCCAAACTATAGAGCTTTGACAAAATGCATCTGGAAATCTCTGATCTACATCAAGAATTAATTATTCCCATAAAACAAGCAAACTTTGGTCTCTCAGTTATTTGAAAAGCTTGTTTATTATAAGATTTTAACTGAAATTTAATACCTTTTTGAGCTACGTTCTTTGGGAGTCAAAATAATGCTGGCTATCATTTCACGAGCCACTTCATTTATTCTGAGAAAACGTAGATATTAGCTTGATAACAATCTGTACAAACATTTGATTTAGGACAGAAATACACCGAAAAATGTTATATGACATTAATTAACCCAACCGTCCAGATCGGGCACTACACCTTCCCTGCAGCGGTCCCACGGTCAGACTCAAAACCACGTCTGATGGACGACCGATTGGTCTTACACTCAGCTGTCAAGCTGGCTCAAGTGAAGTGCAAATGTACAGAATATCGGCCTGTGATCCTGACACCGAGTCAATCAACTGACCTGGCAGAGCTGATTAGAGTTCGTCCCAGGATTTTAGGAGGCAGGAGCGCTCCTGGCACCGACTCTGACTGGCAGCTGTTTAGAGTTTGTCCCGGCATTGTGGGAGGCAGGAGCGCCTGCACTGCATTAGCTACGGCTATTCATCAGACGGGTTTCTGCTGCATCTGAGGAATCGCAACGTCATTAATAGAGATCGAGGATACCGATATGGTGAAAAGAATAGCTAGAGAATTGCATAAGTTGCGTATCTAAAGCAGTCTTGAAAGTCACATATATAGTTCAAATACCTGCAATAGGTCTCGTAAGAAGGCTTTAAACGTTATAGGCGTATAAGAAACAAAATAGGAGTGCTCCAATGTTTGAAGATTCTGGAGTAAAGCTAATAAAAAGGCACATTTAAATAATATTGATCAAGTGTCGTCAGGGACTACTAAATTACCTTATAAATAACCCTCCATCATATTTTCTTGGCAACGTAAGAAATCTGCCACTATAGCATGACGTATTGTAGTGCACTACTATTGCATCTTAAAAAGTGACATTACAGTATCCGCGTAATATTCATGATGACATATGTACATTCTGCACTTTGTAAATGCTCACATAAACTACAAGAGCTAAATTATGCGCAATTATCAACAACATATAAAACCTAGCCCACCCACAATCCTCGATATATCCACAGCCCTTTCGTTGATGAGGGTTTCAGCCCCTCATACATTGCCGTTCCATCACCACATCTAATGACCAGAACATAACTGTGATATTGTGCTAAGCTGTTCTTAAATGGTGATGGTATAAACAGGGCTGTAAATTGGTTGGTTGTGAATCAAATTGTGCCAGAATCGAACGTTATCGCAGGCTGGACGACAGTGATGTACATGCTAGGTGTGGCGATGAGCCAAGATGGCTGTAGCAGCATCCCAAATTACAATCCCAGTGAGTAACGGCATGCCATAATGACGACGAAAGTTAAATAGATTGACCTGACCTTGACTGACTGGTGCTGGGGCCATCTGCTATGGTGTCTGCCGAGAGTCCCGCCCACCGTGCCTCCTCTCCTCCTCCAGCATTTCGCAACTTCCGGAGGCCCTGGCTTATCGTCCCCAGACATCCGTTAAACGGATGTATCGATTCTACTCCTGACTTCGGAGGTCACCGCTGCCAATAGCAGTCACACAAGGTGGCAGGCAGTGATGGAGGTGGATTCAGATGAGTCTAATCTGGCCATGACCTTCTTCCAAAACAGTCAAGCCGTAATAACTTTCAGCTAATTTCGGCCGGCTTTCTTAAAGAGGGTCATCTTCTTTCACGACTTTACTCGGATTGTCTCCCTCCGAGCGTTTGGTCTGGATCCGCCACTGGGCAGTGCTTCTGCGCGCGCACCTTCCTGCGTCCGAAACCTCACGCTGCTCACGTCCAGCCGGCGCCCTGGACCGGGCGGCCTCAGGGCTGCTGTCACAGCAGAAACTAAATACTCGCTCCATCTACACTGCCTCCTTCTATAAGCCTCCTAAAATCTGGTGTATGACATTGAATGACCGATGGCGTTCGTACCTCGTCACACTTTTTCGGGAAACTCTTCTCTGTGATCTCCGCGAAAGATACGCTGCGCTATCCCGCTTCCTTGGAATACATCACTACCGAGCGGGGCGGTGCTGCCGCCAGTGCCTTCAGCGGCGCCTTCTAGGGAAGCCAGGTGAGAGTGGTTATCGTCACAGGCATCAACGGCCCCTATACCAATGAAACTGTCACGGACAATCGTCGCAGACTATTCGGATGGAAGCTTTCTAGCCTCCTGTGTCGGATCTCGATGTCTGATTGGTCTGCCAGCCATCTGGAGACTGACGCATTATGACACATTCCCACGAGCAAGAGCCTCAAAAAATATTCCAGGCACCATATAATTAAATTTCCGGACTTTAACCAAGTTCTTCTCTTGTCAATTGATTTTGAAAAAAATTGCAAGCTCTGCAAGCTACTTTCAAATCTCGGACGCCATATGACCTGTGTTGTCGGCGCGCCCAGCCCCCCGAAATCTCGCCGTGGGCTGCGACCCGAGGTAAGACGGCATGTGGTCCCAACAAGAGCCCAGACAATAGCTGCTCTCTACCACCCTCAACCCACCATACTACTCTGGGATACACTCTGAGGCGCATCAGCCACTCGGGGTCGTGTCAGCGTGTTTTTTGTTCAGCCGCCGCGACCCATTCACAAAACTGTGCGACGCCTCAGGCGCCCGGCGCACGGCAGCCAGTGCTAGAGGTGAAAATAGGCCTGCCATGCAGAGATGAATGAAGCGCGTATTTCACAACCTGTCGGCTTTGGACCATAAGGACATAATTACCGAGAAAGGCCAGCTAGCACAGACTGAGCAGATTTACATCCCACTGAATGGATTATGAGGAGGGACTTTGTAACGCGTAAAACTTCGGTTCCCTGCACGCACAGCATGTGGTATGCATTCGCTTGCAGTGCACATTGGGAGAGAGAACTCAGTATGCTAAGACTAGTTTGCTTTCTCCATTTGCGGGAGAGACATTACCCATTAAAGTATGAGCGATGCTATTTTATGTAGCGAGACCAACGATATGCACTGAGTCACCCATAAAGGTGCGAAACCGTGAAAACAATGCTTGCTTTTCCTGATTGCAAAACAAATGTCTTCACTTTAATAGTATTTGTGAGAAATGAGAGCAAACCTGAGAATAGTGCTCGTTGCCACGGCTGCTCAGAAAGCCGTGAATTTCACAGGGGCGGAAGCTTTCCGAAGCTGCGCTGCGCCCGTGTTTTACCTACTTGTGCGTCGCAGTCTCCGTGGTGGTCGCGTGTGTGAGGCGTTGCAGTCCTGGAGACGATATTCTGCGCGCCTACCGCCGCATGCACGACTGCACGCACCTCTGCGGCTTAACTCGGCCCGACGGCAATGCTTGAGATGCCTGGACTGGAACTAGCCTTTCGGTGCATAGGCAGAATTCGATGCATTTGAATTAAGAGAAACAAAGCTGGTTAAATAAATGACCAATAATCACCCAGTTTCTTTGGATTTCGTAAATAGTTCAAATACAGGTAAAGTTTTAGACAATGTTCAAGGTAATTGTTTTCCTGTTTTCATTATACAAACACCATTTTTTTTACCATGATCTAAGAATACAACCCAATGTTTTTGAGCTTTTCATCTAATCTAAAAAACAAGAAAATATATTGAATCAGATTTAATACAGTAGTAACAGGAATAGTAGTTACCGAACGGGCTGGCAGCGTCCGAAGGTCTCTCACTACAGATGGATGAAATGTCACACATGAGCCACCCGGGCCGGGCAGCCCGACGGCAATACGTGCGATCCCGGCGTGACCGATCCGACCGTGACGCTAATGACAAATGTATATCTCAATAATTAGGCGTCGCATCAGAATAAAACTTGCACTCGTGGGTAGCAGAATCAACTTGATTCAACTTGATTGAATTTTCAAATGGCACTATACGCAGCCTACTTAAAAAATATCCGCCAAATTATTTTGAGACGTTTCAGCGCTGGAAAAGTAACGCAGCTTGAGTGCACGTAAGGTTTGAGAAAAACGTCCGAGAAAGTTGTTTGACTGAAGTTAAAGGCAACTTAACCAAAGGATTGATTTATTCAGAAAGTTCAAAAGGACAAATCAAATTATTTCTTAACTATTTTCCTTTCGATTTTTCTACCCTGCTCAATGTAAGTTGGTTTTCGGCCAATCATTAATTCATCCATTGTCACTGCAGTTAATGAGGAAATTTCGTCGCGCTTGAGGACGACCAGTCATTCAAAACAAACAAGCCAACTTTCTCTTACCATCTTGAAACAGAAGCATCGCCTTGGTTATCGCCAATAGAGAGGTCTAGTGGTATATCTGGGTCATCGGAGCCAGATCAAGTACACGCATGTATGTAAATGACAGCGTCTCAGCTTCATCTATCCCCTGATATCACTGCCCGTTTCTTTACGACCACGCCCCAATTTCCACTATCAATCTGATGTTCAAAGGTGCAGGAATACCAGGGGCCAGTAGAACATGACACATGTACAATATTAGTCTGACAGACGAACAATTATTCATACATGGCTGCATGGTGCAAGATTATCTAGCGGACGTGTCTCTCCCGAAACCCCGCCCTGCACTCGACCCGTCCCTCTGGCTGCTGTTAGGACACCCACGCTGGTGTATGTACACTTCACGCCGTCACAAACGCCACCTGCGCCGGAGTGCCGACCCTGGGCTGCGATAGCAGACAACCGAGAACATTTTAAAGTCCCCAAGAGCTTATTGTGATATTATTTACTATTCGATGAATGCTGTACCCAAGCTGTTGTAATTGGTAACTCATCAGACAAGAAGAAATTAATGAGGGCGGTTCGTAGTCCGCGATCTCTGTTGTAATTGTCCTCGTAAGGGGGCGCGTTTTACGCATTAGATTTACGCACCTATGGCTCAAACGAACTCAAGTTATTTGATCATGAATCAGGTGCACTTCTTTTCGTATGAAGATAAAGTGATAATACGTTTATGTTGTACCATCTTTGTTCCCAAAAATTCACGATTTCCACTTCTATCAGATAGATGACGAATACCCCACACAAAGTCAACACTACCTCATTTAAATGGGTTACTTATCTATACGTCCCGATGCTAAGCCGTCTTGTTATAGAACTTTTGCATCCCTAAAATATTCTTTGAAGCTAGATGGGCTTCTTTATTCTTATTCTACCTGAAACAGAGATAAAAACACAAGGTAAAGTATGAAAATAGAAAATAACACTGACACATGGTCCAAGATAAAACTCTGATCCGAATCTTAGTGTCTTCGCTTGCCTCATTTGATTGGCATGGTTCGTTGCTGTTTTGGCATGTCGCGCCACATCGATAGTGAGGGAGAAATGTCAAGAGGTGGACAGTTTTGAAACTCACCCAGTGATTTTATCGCAGCGAGGACAGCAGCGTGGGCCAGGCATAGGAATTTGTCGTATTTGGTCATTTCCTTCGATCGTTCCATGACTAGTGGGTCAATAAGGACAGACGTGGCAACACTGGAATAGACTTAGAACGCTATTGAACATAGCATCTTTCTTGAGGCCTGTCAGTAAATCAGCGGTGTGAACGCGCTTGTGTGTTCAGTTGGGTGAAATATGGTCCTAATGTCCAACGTGTTACCTCTCACTTTCGAAGTATCTTACGCACAAGCAATGGGGCCGGGTCATAAGCTGTTTTCCTTTGTTTTTTTCCGCATTTTTTCCCGTGCAGAATACAGATTTGGAATGTTTTGTAGGTTTCAAGTCTGCTTTATTATCAGAAACAGCAGCTTAGGTCTATGCTTACAGTTAACTCCATTTCCATAAAACATTTTCAGTTATTTAGAGTAACTCTTCAGTACTTGTAGCCAGAAGCGTTCAACTTGTAACATACGTAGAAAGCAGCCACAGTCACGTTGGTACCGCATCCCGGGGGAACGTACTTCGACTGGAGTTCGCCTAGTTTGTATGCTCACGGAGGGTATGCTTGGGTGAGTGGAAGAGCCTCATGTACCACAAGACTCGGGTTCAAGGGCCGGTGGGTCCTCTGAATAAGTATCTTCTATGGCTTAAGCTTGATACAGTGTAGTTTGTATGCTCACGGAGGATATGCTTGGGTGAGTGGAAGAGCCTCCTGTACCACAAGACTCGGGTTCAAGGTCCGGTGGGTCCTCTGAATAAGTATCTTCTATGGCTCAAGCGTGATACAGTGTAATATGAGTAATACAAGTGCAATACAATTTGATCACCAAATACCTCACAACAGATGGCAGTTGGCGACACCGTGCAGCTGTCGGTTGGAGCGTCGTTCAACCCCAGCCATTGTTGTTGTACGCTCAGCTCCTGACAGAGGAGTAGCTTGGCCGTGCCCTGGGGTTGTTTCATCCGATTGATACCGGTGCCCGCCGTGCTGCTTCACTGTCCGACAGAAAGCCTGATCAGAATGACTAGCGGCATAACAACTGTGTCAATGCTACCGGGCATCGCATACCACACCGACGAAGCCTCTCATCCCCGCTGCGCGCGCACCTAACGTCCGGCTGTATTACCAAAGCAAAAACTGGGGGTGCTGAGTGCAATCTTCCCTGCGGGCAGAAATGCTCGCATGCTCGCGCTGTTTAAAAGATACCTCTAATTGGTGATTGATAATTCTCAAAATATGTATCAAGCTGTCATAAAGCATCTTTAAGAACATACATATACAATATAGCTACATAAACGCATACAAAAATCTATATGGTCCCTGTCATACAACATGCGGTATATGGGTTTTACTGCGGGCGCACTGCTGGCCCGCAGCTTGTTTACTTGTTAGTTAACACGCGCATTGACGGGGGGCGGGTACCCGCCCCCCTCGGGTTTTTCGGAGACAGTAGAAAAACGGCGGCGCGTAGCGCCGCCGTACTTGGTATACCTTTTCCCTCATCATTTTTACAACTTCTGTGAAAATTTTAAGGTTAGGTCACCTCAGGTCAGGTCACCAGTACAGGTCAAGTGACCCGACCTCAAAAAAAGTTTAAGATAGCATAAGTCGGAGCAGGGTGAACTTATCCGATTGAAACTCATATCACATAATGTCCCCACCGAGTTCTCTAACATATGTTCCGGTATTTTTGATATCGATGACCTAAGGTCAGGTACGAGGCATGACCTCTCCATTGGAAATACATGGGAAAAATGTTTTTTACGGAATAATTCAGTAACGGATAGTGATAGAGCATTTATTTTAGCTGCATTAGATTTTCCTGGGCTTTGCGGTTCTAATGATATGCATTTTATATAATTTGACCCTGACCTGACCTCAGGTCAGGTCAAATCATCGATTTGACCTAGCAAGGTCAGATTATATATCATTCGATTCGGCTTGCTAAGAGGATTCATATAGTTCAAATCGTTTTGCTCTATCTTTACTTGTTCAGATGTAATGCCCGAAAAACTGAATTTTACTTGTTATCCCTATGGCGGGCATGTTTTGACCTCTCGTGACCTTAAATGTGATCTGACAAAAAATGGTTCAAATGTTTTCGATGGAGAAGTGGATGGGCAGCCCAACGCCGTTTACCGTTTTTCGCTACCTACCGTGGTTCTCGAGATCTTAGGGGGCGGGTACCCGCCCCCGTCAATGCGAAGGTGGCTCAGACCCCCGTCAATGCGCGTGTTAAATATGCTCTGTCGATGTTAAGAAGCCATTAAAGTTTTTGGGGAGCACGCAGTCACGCAAATAAACAATACTGAATGGAATAAAAGATTAGCCTGCAGACCAGTTTCTTTTTTCCAGCTGCTGTAGACTTAGTACGCATACCGAGAGCAGCCCTGCTTTTAAGAATGCTTGCCACTTTGTTTGCGCGGCCGACTATTTACCGTTGTGATGCAGACCTGCATGATGAGCGAGTGGACCCCGGCAAAAACTTTATAATATAGGTCAGGTCGTGATCTTGTTTTATTTCATCAATGCATAAACATGCCGAATTACTGTTTCAAGGCACGCTGAAATGTCTGTTAGACTTAGAAATGTCTGTTAGACATCAACTGTCAGACTTAATTTCACATTCTGCACGTAAATTGTACAAAACTGGGTACATGAAAAGGAAGCATTGCAACACTCTTAAAGACCGCTGTGCGGGTGAGAGGACCATCAACGCCGATTTTATAGCCACTCGATTCCCCTGCTATCCAGCCACCTTCTTGAGCAAGCACTGCATCTCCACCTACTACATCGTAACCGTTTTTACATTAGCCGAACCATTTAGAGGCAAATCATCCCTCCCATCGATCAACCGATGTACCCACAGTACATTCAGTATCTGATGTAAGCGTACCTGGTTCCGAGTACAAGCTATATCCACTTAACCGTGCTATTCAAACGAAAAGCTCTGGAGAAGCACTTTCCACGGCAGTACTACTACGGACCGATTTAGTCCAATGGACCCATGCCTCTCAAATTCAGCCCGATCTGGATATTCAGCTGATGCATTTGAACACTTGGCGCTCAACCGGTCCTGGATTTTTCATACTGCCTGCTTATTCCGGTATGAAACAGTCTTTGGTTGTGGGCAATTCATTGACATCCGCCCCGGTGGGCCTCCGAGCCACCTTCGCCATGGTAGGGGAGGTGTTCGAACGCCCCCTCGAACTCGGCCCCTATGCGGGGTAGCAAAAAACGCGAAGCTGTTGGATAGCTCATACAAATTCATGAAGAAAATATATAGTCTCTTTTCGGCTCAGGTCAATATTGAGGTCATGACAGGTCAAAGAAGGTGGCATGTTGGAGAAGAGCTTCTGGGGTCTAGTGTCTAATAGAGTTGAGTTAGAATAAATTTTTAGGCACCATTCATGTTACGGCCAGTTCAATGGTGTATGAGCTGACTATACTAGGTCAAAACATAAAAAGACCTTGACCTGACCTGAGGTCAGGTCAAGGTTACTATCTGATCCAGCATGGTTAATATGCCTAGCAATCGACTCGCAATAACAATCCAAACGTAATGGTATCAAAATAAAAGCTTTATCGTAATTTCATGCAAAGTGATTTGCCCAAGTCTGAAACCTGCTTAAGTAGCCCCAGATGACCTTTCAGAGATCACAGGTAAAAAATTGCAACATCAATCTGGAAACTGGCCCAAAGTACAACGATTTAGAGAATATGAAGTTATTCTCAGCTGTATCTACACACATACAGCCCAATTTCTGTTTACCCATACATTTCCAATGGAGAGGTCATGATCTGGTCTATGATCATGATCTAGGTCATCGATATAAAAATACGGAAATATTTTTTGTAGCGCTCAACGGGCCCATTATGTGATATTAATTTCAACTGGATATATTAACCCTGTTCTTACTTATGTTTTTTGGAGTTAACTTTTCGGAGTTGAGGTCACTAACATTTTGGGAAAAGTTGCAGAATTAATCAAAGATAAGTTGTACCGAGTACGCCGGCGTTTCGCGCCGTCGTTTTTTGGTGCCGCCGGAATAACCCGAGGGGGTGGGGTTTCAAACATCGCCACCGGGGCAAAGGTTAAATCTGGTTACTTCTCCCCTACACACACACACACACACACACACATATATATATATATATATATATATATATATATATATATATATATATATATATATATATATATCTCTCTCTCTCTCTCTTTCTCTATATTAGCATAAGCTCATGCTAAAGATGATCCATATTCTATATAGGTTTTATACTGTTTGGCATATCTAATACAGTAGGTTGTGTATTCTGTAGCATTTGCAACATAATTGTTATGCAGTCATACCAATGATAATGTATATCAAATATTGAGTGGATGGAAGTTTTTATTTGATTGTAATACAAATATCTGTCCATGATCAGAGTAGTAAATTTATCACCTTTTCTAGACGACAATAAAAAACAGCTAATTTTAGAGCAGTAGCTACTCATTTTCGAGAATGAATAAACGTCACTAAAGGCACTAAAACACACTAAGTTTAGATCACCCGTTAACAATGGTTAACTGTTACCTTAGGAGCGAAATAACACATTTAAAATTTTTTCCCCGACGTAAAACTTTTCTTGTTCTAGCCTTGTAGAACTTGTGCTTACAATACAGGCAAATCGGAACGTTTGTAATCTGCATTTTCAGTATTTTGAAATCAATCAACCCAGCATGACAAATGCTGCTCCCAAAACTGCAGGATCCGGTCGGCCGGTGAATAGAGCAGGCATCCTGAGATTCGAACCTAGGTGTGCGTGTCCAGTTGTGAATAGAGCGGCCATCCTGAGATTTGAACCCTGGTGTGCGGGTCCAGTTTCTTCTCTCCGGATGCATCCGTGCGGACTAATGAGAAGAGTCGGCCGCGATGGATGGGCCTATTATGATGTGGTTGCGACATGCCTTGTCTGCATGCTTGCTAACGAGAAAAACTCGCAGGCCCTCTCATGTGCATGGAAATTGCCTGACGCTGGCCCTCCGAGAGGCGCAAGGCTCACATGTAGTGTTAATACCCGCTTATCATCTGATTCAACTCGGGGACGCTTCACGGTGTTCACACATGTGTTATCTAAGTCCCTATATCAGCTTTGTTACAATACCATAATCGGGCACATGCTTCCGGTGGAGGTTGCACGCATCTGCAGCAGCAGCAGCGTTCTCGGATGGCTAAATTGGCCCCTCTGAAGCTCTGCAGCAAGCGAGCGTTTATTTTTCCTAATACACTGCATGACTTTTGTGTGTCCGAGCACGTCGAAAATATGTTTTGAACGGGGGTACCCAGTCCTGCTTCTGTAGTCTAGAGATATGGGTACGTCCTTCGTACAAGCCCTAGCTCCAAATGCGACCAACGATTGTAGCCGAGACAAGCTGTAGATGAATATTTGAAATAGCGTCATCACGAGGCTCTGAGGGGTCTCAAATATTGAGGGGGGACTTGGCATCCCTAAAGCACTAATATCTTGTAGGGAATATGAAATTCACCTGGACTTTGGCATTCGACTCCAAGCATTTCTCCTGGAGTCTAAATAGCTATTCATGGGAAATCAGATATCTTAGCATTTTTCTGAGATGTTAATGTAAAAATAGAAATGCATTTCTACATTATTTATTAAGTTCAAGTTTTATAAAGTTTAATATGCATTTGATAATCTATTATGGCTATTGAAAAGCGTTATGATCTCCACAGATCTCTTTCAAGGTAGCCAAACTCATCGTTTCTTATTTAACAAACAAAACACATCACTGGGCAGGACCATCTTGCACGTAATCTTACACTGACCCTTATACATAGATAATAAGTGTTACACTTTTGACCAGTGAGGGATACAGGACTACATGTCGGGGGGGGTGGCTAGGGAGCTCGAGCCTCCCCGCCATCGCCTCGGACCAGCCTCCGTTTACGCATTTACTCGCATTGGCACACACATAGGCACTCTGAAATTTTGGGGTGGGAAGGGGGTCTTGAGCCCTTCTAGCCCCTTTGTATCTGTCGCTGCGTTTAACCTCAAATTCACCAAGAGCTGCAATGTGAGAATTAGAAAATGTGTCCATGAAATCATCATGAGCTTCAATTATAGCTATGCCTACACCTGATGATGATCTAGCATCGAATGCCTCTGCCATTTCTGATATTGTACATTTTGGTGTTATTCAGGCTAAAAATCAAGACATTTTGGCATACATTGGCCAGTTTCAACACCTCATACTTCTTGTATGTTCTCAAAGATAACTAAATGTTTATATTTCATGATTAGTGATAGTTCGCTCTGTTGAAGCCAATGGCGTAGAAGCAGAAGCAGTTAGTATTTACCATTTCTAGGTTGTAAGACCTTGGGTTCCCTTGCATAATGTAGCTGTTCTTACCATGGTTTCCTAAATATTCTATTTTTTTCGTTTTACATATGCATTCTTCCACTGTAATTTACAAAATTCATTCATGGATTTGCACTTATCCAGAAAGTTACAAAAATGTTTTATAAAGGCTTGCTAGGTTCAATGCATGGCCACTTCTTTTATATTCATTTTTCAAGTGAGAATGATAAATCGAGGTGATTCTGCGGTCCGTGAGTGCAGCTTTGCTTTGCAGCCAATGAGTCAACCCCTTGCTTGCAACACCAGTAAACGAAAGTGATTAACTGTAGCATGGTATTCGACTGCACACCAGCCGAAACATTGCAGATTTTGCAGGATGCATACGGTGCTAGACAGGCAGCTGTACATGGGATTCGTTCCAGCGTCATCTTTGAAATAGTCCTAAAGTTTTTTTTCGCCGTGAAATTATAACGATGTGATATAAACATCACAGCTAATGCAAGCATCTATGAAATATTTCAATGTAATTGAATCACTCAAGGAGACAGCCAGGAAACGAGCGGACCATATTGTCTCTCAGAAGTCATGGAAATCAAATAAAAAACGGTCTTTTCCACGAACAAAGTACCGAATGACGCGTCAATGTGGACATACCGGTTGCTTCGTATTCATGAGCCGTCCATGTCATATAAATCAGGACGTGCGACCCTGAAGAGAACCGGGCCCCGTGACGCGGGCAGTCCATTCATCCTCGGTTACACAGAACTGACCACTGCGACGCCCCACAGCGCGGCTGCGCTCTGGCCTGTCAGCTGATTTCTCCAGCACATGTCACAAGCGTGGTCAGAGGAGCAGGAGCCCTGCCGGCGGCGGGCACACGACCTTCCGTGTCACCGCACCAGTCATCTTCTTTGGTGGACTGTCGCGCCACACGCCACGCCCTTCGCAGTGTCCATGGATGCCGCAACAAGTGATCAACTTGCTTTTGGAGAGCTGCTCAAGATAAACGGAAAATACATTATCGATTATAGAGGTCTTTGAAGCGCAGACCTGATTCAGCTTAGACCAGGTTGTCTTTCAAACATATGCCTGGTAGTTGTTCTAACGCACGCTATTAACCTTATTCCTGTAAGACTCCTGAGTACCCCTATTCCTCTCAGGGATGGAGGAGGGGTCGGATCTGTGCCCCGTCTGTAGATCTCAAGATGCAACCGGCAAACTTTAAAAAAATAAAAAACGGATCAAATTCCCTTACGCTTAGTCACTTTCCTAGGTAGCTGTTTTACCCAAATCTAAAAAAGTATTACTTAAGCTTACAAGTTGAGGAAGAGATGTGCAAAATATGTATTTTTTTACCGTTCTTTAGGATCCCTGTAACTCGTGACCCTGCTGTTTGAGGTTCACAAAACTAGTACGGATTGAGAGAGAGAGGGAGGAGAGAGAGAGAGAGAGAGAGAGAGAGAGAGAGAGAGAGAGAGAGAGAGAGAGAGAGAGAGAGAGAGTTGATGACAAATTGTCATATATTTCAGTTTTGTGAAAATTTGAAACTCAATGGTAGTTCCAGGATTATACTATACAGAAATTATATAGCACAGCCTATACATTTTACCAGATTTTTGCAAATATTAGCAAACGTGAGATGCTGAGTAGCATTTTTGAAATTGGCATACACAGCATAATGGCCTAAAGATCATCGAATGCGGATACAGGAAATTAAAATAGCTTGTCAAGGTGCATGCTGCAATGTCTAAAAGGCATGCAAATATGTTTCTCAGCTTATGGTAATTTTAATATTATCAAACCTGTACTCACTCATGCCAAATTTAAAGGGCCTTCTGTTTGATCTTGTTACCTTGATCCGCCTATGGGTTATTTTTCCTCTATTTGGTCTTGGAACCAAATGCATGCCCTAGATATTTATCCCATTCATTGCACTTAGTATAATAAGATACGCTTGCAGACGCACTATACCCCTCTAACCATATCACCTGACAACGGCTAAATTATTTCCATATAATATAGGGCTAGGAGTATTGTATGGTTACCTTTGTTCATGTCGGCTGTCCTGTAAGCAGTTCTTCTATTCAATCCTCACAAATACAATCAAATTTTATTAGCCCCATATCCCATTTCGAGTTGCTGGAAACACCTCGGTCAAAAATATAGAAATACAAATTAACGAATCACCGAATATCTTATCCATACCATCCAAACATTCCAACCATTCTAAATATTTTAACCAATAGCTTTATCGCAGAAAGAAGCAACCACAAAGATCATACTCGGATTCCGATTTAACTGTCCCTGAATGACGGGATAGAGCTCCGCCCCTGGTGAAGATGCTATCTCAAGACTTTCCAGGAATCTGCCCAGCTTAGTTTTAGGAAATTCAAAAAGTTTTGTGCAGTATACAGCCCCTGACAAGAATAGGGTTAGCATTGAGTTGGCCTCCCTTGGGAGACATGAATAAGTGAAGCCACTTAGTCTGTAACCACAGGTTTTAAAACTGATATTACTATTTATTTCGGTTCGAGCAATAGAATAGACTGAAAAGAAAACAACCGGTATTGTCCACCATTTCTTTAAGTATGAAATTCTACTGTATCATAACGTTATTTGATAGTTTTAGTCTGCCCCGCAATGTACGTTAACGGTTTATTGCGTTTTTTTCTCATTTTGTGGTTTATCTTTTCGTTTAATAGCTTGTAATCTTAGCTAAGCCGTAGTTATGACAGAGGTTTTGAGCAATATAAAATTCCGACCTCGAGGGCAGCAATTGAAGCCTATAACTTGGTAAAAAGGGAGTCTCCTAAACTTAGGTACTATTATATTTGTGATCAGAATAAGAATTACTTATGCCATAATACATGCCATAAAATGTTTGTGTGGGTGAAATACAAGCGGGCACCTGATACATAGAATTTAAGTTAAAATAATAACGTATAATATTTCATGCTCTCACCCCTAAGAACGTAACGTTTTCAAATTATGCATAACAATGACAACGCTAAAGCTGCTTCGCACGTCTAATCTAGCTGAATAATGTGCAGGAAAATTTGCATAAAGTTCACAATGCGAGAAATATTGTGTCTATAGGGAAAGTAAAGTTACACTTTTGTACCTGATACTTCGGAATTTCTCACATGTTTTTTAAGGAATAAGTTCAAAATATACCTTGAAATGAACAAAATGATAACAGCTGTGTGCGAACAGTTTGACTGATAAATAAATTGTCATTCATATCTTACCGCTCATCATCGGTGCTCCGTGCGCACCAATTGCGGGCGTTTGCAAGGGGAAATCGTGCATTAAATGACGGCAATTTGATGTTTCGAAAAGCCCCTATTTTTTACGTGCCATGAGCATCGCCAACACCCCACCTATCTCTTCAGCAATTGAATTGACCAGGCTTTAACACGGTGAACACCCCGTTAAGGTATGCCGCACCCTTTAGGATATATATGCTTTTAATTAGCGCGACGCTCGGCCGGGCTGGGCCGTGTCGCTCATATGTGAAGCTTTATCCATATGCAGGAGAGACCTCACGGCCACTGCGCGCCTGCGCCCTGCGCGCTCGGTAATCACAGGACATTTGGAAAGCGGGCTTGCTTGAGTTGGAAATGGTGTTAGTTGTAAGCGTTTTTGCTCATTGCCTTCAAAAAAGTGTTGGGATGTCCTTGGTCCAAATGGAGGAACGTGGGAAATATATCACAAAAATTATGGGTGTAGCTGTGTATTTGCCTGTGAAATATGTAGGTGTTTTCTCATCAGCCCGATAAAAACCAAACATCACCAAACATTTATACTGCATCCAAGATTGGAAATATAATGTTTTTAGCAGTTTAACAAAATACGGTCATAAAATGCCGCTATCCAAGGGAATTCTAAGAGACCTATCGGGTACATCGTACACAGCGCTGAGATATAAACTAAGAAACTGCGGCACTAGTATCACCTCATAGCTACGTGATTCACAGAGGATACAGCAGCCCCCGGTAAAGTCGGCCGCCGCCTCAGCACGCTGGCGGCAGAACCAGCGTGTAAAGGCTGGACGTAATGCGTGCCTGGCCGTACTGCCAGTTGATGAGGGGTTTTAGCAAGCCCGGCAGCGTGGCCTGGAGGATAGATCACCTGAATATGGCAGGCATCAGCGAGGGTGTAATTGCACTGCAACTGCGCAGTCTACCACCTGGCGCTGATGCCGCCGACCTGGCGCGGCAGCCCATTTACCGCAGTAAGTACGTGCATGGAAGGGCTGGCGGCTGGAACATGCATCGACCGGAGGAGGCTGGTACACAGCGCAAATGAACCTGGCGCATTCACAGCATAGTGCTCTGGTCATGCCAGCACACAGCGCAGCAAACGAACCTGGCGCACTTCGCGCAAATTAACCTGGGGCACTTACAGTATAACGCACTGGTCACTGGTCAGGCCGGCACACACTGCAAACGAACCTGGCGCACTTACAGTATAACGCACTGGTCAGGCCGGCACACAGGGCAAACAAACCTGGCGCACTTACAGTATAACGCACTGGTCAGGCCAGCACACAGGGCAAACAAACCTGGCGCACTTACAGTATAACGCACTGGTCAGGCCAGCACACAGGGCAAACAAACCTGGCGCACTTACAGTATAACGCACTGGTCAGGCCAGCACACAGGGCAAACAAACCTGGCGCACTTACAGTATAACGCACTGGTCAGGCCAGCACACAGGGCAAACAAACCTGGCGCACTTACAGTATAACGCACTGGTCAGGCCAGCACACAGGGCAAACAAACCTGGCGCACTTACAGTATAACGCACTGGTCAGGCCAGCACACAGGGCAAACAAACCTGGCGCACTTACAGTATAACGCACTGGTCAGGCCAGCACACAGGGCAAACAAACCTGGCGCACTTACAGTATAACGCACTGGTCAGGCCAGCACACAGGGCAAACAAACCTGGCGCACTCACGACTTAGTGCACTGATCATGCCGGCACATAGGGCAAACGAACCTGGCGCACTTACAGTACCTATAATGCACTGGGTGATCTGAATGCTATATTTTGATGTTTGAAAATGCTCTAAATCGCAGAACAAATACAATTTCTTAGCAAAGTCGAAGTATCCCATGACCCACCCCGTATCGACATTTGAAACATATGTCTGCTTACAAGTCCAAGGCTTCCTGGTTAGGTCTTCAGAAGCGATCCTCATAAACAAGCTCCTCTGCAAAGTTACATAGATCAAAACATCTGATGAGTACAAAGTGTTACAAGGCATCCCACAATAAAGGTTACTGTTGAGGCTTCAACATAAATTCATCCGCTGCTGGAAAACATGAACGTATCACGTCTTACTTCTTCAGCGCATGAAAGAACGAAGGAGTGCCGGACCAGGAAGCCCGCCGGAGCTTCGCGCCCGCGCAGCCTGTTGTGAGTTAGGGGCGGTATGTTTTCATGTGGCCGGCCCCAGCGTTCGGCAGTCGTGTCATGTTCGCGCTGCCCCGCCCTCCGCCGAAGAGAGCGCGCCATGTGAACGGGGCCCGCTGCCGCCGAGCTGCAAGTCAGCGCCGGGCCGCCGCCGGGCCTGCGCGGCCGACGTGACTGACATCACGCCGCCCCATTACCGGCCAATGAATGAACTCTCATCGCCATCTCTGAGGAGTCGGCGCAGCATCACATCAGCGCCCAGCGAGACTGGTGCCAGTTTGGTGTTACACATCGTGACGTTCTCACGCCGCTATTCTGCCGTGCAAAAGTGTATCTCTCATTGCTAATACACTGGAGATGCCCTTTCTTCCTTTGCACAACAGTATTTTTGTAAAAAAAATCCGCGATGCTCTCTGGGCTGGGTGATTAAGTTTCCTCTCCTCGTGCGTACAAGAGTAGGAGTGACTCATATTTTCGTGAGAGCTTTTTACTGGCATAGAATGCATAAAGAAGACGAGACAAATGCATCAAACAGCCTGACAAGAACAGCCCCTGGCTTACCTTGAAACAAAGCCTTTTTATGGAGTGTTTAGTGTGATTTAACGGTAGGGAACACACAAATCCAACAAACACTGATGGCGAAGCGAATGATTCGACAACACACCCTGGAAGATACACAGTCTGTCACACACATTTACACATTTGAGCCGGAAGAAAGACGCCTTGTAGTATGTAAAAAGCTAGGAAATGTCATGTTAAACAGAACCACCCTTTCGTGCTCACTCTCAAAGCAAACACACGTCACAGGCGCATCCATTCCACTAACACGAGACCACACTTTACTACTAGGTGTGGGGAAGCGCGAGCCCCGACCCAAGCCAATGTGACGTGTGGTGCATTAAACGCCGCGATAACCCCTAACTCTCTTCCTAGTTGCTAGTCCCCGAGGCACGTCTTGCCCTTGTCATTCCTTCAGCATCTGTCAGAAGCGGTTGGATCAACCCCAATAAATGACATCACGTTTGTTCAGGTGATATGGTGGACTGCGCAGCCATTGCCATCACTTCTGCCACGACGAAACGTAACGAGGAGTCGTATGAAGAGTACCCTTGAAACCTTGAGAAACGGCTTAAAAGCTTCTAGGAGCCTGTAAATTGCGGCATATTTCAGTTTAAGCATAGCTTCAGCCAGGCGCGGGTGGGGGGAGGAGACAAGGGCTGACTGCGGCCCCCTCTTGCAGCATAGGCGAACAAGCATGCCCAGGTAGCCGCCCAAGAACCTCGCAGCCCCCGAAATGTCAAAGTACCTATAGTAATTGCATAGCTGGAGAATGGGCTGAGGCAATCGCGGTAGAAGATCGAGACCCCTAGTCCACCCTCAGGCCACTGCCTGCACCGTGCGAAACCGAATTCGCACGAAGGGCGCCCAGTTACCGAGTGTCCTTTCGCCCTAGTCCAGTTTCCCGACTGAAAGCGTATAAACTGCATTAATGTGCCTCATGTAAAGTGAAAAAGATATAACGGGTTCCGGGTAAACCAGAAGTCAGCGCCAGTCTATAGGACTGCTGCAAACTGCTTGCCGAGCGAAGTCGGGCTAATGCTAGGAAGAGGCGGATCCAGCCGATTAGTTTGGAGGGGAATCAATGTTTGTGAGCAAAGAAAAAAAACAGGCGGCGAAGGCGGTGCCATTTAATTTTTCTTTCTCTTTAGAGGGAATTCATTTTACCCTCAAATAAGTACTTTTCGAACATACAAAGGCCTCAAAACTGGTTTCTTTGACGGATGCGTTCTCTCCAATTGGCCAATTATGAAACACCAATCGTTTGCTTTGTGGGGAGAGGAAAAGAGGGTCTGGCCACCTCTATTTTGCTTGGGGGGCAGGGCCAGATTTGCTCCCCACCCTGGATCTGTCCCAGATGTTGCGACTTCTGCACGTGCAATTCCGGTTAGGTTTGATTTAATTGAAGACAAAATAATTGATCATTGAGGAAAGATCATTGCGATTGAAACAGGTGAAGTGTTTTAACAGCTGGTCACTGCAACAAACACCTAAAACATATGAGTGTTCAGGGAAGATAATCGAGTTTGATATCACTGGTCGACGCTATGGAGGCAGCCCCACCGCGATACTGACAATGCATCCATCTTCACCACGCTTGGAGCGTCCCTTCACAGCAGCAAAAGAGACAACTTTCGCTGGGAGCAGTGTGAGGCAACGATTGTGTCCAACAAGCACCGTTGACACATCTCCACATGCCGGATGATATATATCAACTGCCTGCTGGGTTTTGATCGATCATCGACCGCAAGAATATAAGAAGTGTTTCATTAAAAGCTCTAGTTCGATAAAATCACATCAACGCTTATCAATCGCTTGGGCATGATTTCGGAACCAGTGTTTCGTGATTTCGGAGCAGTCGGTCCGCTCTGTCATTGCTGTCGTTTCCAATTTCGCTGCTTTGAGTTCGCCGTCGTTGCTTGTGAGCGAGTTAGGTCTCAATCATCACCCATCCATCAGGCTCGCAGGCCAGGGGACAGATCTGTGCGAATGGCCGTGTTGTGACATTGCCGATTAGTCCACGCCCCAGTTACCCAAGAGCCACACCCCACCCCACAGCCGGCCAAGGTGCTGGTACTTACACACCCGCTAGGCCTGTTCGGAAGGCTGCACTTAAACTTATATCGGCTACAGACACGAATGATATGAGTATTCAACTGTCCGCGCCAGTCGACCTTCGAGGACAAACTTTTTTTTCAATCAAAGCTCTCACTTGAAGGTTACACATGCCATAATTGGCTTTTTTTGCTTTTTTGCTTTTCTCTAATGTTAAAATTGCACACAAAAAGCGCTATAGATTCCTTCTCCACTTTATTGCAAAGTTAAAAATTGCAACTGGGATGAATCTCCTGGCTTTAAATTGTATTATATTATATTATATATATATATATATATATATATATATATATATATATATATATATATATATATATATATATATTCTCTTTGAGGCAATGACAGTTAAATTGTATAGCACTCGCGCACTTAGATATTTTTCTTTGGAGTTTTTCTATTTTTCTTACGTTGGTTTTAATGTCAGTCGTTAATTCGTTTAAAAGGTCACCAAAACTAATTAATTAGAACTAGTTTCCACCGTATTTTCAACAGTCATCTTCAGCATTAAATATTTGCTCATAGTTTTAATTTCACATTTCGAAAACATTTTTTTAAATATCGCGAGAACGAGCATTATAACAATACCACTTCCTTATTAGCTACCTTACCTATTATAAACGATGCAGCTAGGCATTCCTATAAGAACATTGACATAGTTTGAGCATATAACACTTACATTTACTACATTTCAATACACGAATTACATAAATTAATTACATTTTACATCAGTTACATGTGGCATATATTTATTAACAATGAACATTGATCATCATCTCACCCCCCAAAGCGTAAGTGTTCGATGTGTGTTTATCTGCATGTTGAGTGAGGGCTTTTGTTCGTGTATGTGTAGTGCTTCGAAGACTGCTAGTTTTCGTGTGTCATTGGTGGAAGCGATGATGTGTGTGTTCTGAACTAATGTATGCCTCGTGAGTTCTGTGTTGTGTGTAGTTTGCATATGCTGCTTGATGGCTCCATGTATATATATATATATATATATATATATATATATATATATATATATATATATATATATATGTATGTATATATCCACATAATCCAACTGGAAAATATGAAGATTCTTGAAAGTCTTCAGTACTATCGTTAGATTATTTCCATTAACAGGCCTTAAAACATTATACACATTTTTGGGACAATCCTGGCACTTTGGTATTCATGAATGTAAAACTATGCTGGAAAATTCAACAGCATGTCAATATTTCATCACAACCTAGGGTACTGTTATAATCCCTTCCTATCCTTCACAGGTTGAATAAACTTAATTGTTATTTCCAACCCATCATTGGTGGGTACGGGAATTTTTGTTTGAGGGGGGCGGCTGGTGGGCTCGGGAATCCCCCACCATCACCTCGAACGGCCTCCGGGTATGCAGTTACTGCAGGCACTCTGACATTTTGGGGACTTGAGTACCCTATCCCCCTGAATCCGCCACTCTATTCCCATGCTTTGCTGGTGCACTGCCCCTAACCCTCATCTCAGCAGTGCATCCCCATCTTATGACTCAAAGGATCCCCGGAATCAGACTGAGGCGAGTCTAAATGTAAGAGCGTTAACTCTCCTTAGAAATGTTTTAGAAACCCAGCAATTATCGACTGGTTTTGTCACCCAGGAAAACGTAATAATTCAATTCAGAGGGACCGATTATTTCATCGAAGGTAGCTTGTTTGTGTGAGCCTTTCTCAGTTCCCGGCAACATATGAGTTAGCTAACTAGGAAGAAAATCAGTGAAACTGAAAAATGTTTTGCAATGTTTAAGCTAATAACATAAAATGCAATAGAGTTTGAAGCACGACCAGTTCAGCACAATCAGAGCATTAGAAAACCCCCTCGGCCTTAAAATGTGCACCTTCCCCGGGCCCAAGACTTCAATAAGCCATTCTCTCCTTCTTGACTTCCTTGCAGTTCGTCCATGAAGACATGATCATGACCATGAACACACCACTGTGGGATGAACCGGTGGCTGCAGGCGGGCTGCTGCGGCGCAGAGAGCTGTGCACGGACCCATTACCTGGCGGGCACCCTCACCACCCCCGCGGCCCAGCTGAGAACCAGCCATTGTTTCAGCTGCAAATGGGGAGCAGAAGTCATTAGTATCTGTCTGTCAGCGCGGCAGAACGCCCTCAGGACGCGGCGCAGCACTTTACCCACAGCAGCGTGTCAGCGGCCTGGTCCGCTTTCGCGGCCGTTGGAGATCAGGAGGTGACCCGGTCACTAGATGATGACAGTCAGAGTGCGACGACTGGCGAGTTACATTCATTACTGCAAATGAGAGCAGGCGATGTGCCGGAAATGCTTAGGTCAATTAGCCCAATCATTTTTATCTTTCCTGGTGCGTTTTACAGCAAAGGATGTCCTACATTGGGAAGAACTTGATAACTGGAACATCTAGGATATCATTAACTTAGTTCCTGTAAAATACAAAACATTATTTTTCATTGAGCACAGAAATAATTGAGAATCGAAGTGAGAAAACAAGAAACCAAATATTTTTGGGGTCTGAAGATTTAAGTGAGATACGAATATTTGAATTTTCCCTAGGTAGGTACTCTGGTTTAGTATGGAATAATTATGTGTTAGTCACCTTTAATCCGAAAGGTTGTGTTTGAAAACATTGCGAAGATATAATTAAAAACCAAATTAATATTTCATCATTTTCCTCCATTATTCATATACATATCAAAGTTTGTAGAAGCTCATCACCAGAAGTAGTTTAAAAATTTTCAGTTCGAGGTCCTTTACCCTTTAGTTGTCTTCCTTGAAACCTATGACAAGTTCTCAGATTCTGGCTCACGGCTCTCAGGAAAATCTGGAAGCCTGGTGAAAATTCAGAGAAAATATAGGTTTTTACCAAAATTTTCTTCATTTCACCAGCTTTCTTAACACGCGCATTGACGGGGAGGCGGGTACCCACCCCCTCGGGTTTTTCGGAGACAGCATAAAAACGGTGGAGCGTAGCGCCGTCGTACTTGGCATACCTTTTTCGTATTATTTTTGCAACTTTTGTCAAAATTTTAAGGTTAGCTTATCTCAGGTCAGGTCACCAGTGCCGGTCAAGCACCCTGACCTAAAAAGTTTAAGATAGCATAAGTCGGAACAGGGTGAACTTATCCCGAATTGAAACTCATATCACATAATGGGCCTACCGATTTCTTTACTAAAATATGTTCCAGTATTTGTTTTATCGATGATCTAAGGTCAGCTACTAGCCATGACCTCTCCATTGGAAATACGTGGGAAAATGGTTTTAACTGAATAACTTAGTAACGGATGGTGATAGAGCGTTTATTTTAATTGCATTATATTTGCATTGTATTTTCGGTTCTAGTGATATGCATTCTATCTAGCTTGACCTTGACCTTACCTCGGGTCAGGTAAAATCCTTGATTTGACCTAGCAAGGTCATATTAGATATCATTCAATTCGGCTTGCTGCGAGGATCCAAAGGGTTCAAATTGTTTTGCTCTATCTTTACTTGTTCGGATGGAATGACCGAAAACCTTCATTTACATGTTATCCCTATGGCGGAATGTTTTGACTCTAGTGACCTTAAATGTGACCTGAAAAAATGATTCAAATACTTTCGATGGAGAAGTGGAGGGGCTACCCAGCGCCGTTTACCGTTTTTCGCTACCTAGCCCGGGTCTCGAGATCTTAGGAGGAGGGGGTGGGTACCCAGCCCTCCGTCAAAGTGAAGGTGGCTCAGACCCCGTCAATGCGCGTGTTAAGATACGTATATAGCACTCACAAACTTGCTTTAACACGCGCATTGACGGGGGTCTGAGCTCACCTTCGCATTGACGGGGGGGGGGGGTACCCGCCCCCTAAGATCTCGAGAACCACGGAAGGTAGCGAAAAACGGTAAACGGCGTTGGGTTACCCATCTACTTCTCCATCGAAAACATTTGAATCATTTTTTGTCAGGTCACATTTAAGGTCACGAGAGGTCAAAACATGCCGTCATAGGGATAACATGTAAATTCAGTTTTTCGGCCATTACATCTGAACAAGTAAAGATAGAGCAAAAACGTCTTAAACTACATGAATCCTCTCCAGCAAGCCGAATCGAATGATATATAATTTGACCTTGCTAGGGCAAATCAGGGATTTGACCTGACCTGAGGTCAGGTCAGGGTCCAAATTATATAAAATGCATATCATTAAAAACCGCAAAACCCAGGCGAGTCTAATGCAGCTAAAATAAATGCTCTATCACTATCCGTTACTGAGTTATTCCGTAAAAACCATTTTTCCCATGTATTTCCAATGGAGAGGTCATGCTTCGTACCTGGCCTTGGGTCATCGATATCAAAAATACCGGAACATATTTTAGAGAACTCGGTGGGGCCATTATGTGATATGAGTTTCAATCGGATAAGTTCACCCTGCTTCGGCTTATGCTAACTTAAACTTTTTTTGAGGTCGGGTCACTTGAACTGTACTGGTGACCTGACCTGAGATGACTTAACCTAAAATTTTCACAGAAGTTGTAAAAATGATGAGGAAAAAGGTATGCCAAGTACGGCGCTGCGCGCCGCGCTTTTTCTGCTGTCTCCGAAAAACCTGAGGGGGCGGGTACCCGCCCCCGTCAATGCGCGTGTTAAAAAACACCTCAGAATAAAAAAATCACCTAAAATTGTGTTGTTATGCTTATCACCTTTTTACTGTCAACTTTCACTTGATATCGTGACCATTTTGACAACGTGGCCTTGTATGTTAGGGCATCTAGTGCTTTCGGCTGAAATTTTGCCTTTAAAATAAGCCAATATCAAGTCATGAAGGGCTAAATTTGTTGGATCTACGGGCGAACATACGTATCCGGCTGCTAACCTTAGAAACTGTGCGAAAACCCCAAGGTTTTTGCAGAAGTTAAGATATAACTCTACCAAAATTTCGCGCTGATTTTTAGCTTCACCATCGCAAAGATCGGATCAATACCATTCTGAATATGTATATAACTCTAGACACATTTACATGATGGATATTACAAATTAGGAGAATTAAGTTCATGCAGTCGAATTTACTCATGTTCCGGAAAAGAAGGCCGGTGTTATAAAATAAAACATTTTTCCCTTGAACATCCCAGAGCTAAATTGCTCCATGCAATTCTCGGGAGCATTATTTCGGTTGTTTGCATGTAAGGATTAGGCTTTACAATTAAAATCAAATGTTTCCTTGATTTTGCAACATAGCCATAGCATTGGAAACAAGCGAGCCATACCAGCCTTGCAGAGGTGTTTGAGCACACCCCTCGATCTCGGCTCCTGTGTGGGTTTGCATCGTTGGTGGATATCCTATGAAAAATGGTGATGATCCTATGATGGTCAAACTATATGGGTCACTTTTCTGCTAAGTTCAATAGTGAGGTCACGACAAGTCAAAGACGGAGACAGGTTTCGTAATGATTTTTTGGCTCTAGTTTTATATTGAGTTGAGTTAAAGTTAATGCCAATGGATATGACCGTCCTGTGGCATGTGGCACGACAAATACAAAGCTTTGCATAAATTTTTATAAAATATATGTCAAGAATTACTATATACAGGTTTTAGCCTTTGCTTCGAGGTGTTTTGGGACCTTCGAATTTTAGATCCCGTGAGACTAAAATATGCTCTTTATCTCAGAGTGGGTCCTTTAAACATTCACACACTGAATTGCACGGCAGCTCAGGCGAGTTAAAAAGAAGAAGAACCAACCCATCACGTCAGGGAGATCAATTCCAAATTTTCTCTCCAATTATCCCAGGACTTTGCAGGTCCCTGGGTTCGGCTGGACCCGCGCTGGCAGCCCTTCCAGGCGCTGTCTGACGCCGGTCGTGACCAGTTAGAGGGCGTCTCTGATCTGTACCGCTCGCGCTGTTTGGATACCCACGCAGCTGCTGCCGGCGGAGCCCTTCAGCCTGGCTGTCGTCTCGCCATCCGCTGACGAGCGGTGATCCCTCCAACTCACTGGAAGCGTTCGTAGACGCCGTACAGGTGTGCCAACAAGATGACCGCTGGCAGAGGTGCTGCCTGACGTGCTGGTGAGATGGATTCAGGTGCAAAGAAGTTTAGGGCAAGTTTAGGACAGTAAAGATAAGAGTGAGCCAGATGATCAGTGATGCATGCTTATTGTCAGGCAGTCGCGTAACGAGTAAGTGGTGTGCAGTAGTGAAGCAAGGGGCTTCCAAACAAGTGTTAGTGTACTGCCGCTCGTTTTTCCCCGCCCCCCCCTCCCAAAGCTGTCGACCTCCTCTTTGCCCTGACTCCTCTTTAGTTTATAAGCCAGGTTTTGGTGCTTCCAATTCTCAACTTCAAGCAGAGCCATTCAGCTTCAGTGTAAGATTGCGCCTTGGATAGCAAAACAAGCATCTTGTGGCCACATATTTTACCCAGTGACATTTTTTTGCTCATCGACAATTGGGTTTATCCCCAAAACCTGTCGTCTCTGGTTAAATTGTAGCGTACTCTCACCGCATGACGTTTTTTATTGCTTATCGACTTGGCCTGCTCCCCCAAACCTACCGGCTAGATCCACCACTGGCTAGAACAAATGGTTCCGGGCAAGTTTTGCTCATAGGGGAAATGCGGAGGTATGGGGCCATACATGACGATGGGGAGGAAACAAAATAAGACAACTTGTTGGTGGCTCAACTTTTAGAGAAGTTGACTCAATTTTGTTTTCTAAATTTTCATCTGACTCTTGCTCTGGTTCTGACTGTCGTCTTTATTCATCAATCATAAAATGACAGGGTCAAACTATATCTGCACTTTTATCTTAGCCACTAAAGCAGGCTCCAAAGCAAAGTTAAGTTGGACTCGACTCTGTGAAGGGGGTTAGCAAGTTAAGGTGATGGATACGATTAGGAAAAGAAGACTCATGATGATTATACAAGAAAGTCAGAAAACCTCAAAAAACAGTATGCATAATGTTTCAAGCGTGCCTTTTCAAATACAAACAGTTGAAATAAAGTTTTTAGCAAATCAGGTTCAACTTTGTTTCACAGCAGACTCATGACTCATGACTCAGACTCTGCGGCTGGTGTTCAATCAGATGTTTTTGGTTGACTCAACCCGAAGTCATTTGGACAGTGAACATGATTGTGACTTGATTCAGCACTTCGACTTTCTGAATCAAGATTCAATGCAAGACTTACCCTCAACATAAGAACAGATCACCACGAATAATGTGGCCATTGACTGGGTTGAGAGGCCAGTCGACTTGCGAACTCCTACTGTTTCCACTCGCATATCGGAGAATGTCTCGAATCTGACCACACGTGGAGGAGCAGCCGTCTCGGAGCTCTGTGTGGTATGACCGCAGTTCCCTCCACGTCACCTTTGGCCACAATACGGCTCTGTGGGGGTGAGTGGATGCCCCAGAAACAATCGTCTTCTGGGCCCCTTCCGGACACCCGAAGTGTGAGTCTGGTTTCCCGGGCTGGCAGGGGTACCGCTGTGGAGAGAGGCAGATTGCCGGGGGTGATTTGTCAGTGTACAGCCTCCTGGCTAGCAGTGAGAAAAAAGTACAGGTTTCCTTTTCATTTCAGTTAGCTCAGGGGGCTTCTGTAGTTCGAGAACATAATCGAGTCTGCGAGTGATATGAGTTATGAGAAAGTGTACCAGTTTTCACCTCTGGCAGATGCTGATGTCTTGATTCTGTCGGGAAGACAGCGTGATGTCGTACTTTCTCACGCCACATAGCGAGTCGGGGTGTGCTGCTGTTTTGAACGTCAGGTTTAAAGAAAGGGCTGGAGAAAGGGAGAGGGAGAGGGACAGAGAGAGGAGAGAGGGATTATTCAG